>JAJLRO010000030.1:0-171938 GCA_030566995.1 Sungouiella tsuchiyae | reverse complement strand
AAGGACAAGTCCTCGGATGACTCCGAGACTTGGTCTGAGCGAAGTACATGCCCAATTGAAGCAACGAATATTGTCGACAGCGCGGTCAACTTATAGGAAGCCTTTTTCAGGATTTTCCAAAACTTTGACCATTGAATCCGGGTGTAATTGACCAAGTTTCTGATGTCTCGAACGAAGAATCATGAAACACGTCTTTTTTTGCCCGATGTAGCGCCTGCGCATATATCAGACTGGAATTGAAGGATTTGCACGATCCGAGATGAAAACCCATCAATTTTTTGTGAAAAAAACTAAAAGAACGAGAATAAAAATCTTGAACTAGTTAAACTGCAAGATTTTACTCTCAACAAGTTGGTTTCGTGGTCTAGTTGGTTATGGCATCTGCTTAACACGCAGAACGTCCCCAGTTCGATCCTGGGCGAAATCAAAGTTGTTACTTTTTTTTCGACCCTATCACCTTTTTCTTTTCACCATAAGTTCGTATACTATTCTAGGCTTCCTTATGTCCACTTTATACAAGTTTATTAAGGATATATACATCACTGTTTGTCCTTGGGCAAACCCTTGGGATCATCTTTAGATCTCAATGACTTCACATAATTCGTGGCCTTGTTCAAGTCCTCCTTAGCCTCCAGAGCTCCAAGCTTCCATTGATAGAACATGCCGTGCTTGGCTCTCAATTCTTTTTTCTTCTTCTTCACCTCTCTGTTCATTATGCCAATTTGCTCATCATATGGAATGCCAGCTTCAGCCTCGGCAATCGTCTCCTTACCAAAAAGAAGGTCAAAAACTCTTCCATCAGACCAGAAGAAACCCCTTCTGTCGACGATCCATGTCTTCTTTTTGCTTATCTCCTTCAACACAAAGAAGAAGAGAGACTTATCGGAGGTTCCGTAGAAACCTTTGCCTGTCCATACTCTAGCCTGATGCTTTCTTGCCAAATCGTGCAATGGAACAGTAATAACCGGAGTAGGACGACCAGGAATAATCGAGTAAGATGTGAACCGGACGTGCTCCACGGGACCAGGAAGATACCACATACGTCTGATAAGACGAGTAGGGAAAGTGGCGATGTGGTACGACATGAACAAAGCCAATGCACCAAGAGAGGAGTAGCCCAACAACTCCTTAGCGAATTCTCGTTTTCTCAAAGGCTCAGCCAACTCCTCCTTGTTTTCATCGAAGTCCTTGTTTGCCTGAAACCATGCAAATTCGAGCAAAACACATCCATACACAGCAAAGACGATGGCACAGCAGAAGCAGGCAAGAAAATAAAGTCTATGAGGCTCCGCCTCATAAATAAGCTCGGGCTTAGATTTGCTTTTCAATATCTGAATCACCTGTCTGAAAGTCATCTTAGGGCCCACTCGTGGCACACCAGGACGAGGCAAAAGGGTAGGAACATTTTCCTTGGTGAGAGGGAATTTTGGAATGCGGTCTTTCAATTCGTTTGTCTGGGCAGCTTCGCCAGGAATGTGCTGTTTCAAGTGCTTCCACTCGCCTTGACTGGGTAAGTCTTTCTTTGGGTTGAAGTTCTGGGGCAAATTGGAGTTGAGGCGGGCAAAATAGAAGTTAGGTGCCCACTTGAGCGGCATGGGCCTGAGGCCTAGTCGGGTAACCAACATCGAGATGGGTTTGTGAGATTGGAGGAGTCCGGAAATTGTAGTGCGATGTAGCAGATGCCTGCATTTTGAATGGTGGAAAGGGTACGGTTAGAAGAGAAAGGAAATGTCCAAATTCAGGTCTGGACAACCTGCCAGGGTCTTCGGGGTTCAACGTAGTGATTGTTCGCTAACTCAAAAGCAAGCAAAGAACTTCAGCTGCAAAAAACGTCATAGATGCCTCTTTATGCATTGTAGTTACGATTTGTGAATACGTCGGGATGTCCATTCTTTGGAGAGCCTCCGACGTTCACTGAGAATGAGCTGAAAAGCAGGATGTCGTTTTTTGTCTTCATTTCCTACGTAAAGTTGAAATTCCTTCAACACTCTTTGATTTCGTCACGATATTTCTGCAAAGGTACAAGCGCTTACTTTTGTCAATTCTCAAGGGGATTTTAAAACAGTGACCCCGATTAAAAGTATATAACTCTTAGACACAACAGTGTGAGATAAAAAAAATATCAACTCTTAGACTTAACAATGCGAGAGAAAAAGATATCAACTCTAATACTCAAGCTTGTTTCCATCGTAGTTGAGGAACGCACCATTATCCTCGAGCTTCAAACCCTCCACCAACTTCACAACACTCTCAGCACTTTGGGGAGGAGAAATCGCAATGTCGTGAAGGTTATATATTTCCACGGCTGGGGCTCCCATGTCTGTGGTAACAAGTCCCGGGTGCACACTGACAGAGATGGAATTTTTCAAAACCGGATTTTCGCTATTGGAATGCTCGAAGGCCGTGTGCTTTGCGTGGAAGTTCGTAGCTGCCTTGGACAATCCATAACCAAATGATTGAAGAATGAAGCCTCCCATGGAGCCAAGGACGGACGAGATATACACCGCCTTTTTAGTTACACCGGCATGTTCTCTAGTCCAGTATGGATATATGGCCTGGTAAAACTTCACCGAAGAAATTGTATTGACTTCGAATTGCTTCGAGTAGTTCTCAATTAGCTCAGTGGAGGATGAACCAGTACCGTTGAGGAAGATACCAGCGTTCAGGATAAAGACATCGACTCCACTGTCGGCCAAAACCTTCAGCTTGCCCAACGATTCTTTCACCTTAATCAATGAGTCGCTGACGTCCAATTGAATGATCTCAATGTTTTCTCTTTTTAAGCTTCTGAGTTGGTCTGCACGGTCCATAGAGCGAGTTGTTGCAACAACTACGTTGCTCTTGTCTTCTGAGAGTTTTTTAGTCAATTCAAACCCAATTCCTCTGTTGGCTCCGGTGATAATGTACGTGATGGCCATTTTTATTTTTTTCTTGTTCTTATAATTTTTATTTGATGATGCTACTACATTTCACCAGTTGACCTTCCTTTTATACTCGTATATGACAAATTGAAATTTTTATCTCCGTTATGACTCTCGGATCTAGCAAAGAGTTGTCGCAAAGACATGCACGCAGAAATGTCAGCAAAACATGTACGCAGTTGGCCGCAAAAAATTAAATCCGCGTATAATTCCGCCGCAAGTGCTTATCACCGCCTGTAAGACATGAATCTGGTGGCGTATGTGACCTATGTCTCAGTGGCGTTTTCAGTATGATCTGTCATGTCTGACGGAGTAATCCCGATTGGGGTGAAAGAGACTAGCAGAACTTGGTCGATTTTAATTAGTGCGCATAGATCGATGCACAGATGCACCTGGATTAATCTATCACACACTGGAGAATCATTGTATATTGTCGCTCTTAGAGCGTCGTACAACTCAAGAATGTGCGGTCTTTGATTTTATTTGATGTACATAACCAAGGATGAAGGTTATAGCTCGACAAACAACGGAGATTCAAATCTATTGCTTCGTCAAGACCGAAGATTCTTGGAAATGAATTGATGTTTCGTCAAGACCGAAGAATACTCTTGAAACGTATTGATGTTTTCAATAATTTAATTTCTTTTTGAGTTATTCCCTCACTGATAAACCCATGGTGTGTTGACTGCGAATGAGTGGCGTCTGGAAGTCACAATACACCAACTTGTTAAACAATCACGCAGTTCAGACGCTTTGATCACAAGAATACGCTGTTTCAGACCTCAGAATTCGATTACAGTCAGTAGTAGCAGGCAGTAACTTCTACGCCCGAAGACAACTGCAATTGGACTTCAACGATTCTTGACAGACATCCTCAATGTCTTGAAGTTCTCCGAAAGTCCCCCTTCCCTCACAAGTCACAAGCCCCGGTAAAGACCAGATAGTATCTTACCTCCCCTTGACTTTCGATTCTGCTCGTTTCAACTGTACCGGCCGCTGACCCACATACTGTCCGTTCATTTCTCGAAAAGCTTTCAAGTAGTCTTCCGATTTAGCAAACGCAACAAAGCCGTACCCTTTGTTCTTGTTAGTTCTGGGATCGACAGGCACATTCACCTTGCTAACACTTTCGTAGCGGGAAAATGCACTTTGGAGCATCTCATCGGTGGCCTCGGGACCCAAGTTGCCCACAAAGAGCCGGAAATGCTTTGGATTCCAGTTCTCTGTCTGCTGGATGCGTCTTCCCGTTGGTTTGGAGCTGTGGAGGTAAACCTCGGATCTCTTTCCACCGGCTAGACGTCGGTCAGACAGCTTGGACGTGTATATCTTTTTTTTCTTGACAATGTCTGGTTTCAGAGACATTGGGTAGACTTTAGTGGAATGGTAATGAAAGGTAGTAATTGCCGTGAAAATCAACAGCAAGGAGTAGTCTGAGTTCCACTGACGTCGAAATGACCTGAAGAATCCGAATATCCTGAAGTACAGATGTTCTCAATACTCAGAGAATCTCAAAACTCAAAGAATCTGCCTATGTATTGGCTTTCGCAGTCTACACTCCATTTGCCAAATGCACCAATACGATTGTTACCAATTGGAGCCATATCTACGAAAAAAATTACCAGAAAACAAATTAACATCAAGTATAAACTAAAGACAACACTTTCAAAATATTCGTACATCCTCCCGTTTCTCCTTCTCCTACTGCCCCACCTATACCCAGTGCAGTAGCCAGAAAATTCATACTCATCGCCTGAACTACGATCTCCTACACCTCACACAACCACCAATGTTCATCCTCTCGGAACTTTCCGACTTGATCCGTGTACCGCCACAGTCCTTCGCTACCCCCGTCCACAAAGTCTTGAAAGATGAGCTCCACCAGAAGTTCTCCAACAAAGTCATTTCCAACTTGGGTCTAGCCGTATCTGTGTGGGATCTCCTGGATATCAAAGATGGTCTTCTTCGGCCGGGAGACGGAGGTGCATATGTTGAAGTAAAATTCCGAATAATAGTGTGGAAGCCCTTTATTGGAGAGATCTTGTCTGGTTGGGTCACTGATTGTACTACAGAAGGAATCAAAGTCCGCATGGAGTTCTTCGACGACATTTTCATTCCCAAGGACTATCTATTCGAAAGCTGCGTGTTTAAGCCCGTAGAGAAGGCGTGGGTGTGGCAGCCCGATCTGGAAACTGAATTGTACATCGATTTGAACGAGAAGATTCGGTTCCGGGTGGAGGAGGAGGTATTTGTCAACATTAAGCCGAAGTCCAGCTCGGAAGCATTGGGTTTAGAAGAAAGGGAGAACAAAGCACCGCCTTATGCGTTGATTGCATCGTGCCAAACGGATGGTATGGGATGTGTATCGTGGTGGGATTAGCTGCTTACATAAAAACTTCTTAATAGACGATGTATTGGGCCTCCTAGTTGTATTGCATGTACTCCGACGTGGAGGAGAACTTCAAGTTGCCCTTAATCACCTTCTCGACAGCCTGCAAAAAGTCCTTTTCTGTAGCAACCTTTCTTCTGGCACGAATGGCAAACATACCAGCCTCAGTACACACTGATCGCAATTCGGCTCCCGTAGCGTTAGGACACAACCGAGAAATCAACTCCCAACGGATTCCCTTTTCGCAACTCATGGTCTTGGCGTGGATGCGGAAGATGTTGGCACGGCCGTCCAAATCAGGAAGCGAGAATTCCACTTTTCTGTCGATACGGCCAGGACGCAACAATGCTGGGTCCAATGTGTTGGGTCTGTTGGTAGCGAACATCACCTTGATGTTACCTCGAGGATCGAAACCGTCCAATTGTGTGATAAGCTCCAACATTGTTCTCTGCACCTCGTTGTCTCCTCCAGCACCGTCATCAAATCTGGCCCCTCCGATAGCGTCAACCTCGTCGAAGAAAATGATACATGCCTTCTTGGTACGAGCCATCTCAAACAACTCACGCACCATTCTAGCACCCTCTCCGACGTACTTCTGGACCAATTCCGAACCAATAACTCTGATGAAAGTGGCATCGGTACGGTTGGCCACGGCACGTGCACAAAGCGTCTTACCCGTACCTGGCGGACCGTATAAGAGGATACCCTTTGGGGGGTCAATTCCCAATTTAACGAATCTTTCTGGCGACAAGAGTGGAAGCTCCACCACTTCCCTCAATTTCTCAATCTGCTCTTTACATCCGCCAACATCTCCGTATGTGACATCTGGCTTCTCCTCCACTGTCATCATGGTGACGGAGGGGTCAATTCTAGGAGGGAGCGGCAATTGAATCTCGTACTTCTGTCTGTCAACACCGACTCTCATGCCTTCTTCAATATCTGTAGGCGACACTCTTTCACCCAACCCGACGACAAACTTCGCGATCTGCTTGATGTTGATCACGTACTTCAGCTTGTTGTCTGCATTGGCGAGCAATCCCATCTGTGGCGTGGGGTTGACTGCCTCAATGATCTTAGTACATCTGGCCACTTGTAAGGGCTGTTCCTGGGACATTCTCTGCTTGTCGCCCATCACATCCCATAAATGTGGCGCTGACAACCCGGTATCCGATTCCTTGATCCCGATATTTTCCTTGATCCGCTCCTCAATGACCTTGAGGTCTTTCTCTATTTGCTTTAGTTGGCTGCCGTAGGGCGCAGCTCCGTATGTTTTTAGAACCTGAATGTCACCCTCACTGAGAGGCTGCACCTTGTTGTCATTATCGTCGTCGTCGGTGGGCGCGACGTACTTGTCCCAGTCTGATTTTGGTGGCATTTGTGTGGAGTATTAGATGGTAGCGGAGTTGTTGAGGTATCGCCACTGGCGTGCGAGTACCAAAAATGATAATCGAGAGGGTAGTAGTGGGTTATGGCGAGTTTTAGCTGTGGGGAATTGTATCTGCAATTATTGATGATATTAAATAAAGTGACTGTTTTTGTTCACTTCTCTCGTGTAAATTTGCGGTATATGATGGTATGAGTCAAGGTGAGGTGGAGATATTCGGTGCGAATAAGATATTTGAATTGAGGCTGCGACTAAGAGAATGAAGTTGCGAAGCATGATATTTGGATTGAAACTGCGAACGAAAGATAATGATACGAATATTTCGAAAAGTCTACCTATCTTCCTTCCTATATTCAGCTACAAGTTGTGTCTCGTTACCAGATTATTCCGATCCATGTAATTCTATGCTATAATTGTCTCGACCTCTTTGGCCAACGCAGCCACCTCTTCTGCTCCAGCTCCAAGACTATTAAACCCCATAAGTTTTGTGTTCAACAGCGTCAATTTGTTGACACACCTGTTGAGCTTATCTAAGTAATGTTTGGGCCGATGTGTGCTGTTGACAAGAAATTTGAGGAGATTGATAATTAGCTGTAAGTTGCTGTTGAATTCCGCCAACACATTGCTCAACTCTGCTGGGGCTAGGTTTTCACCAAGGATCCTCAAAAGCGACTCGATATTATAGTCCACAACTTTAAAAAATTTGTTGAACCAGAATAAAGAGTACAAGGACGTACCCACCACTCCTTTCTTGACAGACTGTTCGTTCAAAAGCAAACTGAACGAGTTGGACAAAAACTGAAGGGTGAATTGGAAAGATTCTGTCGACGATAGTTGGTCGAGCTCAATGAGCAAGTAGTAGTAGTCCAAGTTGACTAAGCCAATAAAGTTTTGGAGTAGCGGCTGATCTGCGTACTCAAGGTGAACCAACAGCAGAATAGCCACCCTCCATTTGTCCAAATCACTCGAGTACTGGGTGAGTGCCTCAGGCAGCCTTTCGAGTAGCCCCAACTTGAGCGAAATCATCCTGTCCTGCAAAAGATGAATCTCCACCGCTTGTTTCATGAGTGGCGCTAGCGATTCCCTTTCTCCGTCGTCTAAAGAGTCTTCGAAACTCGATTGCACCTTGATGATCTGCGTGGACATGAACTGACTTGGCTTGTCAAGCATAAGCGAGAGTTCCTTATCCAAATTGAAGATAGACCAAAAGCAACGTTTGCGTGCGCATTGGTTCTTCTTTCCAGTGAAGTCTGTGAGAAATATAAGAAGCCTGTTCAAATAGCCAACCACGTTCCAGACCAATTTGCTGTTGCTGACGTTTATGGCGTAAATGCACAAAAGAATAAGCAAATGGGCAGTGTGCCAATCATCTTCGGAACCGAAGTCGTGGCTGATGACGTCCACAATCGACTCGATAAGTTTGTCACTGAAAAAGTCCTGATAGTATTGAGTGTTGTTGTTGGAGTCATAGAGAATGCATCCCACCGCCATCACCAAGTACACGTCTATGCTGACGAAGGTTTCGTTGGTGAATGTAATGTCCTTGAACTTGGTGAAGAACAGTTTCTGGCCGAGAAAAGGATACTTCCACTCGTAGTTTGCGAAGAAGGTGTGGGCAAACGCCTGCGGAAGCGACACATCTTCGATGGCACGCACAACTAGAAACTGGTGTTGTAATTCCTGGCGACTGCCAGCCAGTGCTGATGACCTGATCATGCGACCATGCAACGAGCTGATTGCTTCGGGCAGAGAAGGCCCTTCGAGGCCATTTCGACCGAGTTTTGAAGCTTTAGGGCCGTTACTAACCACAATGTTTCCGTTTTCGACGGCCGGAAGATCAATATGATGAAACAGCTCCTCTGTTTCGCCTTTGTGAACCAAAGATGCGATGGGGACTGACGACAGTACCTCCAGCGGATCGGAGTCGCCATTTTCCAGGCTCTTTTTGCGGCGCTTGTTTCGGCGGTCGACATAGTCACACTGCGACCCTGTTTTCAAGCAATACGAGCAGCGTGGGTATGTTCTGGAGCATTTCTTTTTGAGTCGGTAGCATCTCACACAGTTCGAGCGATGATGGGTTCCGGAGGTCTCAAAAGAGGATTCCAGAAAAAGCGGAAGGTTTTCGGGATCGCCCGTTTGTGGTTTTCCGCCCTCCGACTGGGAGACGTTGAGTCTGAACTTGGAGGCCACCGTGCCATTACCCATAAGCTTTCTGTAGTAGAAGTCCATGGCCATGGGAGAAGATGTGGTAGGCGAAAGTCGGGGATGTGTAGGGTAAACGAGGCCGGAATAGTATGATACACTCACGTGAAAGAGCAATTAGGTGATTGAAAAAGTATCGCCGTTTTATCGACAGATTCGATAAATATATATATGGAGCCGACTTGGCGGGCCCGAATGTCGGAACAATCCTAATGCGGTAGGTGTGATGATGATGTACGGGTGTTGAGCGGGCATTTGCACGGCGGACTCAAGTCGGCCATTACTGTGGAGAAGATGGAGTGGGTTCAGATACGGGGTATAGAGGAGTTGAAAACGGCGTCTTTTTTTTTTTTTTTTTTTTTTTGTATCGATATCGATTTATGATTGACTTGGCTATTTGCCGGGGAAATCATTGAAATCGCCAACAGATTGTGGCGCTCATGCACACCTGTGGATGAAAGCCATAGTTACGATAGCCATGAATGTGTCGCCAAGAATTAAGGTTTCGGGAGGTATCACGATTCGGGGAAGCGAGCAAGAAAAAAGAGCGAGTGTAAGTTTTGTTTGATTTTGCTAGGTTTAGTTCTACAGTATGTTTTTGGGGAGTACAGTATGTTTTTGGGAGATTGCGGAGATTCATGCAGCTTCGTAGGCCCGATTGAACTTGTCGCACAAGCTAGAGTGGTGATCAATTAACCAGAGGAGGCGATCTGCAAAATATTGTTGAGTTCATTGCATCATGCACAATTATAGCGGGATATTCAGGTCTTGTATTTTGACCACTGCATGTTTTTTTTTAAGTTTCAGTGTGAGTATTTATGACCTTATAGTTCCATCCACAGACATTCGCGGTTTACTGATGAGTCGATCCGCAAGATCAGTTACTTAGTCATAGTTGATATCCAGCTAGTGATAAGCAGACGTGAAGCTCCTTTTAACACCTTTTAATGTCCTCCCACCTTTCTACAATGCATAGGATTTATTATTGACCAAAATCAGTGTTGTAATAGTAAACTCGTTTATAATGAATCTCAAGGTCAGAATGAATTTCAAGGTCATAATGAATCTTTCGCAACCTGTAACAGATTGTACCCAAATCAGTGTTGTTTGAGATTTCCTTATTTCTTCTCCTTTTGGACTTTCTCGACGACGCTTCGTCCTCTGCGGCCCCAGGCCCCATTCCGGCCCGCTAGCGTCGTTGCGACACCGCTGTTGAGAGCCTTAACTACTTAAGGGCCCATCATCCCAAGCTTTTAATAACTTCAAGTTCGGTATTAACTCTACGAACCCCTAACTATTACACAACCGGAATACATGATTCCTGATAGGTAGAAGAGTAGTCGTAGCTGCCTTCAAAATCAAGTTTCAGTGGCTGGCCACTTTGTCTGACCTCTTGACTTTCTCTGCAATGACCTACATAGATTCTTCAAACTATCCCATATTCTTTAAATGACTTCCAACAGTACTAGCCAAAACTAACTCTACTGGTTGATCTCCTCGATTCAACATCAGGGAAGTCTCTTCCAACACTTGAGAGCATCTCAAGACATCGCCTCACGCTTCACCCACAATCCACCTCATTACTTCCCTCTCCTTCCTATTGTATGTTACTATTTACAGAATTCTATGCTACAACCTCGGCCTCAGCGGCGTCGGCTTCAATCTCTCTCATACGAGCAAATTCAGCCAATGCCATGTCCTTCATCTCCTCCAACAACACACTCTGATACTTGGGGTTGAACACTGGCAACGATTCGTGCATCACCAAGTCATTTCTCCAGTGCTCGTCCTCGCCTTTTCTCCACAACGACTCCCAGAATGCAGTGGTGTTCTCCAACTCAAACTCGTCGATCACATGGGCCAAATCGGCAATGGCCTCCTGTGCATGGGTGGGTCTGTACTGTCCAGAGTACCAAGTGTTTCCTTCGTCATTTTTCTTTCTCATGGCCTTAGCTTCCGTCTTCAAATGAATATCTCTGGCCTCTCTCAAATGCAACAACCCGTCATAAGCAGCCACCGCATAGTCGTAGTTGGCGAAGTTCACCACACACATGATTTTCCACAAGTCAGTTCTTCTGCTCGGCTTTCTGTTTTCCCAGTTTGGTCTGAGAAACTGTGCATCGATCTGATCCTGGTGGTACCCCGGCACCTGTGAGTATAGAACCTGGCCCGAGAAGAGGTTTTTGAACATGTACACCTGGGGAGCCAAATTGAGACGGGCGAGCTCCTCCTGGGTCTTGTAACCCTGGGAAAGACGCGAGCCCAACACCTTACGAGCCTTCATCTGCTCTATGAGGTGCTTCCTCATCTTCTTCTCTGCTCTCAAACGCATGATCGGCATGTTGGCTGGAGAGTGGTGGAATTGGTATGGACGATTAAAAAATTTTGTACTGTGAGTGTCAGGATGTGTGCAGGATGTGTAACCGGGGCATTTGAGTTGGAGATGGGAAGATTATGTGGGATTGAGAGGTGAAAGTAGATAAAATAGATGATAGAATCCGGGTTCCTCTGTTCTCTTATATTTTATTTTATTTGTGTTGTTTCCTTGGTTGGTTCACTGGCTGCGAAAGCAAGTAGCTTGTAGAATGTACGCAGCCGCAATATCTCTAAATGGTACGTTATTTGAAAGAAAAAAACGAATCATCGGACATGTTGAATCTTCACATCGTAGTATATTGTACTCAAAAAGGTAAATCCATCAGGGATAAAATCTACAAGTAAGGTTATATCTTATCTTAGCATTTGGATATCCACTTTCTTCCACAACTTTGACGTTGCGTAATACAACATCTTGTACACACTAACCTGCAAACGCAAAAACAAATAAAAACGAAAGGAGATTGTAAACATTGTAAATTATTGTAGCCGATCCCACCTATCTACTCTTTTCTTGCCGTTTCCCTAGTCTCATCTTTGTCTACCATCATATCTGCCCAATTTCCTAATCCGAGTCTCCTGCAGTACCAACATTTGACAGGAACTTATCCACTTCTTTAGACCGCCAATGGCAGCACTATCCACAGTCTTCGAGCTCATACCGCTTGTCTCAATCCTTATACTTCTATGCGGATGGTCCTACAGGTTCTTTTTCAACCACGAAATTATACGGAACTACACAAACAGGCGCTATGTGCCTAAGTCCCAGATCAACGACTTAATTGGCAAGGAAGCTAACGAAAAGTACGGTTGCACGCTTCTCCATGTTAACGTGGACGACGAATTGGACGAGGAAAAGCTCGCTACTCTAGCGACAAAGCCGTACGCAGAGCTTCATCAGAAGAATATCCATCGGGTTGTGGGAGCGATCTTTTCTCTTGCAACTGCACTCTCCATCGAATTGGTAGGGGTGTTCATGGCCCAATTGGTGGGTCTTTTCGAAGCAGACGTTCTGTTCTTGCGTTTTGGAATCTGTACCTTGGTTGTCCTCGTGTCGATGGTCCAGCCTTTGCTTGTTGTCAGCTTATACGTGAATCAGGACCTCCTTCCGACGCTTTCGGACCGTTCACCTACTTCTGTTTTACGAACAATATCCACTTTTGCCTTATGTGGAGCTTGGTTCTACTTCTTGCACAAAATAGGCGAGTTGGTCAACGCGTTGGGGGCCATCTCAGAGAAATCTTTCATTGAGAGGAAAACCAACGAGGTGGTGCTTACTGGAATTACTATTACAGCCATTTTATCAGGAGTTGGTTGTGCGCTGACTCCGGTCCGGAGATTCTGGACCGAACGTGGCTCTCAGAAGAGAAATGCAGCAGTAACCTCGAAAGCCAAAGAAACTCAGTTGAATGACTTGATTCAGTCTTACAACACCACGAAAATGCTTATCAGCAAAAGACAAAGCGAGCTCGATGCTCTTTTGGTTGCTACTGGTGGGACCGTCTACAATGATTCTGGTCCAGATGACGTGAGGCTGCTCAAAGGAAGTGGCAAGCAGCTTCTCAACAAAGTGCAGTCGTTTGCCAGTTTATCGAGCTTTAGAGGTAATGCCGAGGAGGAAGAGCTCAAGAACGAAATCGAGTCTCTCAAGAACCTCAAATCTCTGATATACGGCGACTTGACCCGTGAGCTCCAACAATTCCTCTTCTCAAAAAGGGACACACCCAGTTCCAACAAAGCACTCGAGAAGTTACTCAAGGCGTTCGAATTCGCGTTTGCATTGTACTGTGTCTACCGCATCTTCAACCTGTTTCTCGTCCGACTCCCATACCAATACTTTCGGAGCTCAGAAAACAGCAATATCAACAAGGGAAATGAGGTTTCCGATGAGACTCTCAACAAGAACACCAAGGATGCATTGGCTATCACCATTGCCAAGATTATCCAGTCTGTTTTTGGATACCTTCCGATATCAGAAGTTCAACTAATTAACCAGGTGAGTTTCATTCTTTCGGGCTCACTCTTTGTCTGTTCATTTCAAAACGTTCTCATTACATTCAAGTCTTTGGGGCGTTTTCTTCCCACCACTACTACAACGGTGTCATCCAGTGTCAAGAGCTGGCTCAAGAACTTGGTGGTGAGTGAGTTTCTAGCCATCTACGTTATTGCGACCGCACTTCTTATCCGGACCAATTTGCCGGAAGAAACTGCAAAGCTGATGCTGCGTATCCTCTCGCTTTCCACGTCTTCATCATCCAGTGTTGATGGCATGCAGACCGAAGTAGAATTCATCGACAAGTGGTTCGACAAGGTGTTTGGCGTCACTTGTGTTATCACAATAATTGTCATACTTCTGAAATCGTTCATCGAGTCCGATAATGTGTACGAGGACGGGTATGACGAAGAAATGTTCATTGAGGACACTGCAAACTTCAAGATGCTGTGAACAGTGGTCGCCTATATGTTGTCCTTGCTAATGGTGGAGAAAGGGGACAATACAATTGGACGTTGGGCCACAACACGTGGCCGCATTATATCCGGGCTCTACAGAATTAATGGGGTTTGCTCGTGACGTCGTCACCTCTACAAGCTTCGCTTGAACACTTAAATTGACTTGGTGCTCATTCAGCTGAGAGTAAATCACGACCAACAGCATTTCGTACCACTGGATGCATTAGAACGCTGCCGTACAAGACAGTGAAGGTACTCCTCAGCTTTCAATGATTTCGGCCCGCCGTCATCCTGTTTGACTTGAGCATAGAGACTGGTAGCTTTGCTAATAAAAGTCAACACGTACTCTTCCCACGATTCCAGTTTCTAATATGGACCTGATGGTACGATATTGCTGTCGAAAATGGATACCTTATCCGCCATATGTAACACTTGATTGAGGAAATTGGACGCAAAATCAGATGATCATACCTTTAGAACGCACTGTGCCACAAAATCACATTTTTACCTAGTTCCTTCCAGATGCATTACGTGCCAACACACTTGTTCTCTAGACTTATACATTAGGTAGTAGGAAGGGAATCCATGTGGGGCCAGATTCTGACAACTTGGTCGATATCGCTGCAAAATGTGCTTGATCTTCACTGCAGCACTCAGAGTTCAAATTTGAACAACATGAAATTCCTACCTTCGAAGTCCTGAAATAAAATTTTGTTGGACAATACAGTTTTTCACTGACGTCCTTGCTGCTTGTTCTGGATTTTATTCGAGGAACAAATCAGAATTACTATTCAAATTGCAAACCGTTATCGCCGGCAAGTGTAAATGTGGAAACTTTATATTTCGAAAAGTCATCAGTGAGGATAAACCTGGATTGGTTTATAGCGTGGGGTAAAAGTTGGGTATCCGCTTTCCAGCGCAGTTTAAAATTCTTAGCCTATCATAAATGATAAAGTGAAAAAATTGCTGCCTATTGGAGTGAAGAATACATAGACACTATGAAGCTCGACTGAGACATTCTGTTTTGGTGCTAGGTCTCTGTTTCTTGGTACAAAAAAGGATACGCTGTCTCATACCCATCAGTATTGCATCTAAATAGTTTCAGAATAGGACTATAGAACAATCCTCGAGATACTTTCTAGTTAATTTCGGCAAAAAAAAAAAATTAAAAAGATTACGTCCAAGTGACTATTGGTAACGAAATGCCAGTCAGAGCTGGTGGAAAGAAGTTTGTCCTATGTGCAGTACAAATTTCAAACATTGATGGCCGTCCCTCAGGAAGAAGACGGAAAATCGAGCCTATTCGGAAAAAAAAAATACAAAAACAGGCGTGGTCTGAAGCGGCAATGACTAATCCAACCATATGACTACCCTCTCGTCCCTCCCTGATACAATAGCTATGACGTTTCTGAGTCACATGGTCATGTGACCTCCCGCCGTAGAAAAAAATCCTCGTAACTTGACAGTAAGTCAACTCCATTATCACCTTGTTGCAGCATTTAAGAAAGAGCGTCACCAGCGTGGTTCACAAAGCAAAAATGTCTACGAAATCGCCGTTCCCCTTCTCCAGAGAAAACTTGGAGCAGGTGTTGAAGAGAAGATTCTTCTTTGCCCCAGCGTTTGAAATTTACGGTGGTGTGTCTGGTTTGTACGACTACGGTCCTCCAGGATGTGCGTTCCAGGCCAACATCGTCGATACGTGGAGAAAGCACTTTATTTTGGAAGAAGACATGTTGGAGGTTGACTGTACCATGTTGACCCCCCATGAGGTGTTGAAGACCTCCGGTCATGTTGATAAATTCGCTGACTGGATGTGTAGAGACATGAAGACTGGTGAGATCTTCAGAGCGGACCATTTGGTTGAGGAGGTTTTGGAGGCCAGATTGAAGGGTGACAAGGCCGCCAGAGGCCAGGCCATCAGCGAGGAGGAAGACGAGGACAAGAAGAAGAGAAAGAAGAAGGTCAAGGAGATCAAGAACATCAAGTTGGACGACGAGGTTGTCGCCGAGTACGAGAGCGTTTTGAACCAGATCGACGGATTCTCCGGCCTGGACTTGAGCGATTTGATTGTCAAGTACAACATCACCAACCCAGCTACCGGTGGACCTTTGGAGCCACCAGTGGAGTTTAACTTGATGTTCGAGACCGCCATCGGTCCATCGGGACAGTTGAAGGGATACTTGAGACCAGAGACCGCCCAGGGTCAGTTCTTGAACTTCTCCAAGTTGTTGGAATGCAACAACGAGAAGATGCCCTTTGCCTCGGCCTCCATCGGTAAATCTTTCAGAAACGAAATCTCGCCAAGAGCCGGTTTGTTGAGAGTCCGTGAGTTCTTGATGGCTGAAATCGAGCACTTTGTTGATCCAGAAAACAAGAACCATCCAAGATTCGACGAGGTCAAGGACACCAAGTTGAGCTTCTTGCCTAAGGATGTCCAGGAGGCTGGTTCCAACGCTTTGGTCGAGAAGACCATCGGCGAGGCTGTGGATTCCGGTATGGTTGACAACCAGACCTTGGGTTACTTCATCGCCAGAATCTACGGTTTCTTGATGAAGATCGGTGTGGATCCATCTAGATTGAGATTTAGACAACACTTGTCAAACGAAATGGCCCACTATGCCTCCGACTGTTGGGATGCCGAGTTGCATTCCTCCTATGGTTGGATCGAGTGTGTCGGCTGTGCAGACAGATCCGCCTACGACTTGAGTGTTCATGCCAAGAGAACCAACGAGAAGTTGGTCGTTAGAGAGGCATTGTCAGAGCCAATCACCGTTGAGAAGTTCGAGGTTGACATCGACAAGAAGAAGTTTGGTCCTAAGTTCAGAAAGGACGCCGGTACCGTCCAGAAGTTCTTGACTCTGAGAACCGAATGTGAGTTGGAGGATTTGGCTGAAGAGTTGAAGGCTAACGGCAAGATTGTTGCCAAGGTCGACGGTATTGACAGCCCAGTTGAAATTGACGGTGAGCTTGTCAAGATCGCCAAGGTCAAGAGAACCGAGCATATCCGTGAGTTTGTTCCAAACGTCATCGAGCCTTCCTTCGGTATTGGCCGTATCATCTACTCCATTTTCGAGCACCAGTTCTGGGCCAGACCAGAGGACAAGGACAGAAGTGTTTTGTCGTTACCACCATTGGTTGCTCCAACCAAGGTGTTGGTTGTTCCATTGTCTTCTCACGCTGACTTGTTACCTCTTGTCAAGAAGATCACCTCTGTTTTGAGAAAGGAGCAGATTCCTTACAAGGTGGACGACTCTTCTGCTTCCATTGGTAAGAGATACGCTAGAAACGATGAGCTTGGTACCCCATTCGGTATCACCATCGACTTCGACACTGTCAAGGACCAATCTGTCACCTTGAGAGAGAGAGACTCCACCAAGCAGGTGAGAGGTTCTCTTGAAGACATTGTCAAGGCTGTCAAGGACATTACCTACAACGGTGTGTCTTGGGCTGAAGGTACTGCCAAGCTCACTACTTTTGACACCCAGGCTGAGGAGGCTTAATTATAAATATTTACAAGTCTACAGGCATAATGAAATAAGCGATGTGAGGAGATTAGTAGATAGAATGGTGAAGTTGGTGGTGGTCACGGACGGGTATCTTATTACTATTATCGTGCTTCGCTGTGGCTAAAGAAATCCGGGGCGTATCTGACGAAGTTGTGTTGCATGATAGGATGCTGTAAGTTACCCCTAACTTAGTGTGAGAACCGCAGGCAATTTCAGCAAGTTCGTCGGCTGTCCCTCCATACCATTACGCAGTATCAGGTTGCGGCACATGGGTATTGGTGGTCAGAATGGGAGCAAGCTATGCTGACTGTTTGGTTTGGACAGGGAGGAGGGGGAGGTGTAACGAAAGAAGAAATTCTGTGGACCATAGGGTATGGTATAAGCGTCGGTGTCGGTATTAGTATCGGGGAAGTAATGGCTGACATTGGCGTTTCGATTGAGGAATCTGTGACTCGAGGATGTCTGGTTGACTGTAATCGTTCTTCTGCTAACATGGACTGCCTCAAGGAATGCGTCTGGAAACAGAGTAGATGAACATGGTCTGATACTCAGAGACAGCTGTGCGAGGTGTATCCTGATTGTAATGGTGGTTTTGAGCTGTGCGATGCCTGGAGTATCTACCAACGGACTAATTTATTCAAGGAGCGTAATGTGGCACCGATTTCAGTATGGATTTTCACATGATGATGTCTGTTCTTAACGATCCTCAGAAGTATGCCACTGTGTGACGACAGTCTACCTCTTCGGCACTCGATTTGACCATGATGGATGATTACTAGTACTCATGGAGTTCTATACTATTCCGGTGGTTCGTTTACGTGTCACTTTACCCCTGTCGTTTTATTTTCTTCTTTGGAGGGCCCTTTCGCCGGAAGCTTGGCTATTTAACTTGACACCTTGTCCGTCCACTGTTAACTTTCCATATATATATCTATTGACCTATCTGCGTAGCTCGACTTATTACAAGGAGCCTATGCTTGACCAATCAAAAGTTCATCTGCATCTCAGCACTGGAACAGGTTCACAGCGTCCCTTCTTTAGAAGATTTGTGTAGATCCCAGAGAGAAAATTTGTCTCGACTTTGCGTTACACACAATTCCTGTCTAGTTTGACTCGTACTGGGTCCTATATGACATCCAGCACAACCATCAGCTAAATCATCACGAAATTTACAAGAGAAACTTTAAATCATCACGAAATTCACAAGAAAAACATTTCAGGTAAGCCAAGATTTTCAGTTCTCGTAATAAATTTTTAGTTCAAACGACCATTCTCTTATTATCAGACCTCACTTTAGGCATCCTTTCTTATCTGTGTCCGCTCATAACCGATGCAGTAATCCTTGATCTAATTTAAGAAATCGGGCAGTCCATTGTCACACTTCCTATGGATTATGTCAACGATTCACCTATCTAGAGTCTCTCATATCGAGACCAAAAAGTTCAGAATCATCCATGATGACGCAATGAGAATATTGGGGCCCAAACCATTTCTACCCATGAATACAGAAGGGCCAGCTATAACCACCACCTCTCAGGTCACCATTATCGGAGCTGGGTTTGCGGGCTTAACCTCCTCGTTGATGTGTAAAAACCTGTAGAAAATTGACGACTTTGTAGTTTTCGAGAAACACTACAATTGGGGAGGAACTTGGTGGGCCAACACCTACCCTGGGTGTGGATCTGACGTTCCAGCATTGTGGTACTCCATTTTCAGCGAATTGAACGACAACTGGAGCGCCTTGAGCCCGCCTCAATATGAAATAGAAGAATATATCTTGGAGGTTGTGAAGAAGCACGATTTGGATAAGCATGCTAGATTCGGCACGGCTGTCCACATGATGAAATGGAATGATGACGATGGCTTATGGAGCATTTTGGCTGCTGATGTCAAATCGGGCCAGCGATACGAGCATAAGACAAAGATCATTCTCTCATGTCAGGGAGCCTTGGTTCATCCAGTACATCTTAGTGTTCCAGGTCTAGACGACAAGTTTCAAGGGGAATACATGCATTCTGCCCTTTGGAACCACGATGTCGATTTCAAGGGTAAGAATGTCTTGGTAGTAGGAAACGGATGTTCGGCTATTCAAGTGATTCCAGCATTGCTAAACGAATTGGAGGTAAAGTCAGTCACCCAGGTCTTCCGATCGAAACATTGGATTCTCCCACCTCATCCACAGTGGGCTCACAAAGTATACAACGCTCTTTCAGGAACACGGGTGGGATTGATCATGGTTAGATGGTTTGCCACTTTGGTTGCTGGGTCGAGGTATCCATTGTACCATGGAGATGGCTATCTTTCACGGCTTTTGCGGTGGCACCTCACTCGAGAGTCCACGAATTACGTCAAACTGGCTCCACAGAAATATCATGACTTGTTGTTGCCAGACTACAAGCTCGGGTGCAAACGTCTTATCTACGACTCCAATTATATTCCTTCCTTGAGAAACCCGAAATTTGACTTGAAAGGCTGGCCAATTAAGGAAATTCGGGAAAGGGATGTTATTCTCCACGATGGGTCGGTTGTTGAAGCTGAAATCATTGTTGCTTGCACTGGATACAACATTCACACTGCCTACACTCAATCGTATACTACAATTGGCCGCAACGGCCTCAACATCCAGGAAATGTGGGATGATGAAGGTGCCAGTGCCTACAAGACGGCCATGGTGAGAGACTGCCCCAACTTCTTCTTTATTACCGGTCCGAACTCCGCCACCGGTCACTTTTCCGTGGTTTCTGCCATTGAGAATGTATGTGCTTTTGTGTCTCGTGTGGCTCAGCCTGTTGTTAACGGTACGATTAAGTCGGTTTCGGTGAAACGCAGTGCGTACTACGAATGGTTCCAGACTACCCAAGATCGCTTGAAGAATTCTGTCTTTGATTCTCTGTTTGGAGGATGTGTGACGTGGTACTCGGGATGGGGAAAATTCAACTCTGTCTTTTACCCGTACTCCCATGTTCACTACTGGTTCACTTCCAGATTTTTCTTGAGGAAAGACTTTGATTACGAACCATACTCTGAGCTGAAGAAAGATGTCTGATTCTCAGGGCAATTTATTGTGATTGTGATGGTACTGATATTTTTTTATTAGTCACATCAAAAGCATTCATGACATTTTATTATTTCTTGTAACTTTTATCTAAGTATCCTGATGCTAATTTGATCTCAGTTTCCTAAGATCTCTTGCAAGAATGCATCGGACTTGGGCTCTCTTCCTAGCAACTCCTCCAAAATATCGAGGATTTCCTTGGAGCCGCCATTCTTCAAAATCACGTCTCTGTATCTGATACCATTCTGAACATTCATAGGGTCCAACTTGAAGTGCGTGTAGTAGATATCTGTTGCAAACACCTGGGAATACAAGTAGCCATAATAACCGGACTCGTAGCCTCCAGCAATGTGGCCGAAAGTTGCGTAGCCTTTGTTAGTCACTCCACCATTCGAAATCAAGGCAATTTCTTCGCGCAACTCGTTCCACACCTTCGTCAAGTCAAGGCCATCGATGTCCTCCTGGTTGTCGATGGTGTGGAGGTGCATGTCGAATAGAGCAAAGTGCATCTGCCTCAAATTGAACAAACCGGTATTCACATGTTTCGACTTGACCAACTGGTCAATGAGGGAATCCGGAATTGGTTCGCCGGTTTCGTAGTGAGTAGACAATTGCTTCAACTCAGCCTTGGACCACGTCCAGAACTCTAGCATTTGCGATGGACACTCCACGAAATCTCTAGGAACACTTGTTCCGTGGAACCTGGCGTGCTTGGTTTGTGATAACAAACTATGAACACCATGACCAAGTTCATGGAAAAAAGTGGTCACCTCGTTATGTTTCAACAAGGACGGTTTGCTCTTGCTCGGTTTAGTGAAGTTGCATACCAATGCCGAATAGGTGGGAGATCTGGTTCCGTTAGCCCTCTGGAATCCCGGTCTCAACCCAAAATGAGCGGCATGAGTATATTTACCTTCGCGAGGGTGGAGATCAAACAAAATCCACCCTTTGAATTCCAACTTTGGCTCGCCGAATTTGATGTTCTGGAAAACGGCGAACTTTCGAACATCTTCATGCCACACAGTCTCCGGGTCTGAGTTCTCCACCTTGACAAACTTAACATCGAACAAAGTCTCATAGAATTCAAGCATTTTGTCAATTGTCTGGTCGAGTGGGAAGTACTCTGAGATTTTCTGGTGGTCCACCTGGTACTCCTTCTCCAAGAGCAAGTTATCGTAGAAGCTGGCATCCCAAGCATAGTAGTCATCCTGTTGAGGCAAGCCTCTAGCCTTCAAGTCTTCGTTTTTAAATTTTAACAATCTGGCCAACTCCTCTTTTCCCAAGGGTTGCAACTTTGTCTTCAACTCCTCCAAGAACCCCAACACGTTTTTCTGATTCTTGGCCATTCTTTCTTCCAATACAAACTCCGAGTACGTGGGATAGCCCAACAACTTTGCAATCTTGTATCTTATACGAATGATGTTATCCAAAATTTCTGCATTTTGAGGCACCTTGTTCAGGTTGGCAATCAAAGCCGTTTTTCTTGTTTCCTGGTTCTTCGCATATTTCAACACCGGAAGAATGTCTGGGTACTTGAAAGTGACCTTAAACTTTCTCACGCCATCCTCATCTGCCGTTTCGAACTGCTCCATTACTGACTCGGGAACTCCCTCTAATTCTTTAGCGGTGAAAGTAAGGAAATCGTTCTCCTCATTCAAGTTCTTGGAGAAAGTAGTGGACAAGTTGCTCAATTCAATCTTGAGTTTCTTCACCTCCGCCCTCTTACTCTCTTCTAATCCCAACCCATTCCTCTTGAAGAATTTAACCGTTTTCTCCAAAAACTTCAACGACTCTGGATCGGTTTCATTGGAATCCTTGATCTTTTCCCACAATTTGTTGTACACATTGTACACCTCCACTCTGGAATTCTGTTCGATCGAATTTTCATCTATCAACTGCTCAGCCTCTGTGGAAGCATCTCTCACTTTCTTGTTTGTGGACACATACTGGTAGAAAGTGAGCAGACTTTCAAGAAAGTAGTTTTCGTTCTCGCGGTTTGCGGTCGCAATGAGAACATTCTCAACGGTAGGGTCTTCAATGGCAGCAATCTGATCATTGAACTTGATTTCTTCGGCGATGTGCTGCTTGGCTGCCAGCAAGATCTCTTCTGGCGCAAGAATCCACTTTGGAGAGTCCTGCTGCTGGGCCAATTTCACAAAATCAGAGTCGGACATGATGATTCTCCAAACTACACCTATAATTAAAACTCCCAATGCAAATTTCCAGTTTTGGCCCGAGCTCATAAACTAGGATTCGAAGTTATTTTTCAGATGAAGTTTTGTGGGGTATTTGTCTATCATTCTGCAGTCTCACCAATATCGACGTAGAATCTGAGTTTTGCACATACTTAATGAATAAAGCAAGGCGGTGGACAGAAAAGCTTTCAGTTATAAAGATTAATTTTAGAGTGATTTGATAGCATCTCTATTGTTTTGAAATGCTTCTCCATTTTCGAATTCTTCGATAAGGTCGGGCTCAGCAATATGCTTAAATAGCTTCAACAAGCCGCAGTTATGAGCAAAATTACAGTATGAAAGAGTTTCTTTGGTTACCCCAACATAGACAGTGAAGCTAAATTCTCGTTTTTCGGCAAATTAAGACAGTTTATTTGTCTAGTAAGATACTCGATTATTTAGCAACAACATTCGGGCGTGTGGTCTAGTGGTATGATTCTCGCTTTGGGCGACGGTTCAGCAAACTGAACTGACAGACAAACATGCGAGAGGCCCTGGGTTCAATTCCCAGCTCGCCCCTTGTTTTTTAATTTTTTATTTTTATTGCAAAGAACGATTCTTACATAATATTAATTGAATTTTTCTATCGTCTACCGGTTTCTATCTGACCATTTTGTTCTATAGATTACATGACGAACACTTCAACCAAGCGACCAAAGTCTACGCCGTCTCCAGTGCCGAGATCAACCACTCTCAAGCCATCCAAGTTGAAGATTCCTTTTGCAATTCCAATGAGCTGTATTTCGGTCTCAAACACCTGATTTGGCTCGATCGGGCCGAGCCGAACATCATTTGTGAGCAAAATCACCCCACCTCTGCCCAATTTCAACAGGTTGTATTGAGTATAAAGCTGCTGCTTATTGTAGATGTGTATGGAGTCCACAGACTCATCGGGACTTAACATGTTTGAAGATGAAATATTGCCCAGCGCAGCACCACTAGATGAATCATTCTGTAAGTACAAGGGATTGCGCTTTCGAGGATTCTTGACAATGAGTGAAGGATTGAGCGTACGACCTGCCTGGTTAATCACCTGGACTTTCCAAGTGACAATCTTGCCGAGCTCTATGCTGAGATCGCCCTTAACTGTGAGGAAAAGACCAGCAAATGCGGATGTGACGTTTGATGACAAGTTGACGGTAACTGACGAAGAAATCGTAGGTAGTGTCAACGCACTCTTGATGCTCTTCTTTGTCGGAAACTGACCGCCTCTCGTTATGGAGAGAAGTGGAGAAGAACTCGAACTTGGAACTTGCCTGACATGTGGAGACGGAGGATAAGCAAATACTGAGGGAGCAAGGGAGAGTGATGGCGAAGTTGGGGGAAGTGAAGGCCTCGACTTATTAACTCCAATAACATTGTTGACCATTACTGTCTTTCTTGGCACGCTGCCGTTATGCTTGACTAAAGGCGTGAGGGAGTTGAACTGTGATTGCACTTGGAAATGCGAATTGTTGTTGTAGGTTTTCAATGCGGTACTAATGGGTGGGGCCAAGAACCCAAATTCAAGCATGGGCGACCACAGAGTTGAGATCTCGTTACTAGTATGGACATACTCTTCACTGAACGAATCGTACTTCTGGATTTGAATTCGCATGTTGATTTGAAGGGGCCGCGAGGTATTCGGTGGAGCACCGGTAGCGTGCTTCATCTGATTATCCAAATAGTCGTTGTTGATGAGCTTGTAGGTAATATTGACCACATCATCAACGTGCCAACGACGAGGAAAAGATAGATGACCAAGCTCAGTGATTGTTCCGGATCTGAACAGAACTTCGAGCCTCATTATATGTATGTAGCAGGCGTCTTTGTCAGTAGCAACAAAGTTCAACAACTCGCTGGATGCCTCGATGCTCAATGTGCTCAAGAGGATATCGTTGCGCCCTCCGGGCTTTGTGGATCTCAACTTCACTATGAGTGGTATGGATAAGGGTATGCTGAGAGATGCTGAATCAATTGGATTAGCCTCTTCATGGTCAAGATGAACCAGGTTGACAATTGTCTCGTTTTCGGACTCTGGTTGAGGCTGAGTATCAGAAGTCACCATTCTCGGAGAAAACAGAAAGTGTTCCGTTGGTTTTTGGGAAATATAAAAATTGAGCCCCTCCAACAAGTTCCCTGTCTGAATTGGCAGCGGGGACTCCACGAAAGTACCTCCAAAGTCGTCCTGATTCTCATGCACAGGCACTTGCAAGTGTGGATTGAGGAGGGACGCATGGAAGGAGATGTGACCGGCCATATCGTGCTTTGGGTATCCAGCAGGAACTTCAAATTTCCATATGGTTGTCGTGGTTCGTAGTCCGTCCACGTCCACGTCACATGTTATAGGGTTTTGGACAACTGCACTGAAAACCTCCAGCGTTGGGGCTGCAACATCGTCAGTAGAGACATCGGAAAGACGAGAGTCCCCATTAGCCAGCGTGTACTTGTTATAGTTGGATTTCACTTCCAAATACACGGTTTGCGACAAATCAGTCGTTTCTGTGGTCTGAAGGGTATGGATGATGAAACCCACTACCAGTTCCTCGTAGAACAAAAGGGATCTGGCAGTCCAGGTGGAAAGTTGCCCATAGAGACTCTCACAGTCGGCCTCTTCGAACCTCTGTATGAGTGGGGAGCAATTTCTCGGCACGAAGATTGTGAGTCCCATGGCAATTGAAGCGAGAAACTGATCTCAATTCTTATACTTGCCAACTGGCATGCAGTGCTCGAGTGCTTCAAAATGTTTGCGAGTGATATTAATTATGGGCTTATGAGGAGAGGGGGAAGGCATATTTAGTGTGTTTCTGTTGACTGTGGGCATTTTTGTCTTCTGTTAGCGAGAGTTCATTCCTATGGGTGATGAGTGGATGTTTGGACAAGGTGGTGATTTCGCAGCCAATGGGGGTAACTTTCACTCTTGCACCGTAAAACCTTTGGAAATCGGCGAATGGAAATCAGGGTGTATAGAAGTCATTGGAGTGAACTAGTGGTCTAGCTTTTAGTATCCTGTGACTGTTTTTCGATTTTTAAGGCGTTAAAATACGGTTCTCATAGGTGTTGTCTGTGGTTAAATATTCGGGAAAAGTGAGAAAACATCCAGGCAATGTAAAATGAACAAAGTGAAAAAAAGAATCAGAAAGAATAAAAAAAATTATTTAAGTCGATGATCAAAGGATGACGTGCAGAATATTTCTAACTGACTTATGTGATACAATTCACCTACAATAGAAAAATGGTAATGCAATTGTATTCATTTTGGATGTTCTGGACAGCCATCTAGTTCCCCTTGGGTGTCACTTGACGTATCGCCCTCGTAATTATCTTCACGATTCTATAAATTACTCCACAAAGACATCCCAAGGTGATGCAAATGGTAATACCCGCATAGATGGCGCTGATGTATCTAAAGGCCTCCAAGCCATTGTACAAATTATAGATTTCACCATTGCACAACGACATGGTGCCCAAAGGAAAAGTCATGGACCAGAAGCCTCGATTAAAGCGAAAGAAACCGGAGAATTGCCGCTGAATGAAGTTTCCTTGCGCTCCGTTGTAAATAAGCTGGACATTTGGCTTTCTTGCAAACGGATAGACCTTCGACAACACCGAGGCAAACGCTAAAAATGTGAAGAAGTAGCCAAATGCCATGAATGAGGCTGCAAACATGGTGGATGTCACCAAGAGTGCCGTAGAAAGAATCATTGGCAAGTTCGACAAGTCCTGGTTATTGGAGTTGGCAGCCTCATGCAAATAGGAAGTGTATGACGAATGAGCCACGTCTCCGCTGTTAGCCAAAATCAAGTCCACGCAGTTACGGCCAAAGAGCAAGATAGCGTATGCACCTTGCCCCAAGAAACCAATGGGTAAGAACATGGTGAACACCTGCCTGGAGCTAGGGATCTTATGGACGAACATTCTCCAGAAATTGACAGAGAGAACAATAAATGCAAGGGTCATCGCTATGGCCCACATAATGAATGATACGACCATGGTGATGATCTTCATGTCGAGAGAAGGCAAGTCACGACAAGCAATTCCACCAGAAGTTGCGGCCACGTTGAGTGCCACCACAGGCAACAAGGATACCAAGCTAATGTTGGCAGGTTTAATGGAATTTTCTGTTTTTCTATGTTTCCCCATTGCAGAGAAGAAAAATGTCAAAAACGCCGTGTAAACTGCACCGAATACTGCCACCCACCAGAGTACCCACACAGCGATTATCCACGACTTTCCCGTAAGAGCGTGAAGCATATTAACCAAAGTTATGTACCCCATGACAAAACAGCCCATGGCTGGAGCGTCGACTGGATCTCTATGGATGTGGGACCATAACTTTCCATTACGGTAGAGCGCAAACAACATGATGGTCGTTAATGATAAAAATAGTGACAAGCACACCACACTCATTATGATGCCGCACACCTTGAGCCAGGTGGCTGGAAATGGGAAATCATACAATATGTTGGATGATATACCCGTGCCCATGACAGACGCAAAAAAGACCGGAGAAAATTTCACAACCAATGTGTCGTTCAACATGCAAAAAAGCCGAGAGTACCAGTGTATTCGAGCTTCACATACCAACGAAGGAGTGGATTTGTCTGAATCTTCGCTAGAAAAAATGGTTTCCATAGGCAGTAGATGATTCGGGTGTTGGTCCTCTGCCCTCTGAGACATTTTTGGGAACAGAAGAAAATCTGAAGGTCTAGCAAAAGAAAATTCAATGAGGCCGGCGAGTGAAAACACGAATCTAGCTATTAAAACACTTTGTAATCAAGGGAAGTAATAAAGCCGGAAAAGCAGCAACTGTGACTAACATTCGATGGGCATGAGGGTGACGCCACAATGCAGTCGATGCCGTGATCGGACTTGCCCGATGCAGCAAGTGCCGCTTAATGTCGGCCGACATGACGTACTTGGCAATAACAAAAGCGGGTCTCCACCCGCCCGTATTGCAGATAAGCGGCCCGTAACCTCCTTTTTTCCGCAATAGGAAGGTGCGTCGGGGCTGAGCGGCCACAATCGGAGAAGCAGCCAATAGTAATCCAGAAGCCCTCGCATGACCTCGACACACCCGTTGGCCACAAGCGTCACTAATCCGATGATTTATAAACGTCAGTTGCTTGGCTTGTTCTGCTTCTTTGTTATTTCATCCACAGTCTCCCAGTTTCTGTCGCCAACTGCCGCTTTCATTCATACAGGACCTAGTAAAATTCGCCATGCTTACCGTCTCTAATGCCCGTCCAGATATCCCAGAAATAATGTGTTTGTCCCAGGTGCCAATGGCTCCAATGTTCGGATGTCTGGAACAGGAAACAGAAAGCGAACTCAAATTGGATAACTGCTTCGGCAACCTTATCGACCGGTTGCGGGCCGTTTTGGGAACCACCAAAGGATTGGCGTCCGAAGACATCGATATTGACCACATCAAGCAAATCATGGAGGAGTACGAGTCGGACGAGCTGGAGTGGGGCAAATTTGCCCTTGGTGACGTCACAAAAAATTACACCAGAAACGGCGTGGTTGACATCAACGGCAATGCCAACCTTCTTGTCATAGTGTGGACTCCAGGAAAGGAGAGCGCCATCCACGACCACGCCAGCGCACACTGCTGCATGAAGATTCTCAAGGGCCAACTTCTGGAGTCGTTATACGACGTTCCCGAGTCCGTGGGCCAGGAGATGGTGCCTCGCAGCAAGACGATTTTGAACCGGAACGAGGTGGCATACATTGCCGATACCATCGGCTTGCACAAGATCTCCAACGAGTCCAAAAACGACTTTGCCGTTTCTTTGCACTTGTATACCCCTCCGTATGCAGCGCTCTATGGCTGTTCCACGTACGAGTCGAATACCTCTGCCAAGCACCGTGTGATGATGAGCAAGTACTATAGCTGGCAGGGCAAATTGGTGAACGCCAAGGATGCATCAACGTGCTGAGCGTGTCATGTCATTTGTCTTTTTATTGGTTCCCATGACTCGCGTCATATCATGTCGTATCAATTGTCTTTTCTTGTCGATTCCTGTCGACACACACTCATTTTCCCGTGGGCCCTTACTGTCCCCTGCATCCCATTTCATTTCTTATAGAGTGATAGTTGTATGAATACAGGTAATTCATCATCGCTTGTACTTTGTGGGCCGGCTGTGGTCGCCCAGATCCTCCACATCTCGGTAGTCTCTCTTTAGGATGTTTTCGTCGATGGAAGACGAGTAGAAGATGCCCAACTGGGAAGCTTTGGACTTAACAGCCTGCTCTTTCGTACTGCTGGTGGTGTGGTCGCCTCCGTTCATCTGTCGCCGGAGTGCATCCTCCTTTTCCTGTTCGATTTCTTCCAACTTCTTGTGATCACGGTGTTTTCTGTTTTTTTCACGTAGTTTCCACATCTCGTACTCGTGAGCAGGGTCCAAGTTGTCTGTGTCTTCGATGCCGTCAAAGTCCTGCTTTTCTACTTTTTTGGCGTCGATTTGCTGGTGATGTTCTGCTCTGGCAAGTGCCACTTTGGAGGAAGAAGCATTGTCGTGAGATTTCTTGGTGGCTTTCTTAAGGAAAACTGGTCTGGCAAGTAGTTCGGAGTTGTTGTCGGAGCTGGACGACTCCGACTCGCTCCCTGAGTCTGACTCCGAATAATCGCTGGAACTCATGAAGTTCTTGATGAAAGCTGTGGCTCTCAAGAAACCTGTATGGAGACACTTAAGAACCTGTTGGAGAGAATTGGCTGAATGATATTTACCATGTTATTTTTAAAAATGGTAAGAATGAGAGATAAATGGAATGAAATTGTAGAATTGTGATTTATAAGGTTCGGATTTGATGATTAGGGGGTCTTCGGATTGCTGAATGCTGAAGAGTGGTTGACCAACACCTAGTTAGCAAAGGTACAGTCAACATACATACGAGCATGAAAGTAACTAGAGCCAATTTGTATCGAAGGAGCTTTCATGGCATGGAATGGAACTCATAACACTCAAATGATTCAATTCTCGTCGCTTTTCTTCCTTTTTATGCACTTACGCTCTCTAATCCATGCCTACTAGTAGTAGAAATTGGCGATGGCCACAAATTCCGCCAATTTTCCGCCATCCCCCCAAGTCAATCAGAAACGTCCAAAATGCTGAATTTCGTTTCATTTTCGCCTCTAAATTTCTCCTTCGCTCAGCCTGAAAATGCTATCTTCTCGGACGCATATAAATGCTTCTTCTCACTTGTCAATTACACCATCCACCAAAAACCCACAGAGCCAGGAATCAAAAAAGAAAAACCAACAAAACGAAGCAAAACTACACCGTAATACCATCCTCCTTCTAAAATACTTTTTTTGCCCGTTTTCCGTTTCCAACGGCCCAACCCTGATCATTCCAATCTTTGATAACGCCCTGCACACACCACCTCTATCGAGACACCAAAGATTCCCCAACCTCCAAAATTCTTCAATTCTCTGTGTTCCACCATGGCCTCCCAGCAGTTGGTCTACTTTGGCCCGCGTCCCCTCCAGCCACTTAATGGGAAAATGCGCCACGGCTTCGATGAAGATTACAACTCGGAGAACTTTCTCAACTCGCTTGCAAACACATTCTATATCTACTTCGATGACAAACGCCATAATGCCAACGGCAACCCGATCTCGGAGGAAATGAAAAAACAGCCCGAGATTGCCAAAAACTACCAGCCAATCGTGGACTGGAAGGTCATGAGAGAACGACAAAAAACCGTCAGCGCCGTGCTTGTTCTTTGTCTCAACCTCGGCACTGATCCTCCAGACATCATGAAAACCTACCCGTGCGCCAAGCTCGAGGCGTGGTGCGACCTGTCGAACTTTTCAGATAACAAAAAGGCCATAGAGGCCATCGGAAAGAACCTCCAGAGCCAGTATGAGACGCTCTCATTAAGAACCAGATACAAGCAGTCTTTGGACCCGTGCGTGGAGGACGTCAAACGGTTCTGCAACACACTCAGGCGAAATGCCAAGGATGAGCGTATCTTGTTCCACTATAACGGCCACGGTGTGCCGCAGCCCACCACCAGTGGAGAAATCTGGGTGTTCAACAGAGGCTATACTCAGTACATTCCCATTTCTCTCTATGATCTCCAGACCTGGTTGGGTGCGCCTGTGATTTTCGTGTACGACTGTAACAGTGCCGGCAATATTGTCCACAATTTCAAAAAGTTTGTGCAGAAACGTATCGATGACGATAACGAAGGCAACCACGATTTGAGTGCTCCATCGCCAACTTCTGCATTCCTCGATTCCATTCAGTTGGCAGCCTGCAAGAGCCACGAAATCTTGCCCATGAGCCCCAATCTCCCTGCTGATTTGTTCACATGCTGTTTGACTTGTCCCATTGATATCTCTCTCAAGTGGTTTATCATGCAGCTGCCGCTCAAAAAGAACTACTATCTGATGCTTCCAAGAGACTCACAGGGAAATGTCATAGTTCCTGGTAAGTTGACCGACAGAAGAACCCCATTGGGTGAGTTGAACTGGATCTTCACCGCCATCACCGACACCATTGCATGGACTTCTTTGTCTAGACCCATTTTCAAGAGACTATTCCGCCAGGACTTGATGGTGGCTGCATTGTTTCGGAACTTTCTTTTGGCGAAGAGAATCATGCCTCATTTCAACTGCAACCCTGTCAGTGATCCTCCACTACCGGAATCTGTGCGAACTCACCCAATGTGGGACTCTTGGGATCTCGCCATTGACCAGGTTTTCGCCCAGCTTATCAACAGCGGAAACCCAGACCCATACTCGGGCGGCTTGAGCGCCCCTCCCACTTCTTCATCTTCGGTCTCCAATGGAACTTCCAATGGCACTTGGTCTGCTCACCCTTCAAATGGCTCAGCAGTCTCGACAGCAAACAGCATCGTCACTCCTTCGCCCCAGACACTCGCAAATTACCAGCATTCAACATTTTTTGAGCAACAGCTCACAGCATTTGATCTTTGGCTTAAGTACGACGGCCCTTCAAGCAAGGTTCCCCCAGAGCAATTACCAATTGTTTTGCAAGTATTGCTTTCACAAGTGCACAGACTCAGAGCCTTAATTTTGCTCTCTAAATTCTTGGACTTGGGTCCCTGGGCTGTATACTTGTCTCTATCCATTGGAATCTTCCCCTACGTGTTGAAACTTTTACAATCTCCAGCCCAGGAATTGAAGCCTGTTCTTATTTTCATTTGGGCACGTATCATGGCCATCGACTACAAGAGCACACAACAAGAGTTGTGCAAGGATAAGGGATACAACTACTTTTACCTCATTTTGAACTCGAGCCCTTCCAATCCAATTGGTGCGCCAGGCGCTCCAGGTGCTGCCAATGGAACAAATGGCTCAGCCACCATTATAGTAAATGACGACCACAAGGCTATGAGTGCTTTTATTTTGACGTTGTTCATTAAGGATTTCAAGAATGGCCAGCGACTCTGCTTTTCGATAGAACTCGTGACCAACTGTCTCAAGTTTTTGTCCACCAGTGAAAACCCATTGTTGAGACAATGGTGCTGCTTACTTTTATCCCAGCTCTGGTTGAGATACCCAGATGGTAAGTGGATCATTTATAAGGATGGATACTTAGCGAAATTACTCGAGTTGGTCAACGATCCAATTCCTGAAGTGAGAACTTCCATCATCGTTGCCCTCACCACATTCTTGACTGAGTCCACTGAGACTCCGGTTGATCTGCCAAAAAGACAGACTCCACAGAATCAACAAGCGCATGCTGCCGCTCTTCCTCAAAACGGCCTGCCATCGAATGTCAGCACCGACTTGAGGAAGGACGAGTTACGACAGCAAGACTTGAGACTTGCCAACATTATCTTGCGTTTGCTTGGCGATGGGTCGACGATTGTCAGGAAGGAGATTATCTTTTTCATTAACTGCTTCATCAAGATCTACATGAAGTTTTTCTTGGTAGTGGCATTCAACCAATTGGAAGAGGAGATTGTTTTGATAGATAACCCAGCTAATTTGCAAGATTTCAGGAAAAAATCTCCCGCTTACGGTTCTATCTTCAGTTCTATCTGGAAGTCTTTGTTGATTCTTTCTGAGGACCCTCATCTTGAGATCAAGCAGTTGGCTGAAATCCTTATTGACTCAGTTATGGTAAAATTGAACGAAAGTGAACTAGGAGGCTTGGTAAAGGAGATGCAAGACTACCTCTTGAGCAAGTCCACCATCAATATCATCGATAACTTCAAGCTGGCCAAGCCAATTGTCAACAGAGCTCCGATGTCCATGCAGCATGATTCAGCTCGAAGACAAGTTTCTAGTGGATCAGTGATCAACAGAAAGAACACTTTGACAATCAATGGCTCGTCATTAAAAACTCGTGCTGTTTCCCAAGGAAACTCTAACAAGAATGAGGAGGACGAATCTGACGCATCCTCCATCACTTCAAGCTTGAAAGGCTTGGGATTGAGTAAGTTGTTCAAATCTCTACAGATAACCGATGACAACGAGATTAAGAATTTCTCTAGAATTCTTAATTCTGGCCCAATTCCAAGTCAGTATGGTGCTGAGTATAAGCCCATGACTCCAAGATTCGTCCAACGTGATTTGAGCAAGGTGCCGGCATTGCCCCAGGATTCTGGATTCTTTGACTACAGCTGTGAGTATTTCCAAGAACCCCAGATGTCTAGGACAGAAATTGACGAACCAGGATCGAGAGAGTACGTGAAAAGACTCTGGAGACAGAACAGGAATGAGCAGACCATCCAAGAGACTCAACCTCAGAAGAAAATGGCAATCAGAGGAGATTGGAATAGAAGCATGTTTACTCTCAACAACAAGAGCCAGCCAAAGCTCATCAAGTTCATGCAATTTGAGAAATTGTTAGTAAGCACAGATGAGAAAGATAGTGTTTCTGTTTGGGACTGGGATAAACGTCAGGCGATTACCAAGTTTTCCAACGGCAACCCTTTTGGTACCAAGATCACCGATTTGAAATTCTTCAATGAGGACGATTTGCCATTGGTGATGACAGGTTCATCCGACGGTGTTGTCAAGATCTACAAGAATTTCCATTGTGATAGAGACGAGGACAAGCCAGTTGAAATGATTGCTGCATGGAGAGCATTGACCGATTTGCTCTTGACCTCGAAGTCCTCTGGTTTGATCAGTGAATGGCAACAGTCGAGAGGATCCTTGCTTGTGAGTGGAGACGTGAAGATCATTAGAGTATGGGACGCTCCACGTGAGCTCTGTGTTCTTGACATTCCTGCTAGATCTTCTTCTTCTATTACCTCCTTAACCTCCGATCAGGTTGCTGGAAACATATTTATTGCTGGTTTTGACGATGGAAGCTTGAGAGTATACGATCGGAGACTTGATGCACGTGAATCCATGGTTCAGGTATGGCAGGATGGCCGTGGAGGTGCGAAGAACATTGGCAAAGGGTCCATAAGAAATGTTCAAATGCAAAGAGGTGGCTTCAGGGAGCTAGTCAGTGGATCTTCTGACGGATACGTGAATTTATGGGATATTCGGAAATCCCAGCCCTTGCTAACATTTACAAGCTCGGAGAAAAACATTCGGTGTATTGATGTTCACGAGCACGCTCCCATCATCACCACTGCATCGAAATCTGTCAATATCTGGACTACTTCGGGTGATTTGGTTTCCACATTGAGAAATCCTCACGACAACTACCTCACCAACAGAACATCTAACTACTTATCTAGCATTGCATTCCACCCTCATAGAATGATGCTTGCCACCAACTACAACCAGGATGGCCACATCAACATCTATCAGTGCGGTGACATTATTTCTGAGTACTGAGGTGGACTGATGTAACTGCGAACTCGGACATGACTATGTGAAGGCAAAACCTATGCAGAAACTGGGGAAGCTAGATTGGCAGATCGGAATGCGGAAGAGCACAAGCCATGCCAAGTTGATCAAGATGGCGAGCATTCTCTTATATTACGAATTTTGAACGATTTCACTAGTTCGACAGAACTGGAAATACAATAATGTGTCATCTATAGTGGCACCTGTCTGCAGGACGACGACTCAGTGAAAAGCTCAGGCAACCTCACAATTTCCTTCGTATCTACAACATGTCCATGTCCTCGGAGCTAGCTGCTGGGATCGAGGATGAGGACCATTACCTCAGGCGTCGAGACCCTGCTTCAACCCTGCGAACTGGTGAAATTACCACCGTCCAGCGCATGTTATCGGCCTGTCTGGGATCTTTCATCACTTCATTTGTGGTTACTCCATTTGACGTGGTCCGGATTAGAATTCAGCAACAAGAGGTGATGCCCAAGAGCTATAGCTGCTGCGAGCCGGCGCAGCAAGCTTCGCAGATGCTAAAATCTGCTGCTGGCAGTGTGGAGTCTCCAGCTCCAGGTGTCTTTTGGATTAACCAGCACTATTGCTCTTCTGCAGAGCAATGTCCTCGCATTACATCGACATTTCAAGGAATGGCGTCCATCAGCCGGAATGAAGGTCTTGGCACCCTATGGCGTGGCCTTGGCTTGACGCTATTCATGGCTATTCCAGCCAATATCATCTACTTCACAGGTTACGAGTACATCAGAGATCATTCTCCGATCCTGAACCACCCACTAAATCCATTGCTTTGTGGTCTGTTAGCACGTACCATGGCTGCTACAGTGGTCTCTCCAGTCGAGCTTCTCAAAACAAGGCTTCAGTCGATCCCTTCGGAAACCAGTGGACAACGAACTAACATATTATCTACATTGCTCCGGGATTCATACGCTGCTATCCGTGATCGGGGTGTTGGCTCAATGTTCACAGGATTGAAGATTACACTTTGGCGTGACGTGCCATTTCTGGGTATTTATTGGCTGTGCTATGAGCTACTCAAAGACAGAATCGGAAGCTCACTTGGGGTAGATTTTGATGCCAAAGCACAAAAGCAGGAGGACTGGAAGGTGTTCACCACCAGCTTCTTGTCGGGATCGATTGGAGGGATTGTGGCTGCATTTTGCACCAATCCCTTCGATGTTGGCAAGACCCGTCTCCAGATCGCAAACAGCGAAAAGCCACAATCCAAGCATTCCATGTTCAGATTTCTCTACTCCATATATGTTAAGGAGGGCATCGGAGCGCTCTACGGAGGGTTTGTTCCTCGTGTGATGAAGATTGCACCATCGTGCGCCATCATGATTTCCTCCTACGAGATCGGGAAGAAAATTTTCAAAGACAATTCATAAAGGAAACAAGATAGCGCTAGTGTATATAGAATGAAAATTTAGCCCCAACCTTCCTGGTTTCTTTCGTACCGAGAAATATCGTAAGCTGCCCAATCATCCACATCTCTAGCTTTTCTCTCCACACTTTTCAATTGATTTCTCATATCATTTAAGTCGTTTTTTGAGTCATTTCTCAAGTCTGCCCTGATATCATTTCTCGCTTCATTTCTCGCTTCATTTCTCGCTTCATTTCTCATTTCACTTCTCATATCATTTCTCATTCCACTTCTCAAATCATTTCTTATTTCACATCTCGCTTCGTTTCTGGTCCCAGATCTTATCTCAAGAGGTCTTTCGTCCTCGTCTACCTCACACCTCCCAGTTTCTCTGACATCCCGCCCCGTTACTCGTTCACCATGAATGACGGATCCCAATCGAGATATTCCACTATTGGAAGAAGTCATTCGCTCTAGTCGACGATAGTAATTTGGGTCGGTGTCTCTCAAGGTGGCAGCAAAACAGTTGCAGCTTCTAGTCATATTGACAATCGAGCTCTGGAGCCAAAGAAGGTATTCAGTACATGCCTCTCGCAAGCTGGAGGAAGCAATTCTCATCAACTGCTGCTCGACCAATTTGAGATTATACTCGTTTTCTTCAATCTGGTCGAGGAAAAGTGACGTCTGTGCAGCCTTGGGCCCATGTTTCATGGCCGTAGCATCGAATTGTTCTTGAAGATGGTTGTGCTTTTTCAAAAGATCCTTTTGCCGTGCCTCTCGGGTGGCTATGGCACCTAAGTGGACCTTGAGGATGTTGAGACGGTCGGCTTGGGCAGAGTACACCACATTGACACAGTCGAGAAGCTCAGAAAATTCTCTCACCACCGAGGCGTTTTCGGGATTAGGTAAGTCAGCACCCCACAAATCAAATGCCTTGAGAAGTGCCTTGTTGGCCATGTCCACCTTCTTTTGGTGTTTGTGGACCTTCTCGATAAGACTTTGGAGGTCGGACGCCAGCCATTTCCTCTGGGTGCCCGAACGCAAGTAAAACGGGGCAATTTTATTTAGCATTCTCACCATAGCCGCTGTTGTTGGCCGAGTCAACGTTGTATAGGCCGATTGGAGCACGGTGGTTCCACGAGACTCTTTGTCATTCATGGCTGCGAAAAGAGTAGATATGGCTTATGGGAGAAAAATATAAGCTTGAACAATTCAGGAAAATGCCGAAGGTCACAATACAAGGGGTAATGCCTATGGCAAAATAAAAAGAAAAGAAATAGAAAAAAAATTATAGGAATTGGCAGACGAATATGCATTTGTACCTAGTGCGCTTCTCACATTTTATTTCTTGGACACCTCCTCATCAATGTTGAGTCCCGTGACCACAGAGATCTTACGCCGTAACGTTTCCACACCAGCGTGGACTTTCTCTTGGCCCGACTTGGCTGATTGTTCCACCAGATTTACAAAATCACCGGCCTTCTCCATGGCCTGAATTTGGCCATTGGCAAGCTCCGGCATCGTGCGCTGTTCTACCTTCCATGCAAAGCCCATGGTGTTGGCAAACGTCTCAGGCAAGAAGTACTTGAAAGACGCCAAACCAAACGCAACAGGCAAGAAAGCTCGTGCCAAAATGTTTCTCCGTCTAGCCAAAATGGTTCCTGAAAGTCCGGCAATCACAATGTAGATGGAGTTGGGCAAGAGATCCTCCCTCTTGTTATGCAACGAACTCACGGTTCCCGTAACTTTCCTCTCGGCCTCATATACCTTGGCTTTCCCATCGTTTAAGTATTCTTGTGTAGAAGTGTATGCTCCGAACAATGTTTCACGAGCAGAGCGGAGAGCACCTTCAAGTGCAGAGGCAGATCTGACCGTGACACCATTGACAACCAGACGGGGTCCCAAGATCTCGACATCGGCGTCTGTGGATGGAATAATCGTTCCAGGAAGAGGAACCACGTCTTTCTCGTCCTCGTAGAACGATCTCTTTGGCTCGCAGAAAGCCGTAGAGCGTGAGCTGAGAATTGCGGCGGAGGTCGCAAGGGCAGCAAATCCACGAAACATGGAGTGTGGTTGGGCTAGTTGTGTTAGAAGTTGGTTTTCGGTTTAAGACGCTCTCATTTGGTAATTGTGTGGTGTACGGATGTGTTTGGTAGGTATGGACAGTTGAGTGAATGGGATGTTGGGAATCCAGGGGAGTGGCTATGGAGGAAAAGGGAGAATATGAGCTGTTTGAGGACTTTTCTTGGAAAAATTTATGTTGTGGTGTTTCAGACTACTTCGATCGTTATAGATCATGGTGAGATCGGGTCAGACACCTTCTCGCGAAACTCCCCTGAGAGCACAAGACCCCACCAAGCCCCGTAGTATTAGCTCCAAACGGTCCCAAATTACTCATTTCTTAAATCTTTATCCTCTACGCTGCACGTTTCCCGACTATTCCCCTACTTCTGATTGTATGTGTCACGTGACCCACCCATATACTCATCTCACATTTCCAGTTCACTTTACCCACCAGTGAACATGCTCAGACGAAATTCAGGCCTAAATGCCCTCTCCCGCATGGCACGTGGCCTCAGTCTCCGAAATAAGTCCACAAATGCCTTTGACAGAGTCACCATGGCCCGGGCCCAGGCCCAGATGGACCTCATCTCCACAGAAGAGAAGACATCTCCATCGAATCTTCCTTTTGAGAAGAGAAGACACAGTGAGAGTTTTGGCCAGTTAGTTCGGAGTGAGCTTTGGAAGAAGAAAGGCGATCTCAGTGACTCAGAATATGTGAAAACAATCGAACTACACCCAGAAGACCAGATCCAGATGCTGTCTTCTCCATTCAGAAACCCTGACGGCTCGTTTATCCAGGGTTCCACCTCGGAAGAGGCAAGACTCCATCCACTTACGCTAAGGGCACGTGTCGACCACTCAACCATAAAACTACCGGTGGAAATCGCCAAGACCATTAACAAGAATATCCTACTGGTAGTTTCTCCAGACAAGCTTAGAGAACGGTCGGCATTGATATACCAAAGTTTGGAGAAGGAGCAGATTCAGAAAGCTCCGGATCTGAGTTTGGAGTCAGATGCACATATTGCCTCGTTATTTCTCCAGAATTACTCTCATGCGAAAAGAGTGCTCTCCGAACTCAAGAAAAGAGTAGGTGACTCGTTCAATCCGGATAGCATTTTGGATGTGGGCTACGGACCGGGAACGGGTATGATTGCGTTAAACGAGATAATGGGAGACGACTTCAAACCCACTACCAAGGAAGTCTATGTGGTGGGAAGATCCAATAAGGAAATGAAGAAGAGAGCAAAGATCCTCTTGTCTAGACAAGTGTGTGAGATCCCGGATGATGCAGAGCTGGCAGAGAAGGTAGAGGAGACAGAAGTGGCCGGTGCGGACGAAGAAGAAGGTGAGATCTCGGAGGGTTCCGAAGGTTACACCAACTTCGAAGAAAACGACTACATTGGTCCAGTTGATGCGTCGCAGATCAGAATCAGAACCAAATTGAGAAACGCATTGCCATCCACAAAACAGTATGAGCTCATCATTGTCAACCAAGCATTGCTCACGCGTGAGTACAGTTTCCCCAACGATGTGGATACCAACATCCATATGCTCTTGAGACTTCTTAAGCCCAACGGCCACTTGGTTTTAATTGAGCGAGGAAATGCTCTTGGCTTCGAAATCGTGGCAAGAGCGAGACAGATCATGTTACGTCCTGAAGCATTTGAAAGCGAAACGGGAAGGATCCCGAGGCCTTACATCAAGGGATCCACCTACAAGCCACAGAAACTCAGAAGAGAAGACCAACTCATCACTGAGGATCATATTGAATTCGAAAAGAAGCTTCTTGAGCAGTTGGAGAGTGAAGATTTGGAAGAGGAGCTCACACAGTTGAAAGAAACCATGGGAGAATCTGATGTTGGGCTCGAGGAGAAGATTATTGCTAAGCATGGACAAGTGTCGGAAGAAGAGCTCAAATTCGAATTTGAAGACGGCGAAGATTTTGATGTCGTTCCTGTGGAAGAAGAAGCTCAGCTCAACCAAGAGACTCCGACAGACAAAGTCAACTACCACTTGAGTGTGGTTGGTCCATGTTCCCACCACGCAAGGTGTCCACTTCAGCTTGGAGACCCCAATCTCTACAAAGTGTCCAACCACAAACACAGACTCAACTTTTGTTCGTTCAATCAGGTTGTGGAGAGACCCAAGTACACTATGGAACTCAAAAGAGGTAGAAGACTCGCCACCCAATGGGACAAAAGTGCACACGATGGAATGGGAATCGACAGTCTTTCCAAGAAGTCTTCGAAGAATCTTGAAGGTTCGGGGCGTCCAGGAGGGAATAACACGGAGTCAGGTAACTTTTCGTACCTCGTTATGCACAGATCGCCCAATGATGCTACGGCAATTGCAAAAATCGAAAATGACAGAGAACACCATCTTGACGTGAGTCAGCAAGAAACTCTGTGGCCACGTATTCTCGAATTCCCATCAAAAGTCAAGAACAATGTCAAGCTCAATGTTTGTGCACCAACTGGAAACATCGAAACCTGGCATGTGCCCAAGAGTTTGGGAAAGCAGACTTATCATGATGCCCGTAAGGTTAGACAGGGCGATCTTTGGGCATTGGAGAAGAAAAGTGTGATTGTGAAGAACAGATTGTCGCCTGCCAACTTTGACAAGTTGAACAGGTTGGCCAGCACTCAGCGGAAGTTCGTGATGAAGGAGAAGAGAAAGAAGCAATGGAAGAAGGTCGTTAGCCGTGCCGAGAGCGATTTCGAGGAAAATCCATCGGAGTTGGCAGACCGCTTGGCTAGTGATTTGGAAGGATCGAAGAAGTATAAAACAGAGGGTAAGAGGGCCAAGTTCGATGTGAACCCTCGTGATTACGACGGAAACTAACTTGTACATAGTATTTAAGATCGAAATTACATAGGAATTGATTCGAGGTTTGATGAGTAGAATGTGGTTGTCTAGCTAAATCACAGATTACAGATGCCAGTGGTCGTCTAACTAGATTACAGATGCCAGTGGTCGTCTAACTAAATCACAGATTACAGATGCAAATGTCCGTCTACATGTTTTCAAATATATCGTGTACATTCTTTCAAATACAATGGTATATTGCCTATAAAAACCAAACAATGACCGTGTATGCTCCGAGAAGTAAACTGCTGCCGTAGCTAATCTATAATACAAAATGCATTCTAGGGACATGACGAGAGCACGGAAACACAAAACTGCCACACAAACAGCTTACTCAGCACTTTTTCGTCCGCTTGTATGGATCAGCGTGGCATCCCCATGGTCTCCTCCCGACTTCCTGTCATTAAATGCAGAGGACAGATCCCTATTTTATTATGAGTGAACCGTTTACTTTCTTCTGAAAGAGCATCCCTCGGTCAACTTAGCCTTACCACCGGAAGGAGTGCACAACACATTGGAGCATCCATCACAGGTGACGGCGGTCTGAGCATGGGAGAACACAGTGGTGATGTTCAAACATCCTGGACATTTGACGTCCATGAAAAACGATCTTGGCGATTGCACCAAGGTCTTCAACTTGTACTTCTGGGCCTCGGAGGCTGGGTTAGGGTGCAACAAATCTTGAACTAAAACCATGGTGAATTGCTTTGATAAAGAAGAAGGAGGAGATTTTTTCTTGTGGGAAAATTTTTTTTCTCTCCTGCTCACGCGAGGAGTTCGGGCAATGCACGACTTTTCAAATTGTGGTGGAAGCGTATAGAAGGAGATGGTGGTAGGGCCTATTGGGCGTACGGTAGATAAGAGTTTTTGGGCAGCTGGAAAGGTCATGCTTGCTCTTTTTTTTTCTGATTTTTGCAATCTGCTTTGCTTTCTCTGATGGCTGTAGTCGGAGATCCGATCTGGTTTTGTGCAGTAGACACTACTGTCTTACGAGTGCATTCTACAGGAACAGGAAATGTGTTGTATAAGTGGCACTGGTAGGTTTATGTTAATGTAGGTGGACCGTTTGGAGTGGATTGGAATTCTGAGGCAATTCTGACATCAATAGGGACTTCTTTATCAGGAATCTCATCCCACTTACTGATTCGAGGTTCGGCTCCAGCTAAGACATTTCAAGGACTCAAAAAGAAACGGTCAAGGGCCACGTCGAAGGGACTAGAAGATACCAGAAATCTATGCAAAATTCTCCAGATGTCTAGTAGAAAGAAATCAATCTGTCAAAAACGAAATTTGAACTTCGTCCGACTGCATGTTCTCTAGTCCCAATTACACTTCCCCATTGGGACTGATGTGTGCAGAAAATCAAATGCTGCAAAAAACTCCGGATTTTCTATATCTATGCCACCGTCAGCAGCCAAGGTGGACCACGACCAGAAAATGAAAATTGCACCCAACTTCTCGCCGCAATTGTCCTCTGTGGCCAGAACTGCCAAGTCTGGCAAACTGTCTCATGGGGCCTCGATCTTTTCGCAGTCAATGGTACCCAAACTCTCCACATCCTCCTCGTGGTGGAAATACGATTACATGGCCATTCTGTTTGTTCTACTCCCGTATTTTGTGAGTATTTTTTTCTCGTATAAATCCCCCATCGACTGGCCCACCACGGTCTCTGATTTGCTCTTGGTCGTAGAAGTGGCGTGGACAGTCAAGTTTCTTATGGCGTGGCCTTCTAGCTGGACGAACCAGCTTATCCAATCGAAACGGAATTTGATAAACTACGTCAATTCCATTGAGTTGAGCGACGGTGCCCCACAGCCGGAATATAACCTCAACTATGAAGTCATTATCAGCAATCTTCAGGCGGCGCAGCAGCTTCACCGCTCGCAGAAATATGGGTTCGCGGCGGAGTTCGGCGGTGTATTAGTTTCGTCGTTTCTTTTCAAATGGATCAGATGTCATTTGTCTGCGAATCATGGGGGGGTGTCGGAGGTGAATATCTGCATGTTTCTCCTCTGGGGTACGTTCAAGACGTGCGTCCACTATGCAGCACTGATAAGTAGCGAGTCCGCATTCGACTCTGAGGTGATCACCACCGCAGAGTATGTGACTGAAGTGAACTTGGCTTTTGTTTCCAAAATGCTTTCAGAGAAAAATACTGCCCGACGAGATTCCATGGACGCCAAAGGCAAGAGAGACCCTGGTGATGTTTCAAAGATGGTGGCAGATCCTCACGACTCGCAGGTTCCCCACATCTTGAAAGAGGTGTCGGTCTCCTTCATGCCATTTCCGCTTTCGCTCCCGAAAAAGCTGTCCGTGTGCTACCCGAGAGCTTCGAAAGTGCTGGCACTTCCCGTCATCCACGAAATGGCCGAACATGACCTCTTCGTTCCGTCTGCACTACCTAGTCCGACCCCAAGAAGTTCACGGCAGCGATCTAGAACTGATAATTACTACCCAGACTACCCTAGTGCACAAAAACTACCGCCGGATTGTGCTCCACAGCCGTATTCGGGGATTCCTCTGCCTTCTTCTCTTGTGGTTAGTTCGCCTGATGAATGGTCGCAAGACATTGCCAGTCCTGGTGGGTTTTTCAAGCATTCCATGGCCAAACTCTGCGAGTACATGAACGACCCGGAAAACACCAAGAGCATTAAACTTTTTGAGTCGCTTCACCAGAGAACACACGAATCTCGAATCAAGATGATTGATTCCGTATGGAATCTATGGGAATACGCTACGAACTTCGATACACATGCTGGAATTTTAGGGTTGATGTACTATCTCCTCTTTCGTCCCATTGCAGCCTGCGTGACGATTTTCTACATAATGGTTTTCTTGGTTCCGTTCAAATTGACCAAATTAGCCTTCGCAATCATTTTGTATTTGCCTCGCATGTACTTGCGCATCTTTGTGTTGGCTCCACTTTACTTGGTGGTGAAGTACGTGCTCGAAAGGTCGAAGCTGAAAGAAGGTTCAAGGGAAATTAGGGAACTTCACGCTGAAAATGGTATTCGCCGTTTTATCAGGTCCATTTGCATAGCTCTTCTAGCCATCTTGTCTAGAGATAGAACCGCTATGCAGGCTGACTAAACTTGCCTGGCATCTCATTACATAAGCACCAGTATGGCTGACACAAGCTAATCTTACATACATCCGTTCCCACTGGCAGATCCCACTTCTGTTCTGTTTACGAACGTGGTCAACTGCATCCTCGATCTGGAAACGAGCAGTCACGGAGTTCTTGCCCACTATAACCTCTCAAGAAAGACTAGAGGTCTTTCGCCGTCAACATAGCCAACAAGCGAAGACCAAAGCAGACCCGCCCCCCGTACCGCAAGTATGTCTATCGGTCCAACTACACGGAGGGGCGGAGTGACGACGAAAGCTCCGATGTGGAGAATCAAACAGCTGACAGATTTGGAAACTGGCAAGATTTCAACGCCAAGACAAACTCCAATATGCGTTCGGTTTATGTTCTAACGAACCAGCGGCAAATGAAAGGCAACATATGGCCGCGGTCGCAGTTTCAGAAGGTGGATGTTCTCGAATGGTGCTTGTACCATGGAAGCGAGGCCTACAAAGCCAAGTTGCTTGAGTTACAGGAAGAGGAGCGGAAGCAGAGAGAGAACGCTGGGCTACTAGCTCTTCCCATTGAACTCATCATCTACATTCTCGAGATACTTGACTTCCAAGGCAATCTCCGTCCGAAGTTTCTCCGTGTGAGCAGGCTCTTCTACATGGTCGCCCTTCCCATCATCTACAGGTATCCCATCTTGAAAGGAAACAACTTTTTTCAGTTCGTCGACACCATTTCGTCCGATAAGAAGATTGGAGAGCTTATTCGCATTCTTGATCTATCCAACGTCAACCAGTCGGGTAAGAACGCCTTCGTTGCCAAGCTATTGAAAAGATCCAGACCGTTTCTCGAATCTTTCACTGCTCCGCAGACAAGTTTCGGACTTGGGCCCTTGATGGCGCTACGTGGATGTCAACATTTGAAGGTTTTGGACTTGCGACTTGTTTCCGAGACTTTGAATCTTGAAGAACTTTTTCATTCAATCCGCCTTTTGGAACATCTTACTCACCTTTCATTCCCGCGATCATCTTTGGAAATCAACAACTACGAAAGTATCAAGTGGCCGCCCAAACTCGAGTTTCTACGTGTTTCGGGAGGAATCTCAGATGACTTTCTCATGGAGTCGGAGTTCCCAGAAACCATTTCACATATGGAATTTGCCCATTGCCCCAAGGTTCGACACGTTGGCTTCCAGCATTTTCTCTTCAAGGTTGGTTTCCACTTGAAATCGCTCCGCATTCAGTTCCCCATGCCGTGTCTCCAATCAAATTCGCTAGACATCGTGTTCACCTACTGTCCCAACTTGCTTGTCCTCGAGGTATCGGTGGACTACATGCTGCCGGATTTCTTCAACGAAGAGGCACTCCCCTTGCTTCCGTATGCCCGTCCGCTTCGAACATTGTACATAGATAGCAGTGGAATGCTTGGCACCACAGATAAGTTGGACCCGTTGGATTTGGCGGTTGCACTCGGAGACGAGAGGCTTCCTCACTTGAAGAATGTGAGATGCACCGCAAAATTGGGTTGGGATCCGAAGAGTGACGGTGTGTCATATATTGCAAACGAGTTGGACGAGCGAAACGGAGGACTTTACGTCGGTTACTGAGTCTACTGGGCCTCGGCATGTTTGGTGATGAGAACCACTAAAATTCCAGGCGATCCTTGGTGATGTCAGAATAACAGATACCCAAGGCCCCATATTCTGGACCCGATTCGATCATCTATGTATTCCGAGCTTCAATCAATTATTTATTTCCTCATCAACTGCCCTGCCAGAAGCTATAAGCCCTGCACAATATCCATGTGCAAATTGACACATACTCGTTTCTGTACTGTTAGCAGTCCATGGCTTCCAAAGAAAAACCTTCGGGACTTCCGCCAGGATACAAGGCTGGTACCTTGAGGCCATACTTCTCCACAGCTGTGTCGCCAACATTGATAGCTGAGTCAAAATTGAGGAAAGCTGACCAGCTATTTCTCTTTGGCATTTGGGCTTTGGCTCTTCTTACCCGATTCTATAAACTTCCTGAGCCTCCCAAGGTCGTTTTTGACGAGGTTCATTTTGGCGGTTACGTTAAGAATTACTTCGATGGCGAGTTTTTCGTGGATGTGCATCCTCCATTGGGAAAGCTCATCTATTATTGGATCGCATTGTGGTTAGGATGGAATGGAGAGTTCGACTTCAAAAAGATCGGCGATGTGTATGATGATTCTGTCCCGTTCATCGCCATGAGATCGTTTTCGGCGTTTTGTGGTGTGCTCACCGTCGTTTTGGCCTATCTTACCCTTAGAAGCTCTGGGTGTCGGCCCACCACATCATTTTTTGGAGCATTCCTCTTGCTTGTGGAGAACTCAATGGCTACCCAGTCAAGATTCATTTTCCTTGATGCCCCATTGGTTTATTTCACCGCGTTGGCTACGTATCTATTCAACAAATTCCAGTTGTCCCGACCTTTCTCTCCGCATTGGTTTACATGCTTATTGGCAACTGGTGTTGCCTTAGGATTGGCGGTTTCCACCAAACTTACTGGTCTCTTCACTTTTGCCTGGGTGGGTGTTTGGTCCTTGTATCAAGTTTGGTACTACGTGGGCGATTTCGAAGTCACATACTTGCAATTGTTCGCTCATGTCTTCGCAAGAGCCGTGGGTCTCATTCTTGTTCCGTTGACGGTGTACTGTGGGATTTTTGCTAGCCATTTTGCTCTTCTACCCAAGAATGGAACGGGTTCCGGTGGTGTGTCTCCCCAATTTCAGGCCGGATTCGAAGACTCGGATAAACTCAGAAATACCGCGGTCGACGTCACCTACGGAAGCACCATCACTCTTAAACACCACAGATTGGACATGTACTTGCACTCGCACAAGTACACGTACAAGACTGGAACGAAACAGCAGCAGGTGACGATGTACGGATTTACTGGCGATTTCAATAACAAGTGGGTCATTGAGACGATTGGAACCAACTACGACGGCAAGTTCGATCACAAATTCCGCCCCATTAAGGACGGAGACTCAGTCAAGCTCTACCACAAGCCTACTAAGAAGTACTTGCGTGCCAGTGATGTCCGTCCACCCAACTCCGAACACGACTACTCCAACGAGGTTTCGTGTCATGGAAACAGAACGGACACCGCTGAGATCAACTATGAGTGGAAGGTCAAAATCATCGGCAAGAAGCCCCACTCGGAAAACCAGCTTCCGCTTCGAAAGTTGAGAGCCACGGAGTCGGTATTCCAGCTCGTGCACAAAGGTACAAACTGCGTGTTGATGGGACACGGCACCCATCTTCCAGAATGGGCCTTCCACCAGAATCAGGTTCTATGCGTGAACGACCCTACAATAGCCAACACCTTGTGGTATATTGAAGAAAACAACCACATTCTCATCGATAATGATAACGCAACTTACCCTCGCGTGAATCTCCCTAAGCTTCTGTTCTTCAGGAAATTGGTGGAGTACCACCATGCGATGTGGAGAACCAATAACGGATTCGTGAAAGAACACCCGTACGAGTCCTTGCCACTTACCTGGCCCTTTGTAATCAGAGGCATTAACTATTTCAGCAATGGCCACGGCAACGAAAAGTTGACCGACGAGGAAGGCAGCCACATCTACTTTCTAGGCAACGTTGCTGTGTACTTTACAGGAATACTTGTGATTGTGTTCTTCGCAGCCAAATATGCATTTTACTTGCTCAGGCACTTGAATCCCTTCAAGATCCCCAACGAGCAGTCCTCAGTGACCAAGTTCTATTTCATCACCTTGCAGTATGCGTCTGGTTGGTTCTTTAGCTTCTTTCCTTACTTCCAGATGACCCGGCTGTTGTTTGCACACCACTATTTGCCCAGTGTGTTCTTTATGATTTTGACAACCGCCCAATTCATGGAGTACCAGGCCACTGTGCGTCCTGTCACTAGCCATGTGCTAATGGTCACCATCGGGGTCGCTGCTGCCTTTGTTTTTGTGCGGTTCTTCCCATTGGTGTATGGTCTGCATTGGGAAGTCAGCCAATGTCAGCATGCCAAGTGGTTTCCAACGTGGGACTTTGATTGCATGGCATACAGTCACTGACTTAGTTAAAATTAATGAATTTGACAATCACGAATGACTTTCTTAGGTTCGCGTACGGTAAATTCCTCCGGAGACATCTACTATAAGGTCCTCACACCACTTGAGAAGCTCGTCTTTTTCCTTGATCTTCGCGGTTCTATCCTTTTCTGTCTCTTCCAACTCGTTAATTAAGTCGTTGATAATCTTGAGCTGCGTCTCAGGTAGCGTTCCAATGCCAGGTAACGAGTCGATGATCATGCTGATTTGTCTAGATTTCAATATGATGTCGGTGGAAAGTTCGTTTATCACAACTTCGAATGGTGCCTGCGCACCCGAGCCGCTAGGTACGGAGTTGGCTTCGCTATTTTCCTGATCTTTTTTTCCCGGTAAGGGAGCGTTAGCGGCTTGATTGATTACGGATGTAGCTTCTGGGTCTAATGGTGCAAGTTCACTTTGGGTGTTGACATAGTTGATGGTGGCGTTGAACTGCGCCACCAACTGGTCCAAGCAGACCTGAAGTTGTGTGAGTCTGTCGGCCATAATGTTGTTGAAAATAAATGGACGAAGTTCAGTGAACTTTGGTGAAAGTGCCAAAGTGAGTACCATATGTCTGCAGGACCTTGAAATAGATGCTGGTGACGACAAGCCACGGGGTCAACGGGTCAAGGAATGCATGATTATACGGTCGTCATGCATGGGACAAGCGATATTTTGGTGTTGGGCAGTATCGAGTGGATTTCTTAGAAGATCAGATGCGAATGTTGTCTTGGTTGCAACCTGATAGAGACAATTCAAGGTATTCTATTATTGTGGGCTAATGGTGAATGAAATTGCGCTTTAATGATGGAGATGATGGTGAGCTTAGTGAAGACTCATTCTTGATGACAATTATCGAAAAGCTGATTTTTGCGTAGCTTTTTTGCATTGTAGAGTATTGCGAAGATCGGGTGAGTATTAAGAAGTATCGCAGATATTCAACTAGACATTCAGAATAGGATATCCAAAAAGAAGGGTTTTTTTTTTCTTCCTTAAATCAAACGAATTATTCCTTCGGGTGTCACATTGTGACCATCATTTTGCTTTTTTTGCAGTATTATTCTGGCGGTAGTTCACATCCTCGTTTATCGATCCGAATGTCTGCACATAACGTAGAACGTTCAGTATTCAAATGCTAACAGCAACCTAACTTGGCTCCTTCTTCCGCTGTATCAAATAAAATGACTGTGACTGTATTTTCCGCAGCCAGTTATAGCTGAATCGTGTTTCAACAATAAAAGTTGCTACCACAAAGTCACAACCACAAACTCGAAATCCGTACACCAGGCCATAAAACACCTTTACACCAAAAACATAAAACCCATACCTCCACATAACTAAGACGCCCCTGCAGCAACATAACGGTGTGGTAAGAATATGTGGTAGTGTCATCTGAAAATAGAGCGAAGGCAGTGAGTAGCCATATTTGGGAATAGTTACTATGTCCATTAGGTACCCATCCACGAATCAAACAAAGTCGAAACAAGCGTGAAGCCTAATTCCTGACTCAGCAGATGTTGTGTCCTGCAGTTAACTGATAAGCCCAGATCAAGAACTTCAGAAAGCTTCCAAAGGAGAAGCAAAAATCTAAAAGATCCCAAACAACAAATTTTTCACGCTGTTCAGAAATCCTCAGATTCCCCCGAAATCTGATATACCGCCTTCTACATTGTGTCTCCAGATCAGGCAACTCCTCACACAATCCTGCACTCAACCGATATCTTCTCCAGGTTTCGATAACGGCGCAGATCTTACCAACTACTACTTTTCTTTCTGAGGCTTTTCATTCATTGCTGAGAGCTTGGCCTTGTTTCTTCACGTTTATGTCGTGTTTGTGTTGCTTTTCAATTTCCCCGCGTTTTATTCATGTCCGAAGTCCCCGTCTGGCAACCAGACAGTGAAGCACAAGGCTGCGTCTTATGTGATACACCGTTTACTCTTTTTAATCGCCGCCACCACTGTAGAAAGTGTGGGCGAGTGATCTGTGCATCGTGCTCAGCCCAACATGTCAAGTACTTCCCCAACTCTCGTGTCCTTTTGCCAGATAGTTCCCTGTTTAGGGCCATCCCCCACGATCATTACAGAACATGTGACGATTGTGTGGAAGAGGTGCGGATGATTCGGAGAGCCCTCTTTGAGACTACTGGCGGTGTGGGCATGCTGAGTGCTGGCCAAGGTGGCCGCTTCGCGGATTTGGAGGATACTCCCGAGTTTGAACGCCACAGTGGTTCATCCCCCACCAAATATGCCTCCCGTGTCGGCACCACGGCTATGGACCTGACGTCCACATTTGGATCGAACCAGGGCGATGCTGCTAGCGATGATAATTTGTGTCCTGTGTGCGGCATCGACTTGTTGAAGCTGTACGTCTCGGAAGTGAAGCAAAAGAAGAGGGAGTCGAGCCACTCCGACTACGAGGCGTTTAAGGAGAGCCACATCGGCGACTGCTTGGTGGCATATGACTTTGGCAACGATCACAGTCGACTTGGCTCGCCTCCTGGCGGTTCCACCACAAGAAACAGAATGTTGGTGTACAATATTCCTCCGTTCCCTAAGCCAAGCTACGAGATCATCAACGTTCAAGAGAGCACTTCGGTAGACACCCTTACACAAAAGGATCCAGCGTGCGGTCTGGTGACGTCAAATTCTAGCGTTCAACTTGAAAAGGACTTCTCAGATGCGGAGTGCGTGATTTGCTTGGAGGAATTAGGGCCTGGCGACAAGGTGGGACGTCTCGAGTGTCTCTGCGTCTTCCACTACAAATGCATCAAGGATTGGTTTAATAAGAAGGGCTACGGAGAGTGTCCGGTGCACTTCTTGCATCATTAGTGACAGTTGGGTGCCGTATTGGTTGGTTTATCTTGGGTTCTTTCATTTCTTGTTCTACTGTTTAATTGATACTTTACATACTAATTGAGATTATAATTGTTACATGGTATCTTCAAACACTTTTATTGATAACCGTATATATTATGCTATTCCCTCAATGCTAACGCTCCCCACGGTCAGCATCGTCCCTAGACTTCTTCTTGCCTTTCCTCTCGTGGAAATCCTTGGTCTGCTTGATAGCTTCGGCAGTCGCTCTGTCCACGTGAACATGCAAGGCATCCAAAACGTCCTTGGGTGGCGCAGGGTCCTTCGGAAGTTTCTTTTGCAAGACTGCCTCGATTCTCAAGTACATCTCCAAGTCATATTGTGTCACCAAAGAAATGGATTTTCCAGATCTACCGGCACGTGCTGTACGGCCCACTCTGTGAATATATGCCTTGGAGTCCGTAGGAATATCGTAGTTGATGACAACATCCACGGAAGGAATGTCAAGACCACGAGCAGCCACATCGGTGGCAATCAAGATATTAGCTCTTCCAGACTTGAATTTGTTCAACGAACCCAATCTCTGCGACTGGGTCAATTGTCCATGAAGAGGAACAGCAGAAAAGCCCAAGATTCTTGCAAGCAATGCTGTTCTTTGTGAATGGGCACAGGTTCTAGTGAAAATGATGATGGATTTGCCCATGAACTCGTTGAGAAGGTGGATCAAGTAGGTGTTCTTGTACCCGTCACTCACCAACATCATCGACTGCACCAAGTTGTCTGCTGTCTGGTATTTGGAAGATACAGCAATACGCACTGGGTTCCGCAACGAGGCTCTTTGCAACTTCTCAATCTTGTTGGTCATAGTGGCAGAAAAAAGATAGGTGTTTCTTTCTCTGGGAATCACTCGGAAGATCTTGTCGAGTTCCGGTCCAAAATCCAAGTCCAACAACCGGTCGGCCTCATCCATGACCAAGTACTTCAAGTTTCTCAAGTTGAAGCCCTTGGTGTGCTCCAAATGGTCGACAATTCTTCCCGGAGTGGCCACAATAATATGTGGTTTCCTCATCAAGTCTCTGGCCTGGTCCATCATGTCCATGCCTCCCACCACACATGTGGTTCTAAGGCCCATGGACGTCCCCAAGGCATCAAACGTCTCTTTGATCTGATAGGCCAACTCTCTTGTTGGAGACAAAACAAGTCCGTAGTAGGGAGTCTGGTCGGTCCAAAGAGACTGCAAGATGGGTATTGCAAACGCAGCAGTCTTTCCGGAACCAGTCACCGCAAGACCAATGATATCTTTACCTTCCAAGGCGTGAGGAATCGCCTCGGATTGAATAGGCGTTGGCTTGGAGAACTTCATTCCTTGGACGGACTCCAAGAGTTCCGGAATTAACTTGAGCTCGCTAAATGATTCGAACTTCTTGCTGCTGTCGCTAATGTTGACTTCCTGAATGGCCGAAGAGACGTTCTCATCGTCAGACTTCTTGATACCTAATTTCTGTTTCAAGGCATTTTTCTTGATTTTCTCTGCAAGCACTAGAGCGTCAGCCGCCTTGTTATGGAGTTTCGACCGTTTTACCGGCTGCGTCTTGCTTTGTGTCTTGATAGCCATGGTATCCTTGCAACTATTTTTTTTTTTAGCTGAATACTTTCTAGTGCAGGTGTGCACATAGTACACTTCTTCTACATCTACGACGGGCCACATTTCCTCTTATGGAGAAGAAATGGCGGCAAAAATGGAATACAGTAATTATACTTAAACTCAATCATAGATGACTCCTCATCAAGGCTTTTGATGGCGAATTTGGAGGGCCAGAAAACTTACCCCAAGCATGGTGTACGGATGTTTGGTCAAGCCTCGCATCGGACCCATCGCGATGAGTGAATCTTCACCTTTTCCATATTCCCTTAATATCCCAAAAATGGCCAAAAGAAGAGTCAAAAAGAGAACACACCAGCCACAGGATCCAGAGCAGCTTGCGAAGATCCCTAAATCCATGGTTCTTTCGCTCGGGTCGTCGCTCAAAAACCACTCGTTGACGCAATTGGTGAAAGATTTCCGTCTTGTCATGCAACCTCACACTGCCATCAATTTAAGAGAGAGAAAAGCCAACAAATTGAAGGATTTTATTGTGATGACCGGTCCTCTCGGAGTGTCAGACCTTTTTGCATTCAAGCAGTCCGAGTCATCGGGTAACATCTCATTGAGAATCGGTAAGATGCCCAAAGGTCCAAGTTTACAGTTCAAAGTCAACTCGTATTCGTTGATGAAGGACGTCAGACACATGTTGAAACATCCAAAATCGGTAGGCAAGGACTCGGCGGCTTTTCACCAGCCACCTTTGTTGGTGATGAATGGATTCTCCACTAAGTTGAATGAGATGGAGAACCATGAGAAATTGATGATCACAGTCTTCCAGAACCTTTTCCCACCTATCAAGCCACACGAGACCAAGGTCAGCACTATAAAAAGAGTGTTATTGCTCAACAAGACCGCCAGCGGAGAGATCGAGTTGAGACATTTCGCTATCAATACCAAATTGGTGGAAGAGAGCAGGAACATCAAAAAGTTGATCAACTCGCACCATAACATGAAGAAGAAATTGCCTGTCATGACCACTCATAAGGATATCTCTGACTTGGTCTTGGATCCATACTCGGTTGGAGGACTTACCTCTGATTCAGAGTTGGAAGATGATGCCGTGGTGGAGATCAAGAACGAACAGGCCAATATGGTCAAGAAACAGGAGGCATTGCCTACGTCGACCACCAGGAAGAGAGCCATAAAGCTCAGCGAGTTGGGCCCGAGAATCAACATGAGTTTAGTTAAGATCGAGGAAAATATGGTGGGATCCTCAAAGACTATCTACCATGCACATGTGCACAAAAGTAAAGAGGAAGAAAAGGAGTTGGAGAAGCATCACGAGATGAAGCAGCAGCAGAAGGCTGCCAGAAGAGCACAGCAGAAGGCCAACGTGGATGCCAAGAACGCTAAGAAGAAAGCTAAGAAGGAGAGAAAGGCAGCAGCCAAGAACGGCGAGGCGGAACAAGTTGAGTCGGAGTTGGACAGCGAAGACGAGCCCGAGCTCAATCCAAGCGACTACGAGAACGATAGTGATCTCTTTAGCGATGCCAACTAGACTATATTGATCGATAAATTATAGCATTACGTCTCTATTTCCTTGACGAGTGCAGATATCTTCTGCTGTAGATTGACCAAACGGACTGAGTCTGCGAGAGCCTTTTTGAAATGGTCCTGTGCTGACCGCAATTGGTAAGGCACCAATCCACCGAACTGGTTGATGGGGTTTCTGTAGAGCAAGGAAGGTTTCGGCGACGGACTGGACAGGTTCGAATCGATTGTATGTAGTTTCGATTCTTTCGTTTTGTTCTTGCGGTTTCGAAGCTGGCCTGACGATTTGCTTATGGAACTGGTAACTGTTTCTGCAATCTTTTCATCCAATTCGAGGTCATTCTCTTCACCGTCAGTCTTTCCCGTCTCTTCACCTTCCACAACTTTGTCCTCCTTTTCTCTTTTCTCCTTCTCTCTCTTTTCGCTTTCCTTTCGCTCCTTTTCTCTCTTTATCTGCTCCCCCAAGCGATCCACTAGATTCCATTCACCATTGTTCTCTGCCACAGTACAGGCAACATACGGCCGCAAGTCAAAGGACTCAGCACCATGTTTTTTCGTTCCGTTGTAGTTTGCTCGACTCAAGTCCTGGAACCCATTGACGTAGTTGATCCGCATGTCATCGTTGGCCAATTTCTCATATTCATCAAGAAGCTCAAGAAGCTGGCTGACCTTAGCATCTTCCTCGGAAAGCCCTGGTGTAGAGTCTCCGAGAGGCAAGATGGACGGCGAAATGGATATTTCGGTGAGTTTCTCGATGACGGATTCCACGGACATTGTGGCTGGCCAACTGATCTTAGATATGAGATCTTAGATGTGCGCAGTACTAGTGAAGATATAACCACCATGTCGTATTAGCCACCTGGACGTACTTTATATTGAAAAAAAAAAAAAAGATTTCTAGAACGTGATCTTATGATAGTAGGGACTACAATAGCCATTGCTGCTTTTATGTTTTGCTGCTAATACTAATTGAATTTTAATTATATAAATTATACGCTAATTGCACTAGGGTGTACAGAAGCAGTGGTTAGAACAGGATAAAGAGAAAGTAAATATGTAGAGAAGAAATTGAAGAGTAAAATAGCTGAACAACCAATTACGAATTGGAAACTCATCCATAATCCCAAAAGGTCTCTCCCACCGTTCATCTTATGAGTGTAGTTTGTGTATTTAGCATATTGTAGTTGTCACCTCAAATCTTGTAGAGCCTCTTCAACCGATTAAACTCTGTCCGAGGAAGAACCTCCCCGAACGAAACTTTATCAGTAGGAGTCAGAGATATGAGGCGAGACTCCGCACTCGACCTCTCCTTCTTCCGCATTTGGTTGCCGTAATGCCAGAGACTCCATATCAATTCCTCTTCACCCAATTCCCGGTCATTCTTAGACTTTCCCAAGTATGCCACCTCCGCCAAGTCGTGCAAAATGTTGGCGGTGAGCCCCCACACATCGTAGATCTTTTCTTTGGTGGTGGAATCTCTGCGAGAGCCCAAACTGCCCCATCTCGTTAAATCCTTTTTCTTTTTCTTGGTATGCGAGCAATCGACACCCAACGGAGGCGTCTGAGACCTCTTATCCACATCGTCTGCCGATTCGCCATCCTCCGACAAGTCGGATGCAGATATATCGTCAAATCCATGGAGCCAGCTCACTTCCTTGTCGTTAGACTGAAGAAATGTGTATGATCTCAAATGCCAGGGAATGCCGCCCCACTTAATCAAATAGTGGGTTCTTTCAAGCGATTCGCGAGGCATTTCGTCCGAGGCAGGGAATAAGAAGTCCCGAAGCGGGCACGAAAAGATACTGGAGCTCTCGCCTGGATTCACGCGGAGCTTCAAATTACGCAAAAGATCGGGCTCAGACAACTGCAGATCAAACTTCATGAATCCAATGCATGGTCTGACGGCAGAAAACGTCCGGGACAAGTAGCACGGCAACTCAGAGACGTGGTCAATTGTGAAACCATAGTTTTTCAGAAGGAGTTTGTTGTCTTCACTGAGGCCGATCTCTTCGCTCATTTCGCGGCGAGAAACTTCCCACGGCAGCTCGTGGGCAGTATCAGCCTTTCCGCCAGGCAACGAGATATGGCCGGGAAAGCTGCGGAGTCTGGACGACCGTTTGGTCAAAACTACCCGTAGCTCGCCAAATTGGCCCAAGAAGAGAAGAATGAACACTGAGGCTCGCCGGGCCACCGGCAAATGACTCCAAATGGAGGTGGGCAGCAGCTGGTAGTGCCTTGGCACGAAGCGGATGATGTTTTCTAGGTAAGACTCTTCCATTGTGGTAGGAAGAGGTGGTGACAGCAGAACCGTGGTTGAAATCGTATAGGGTCACGTGAAATCTGGGGAAGACAACCGGAGGAGGAGACGGGGCAATGTGGGGCCGAAATGGGTACAAATAGAGAAGTCTAGAATGTTGGTCCGAAGACAATTGTCTTGTATGCCCCAGTTTGGGCCGAGGTTACTGAAGTGTGGAGAAAATGTGAAGTGACCAATGATAAGAGTTGGAGATCTGAGATTTGGGTTGGAACAATAAGATACAGAGAGATAGCGGGGAATCTCAAGAAAAATCGAAAAATAAAGTAAGGTCGTATAACAACATTGATAGTGCGTAGATACGGTCGAATCACCGGAGATTTAGGGGTCACGGAAGCCTCGGCTGTAAAATACTCTAATCTCACCCGAATCTCAGACTCGCAAAACCTGCACCAGATGTAATGTGAATCGTCTTATCGGTTAGCATGTCACTCTGTCCTACACAATAGTACCAAATGCAAAATCAATTTCTATAAATATGCTAGTGAGCAAGCCTATTCGTCTGCCTCCAAGAGAACTGGCCACTGGTTGATATCAGCGTTGTTGTAGATAATATCGTAGGTTGCCTCGAACAATGGAAACTCGCCCTGCAAGTTGTAGTTCTCCAACAACTCATGAACCTCCTTGGCAGTGATGATACCCTGCGAGGACTGTCCATTCAACAACTTCTTCTCGGCCTCCCAAGCGTCGACCTTGTTCTCAATCATGTAGCGAGCAACCTTGACGTTTCTGCCTCCAGAGCAGGTGGTGATCAAGTCGGCCACACCGGCAGACTCCTCGGTGAAGGTGGTTGGCTCAGGAGCGCTCAAGCCCTTGATGCCAAACTTCTGCCAGTACGATGCAAAGTGGATGGTCTCCTTGATACCGATTCTCATGATAGCAGCCTTGGCGTTGTCACCCCAGCCGGCACCTTCAACGAAACCAGCGGCACAAGCAACGACGTTCTTCAAGGCTCCAGCAATGGAAGCACCAATCACGTCTTGGATCACTCTCACGTGGAAATACGTTCTGTGGAAGGCCTCTTTCAAGATGTACTCGTCAATGTCCTTACCCTTGCCTCTGAAGTCGGAGGGGATGTTGTATGCGATGGAGGTCTCGGACCATCTGCCCTTGGCAACCTCGTTGGCGATGTTGGCACCGGACAAGACACCACAGTAGATGCCCAAGGTGTCGGTGATGGACTGCGAAAGCAACTTGCAGCCATCGGCGTCCACCTCCAAGCCCTTCAAGCACGAGATGGCTCTGGCAGTTGGAGAAACCTTTCCGACCAATTGCTTGCAGATTCTGGTCAAGAACTGGTGAGGAATGTTGAAAATCAAAAGGTCAGCGTCCTTGACGGTGTCAACAACGTCTGGGTTGGCAACCAAGTTCTCTGGCAACTTGATACCAGGCAAGTACTTGACGTTCTCGTGCTCGGTGTTGATGATCTCGGTCAAGTTCTTGCCTTCGATCTGCTCCTCGAACACCCACATGTTGACGTCCTTCTGGAAGATTTCGGGCTTCTCGGCTGCGTTCTCAGCAACAAGCTTGGCAACAGCAGTGCCCCAGTTACCGGAACCAATGATGGCGATCTTAAATGGATTTTCAATAGTGTAAGGAGTGGTAGTCATTTTGATGGATAGAGAGCAAATGTGGTGACGGGAATTGGCCGACTTTATATACGACTCAGTGAACCGTAAAGCAACGGAGTGCTCCTGATACAGGTTACATGCACACCAGTCCTGTACTAGTTTTTCCGATGCGATTGCACGTAGCCATGAGTCGCTGTGGCATTACATCATCCAGTGGCAATAGTAAATGCTCCGCTCCTTTCTTTTGGAAGGTGGTCCAATAGAATTGTGTAAGAATTCTCCCAACTTATTTCTTTCTTTTTCCACTTTAGATTTCTGCTTCGCGAAAACTTTATGTAGGCGCAAGTTTCTGGACACTGGTCACCACAACCCCTCAATGCAAAAGCAAAATTGCTACCCAATCCCAAATAGATGCTGATCCTCTGCAGGGCGAAGCACACTTCTAACTGAAGTCACACTACCGGACTCCTTCAACCCACCTGCATATTGTCCAAGTCGGCCCTCTTGAACCGACTGGGCGATCGTTTCGGGCACATTGTCGTCATACAACATCACCCAACTAGATCGTTTCGTCATTCCTGCACCGGTCTCAACATTCTTTGTTTAGGTGACGTCGCCGGAAAAACCAGACATCTAGACTCTGAGCCCGCGAAGCGACACGAACCCATCTATCTCATCGCCGGTATCCAAACCATAATTGTCATGAGCAGTCATTCAAGACGTTTCTGGCAGTAGTCGAATTCTCCAACTTTTTGAGCATGGGGCTGATCAGTGGAAGTCATCGTCGTTTCGATAATCATCGTAGACATCTTGCCAATCCTGTGGCATGATGCCCATTCTCTTAGGTGGCTCACGTGTCAGCCACGACTCGTCCTCCTCCCAATTCTGACCTTTGACTTGGTCTCCACTGATGATCCTGGCCGCTTGAAGTGGAGTCAAGTCAGAAGGCAATGATCCGTCCTTAATGTGCGCCAATGGGTCAGGCAAGAAACTGGTGACGTTTTGCGACTCGTTAGTGACCTGCGGAAACTCCTGCCTCGGCATTGGCGCTGCACCGAAGCCTTCCAGGTGAAGAGGTTGGTGATAGTCAGGCTGTGCTTCCTTCTCGTGCTTGAGCGGATCACTCAAGAGATAACGGATGTCTTCACCCGAGGACTTCTCCACCAACTTGTCGCCCTCTTTGGAGATTTCAACTTGGCGGTTGGAAATCAGAGACATAAGCTTGAGAAAGTCCGACTGTTGGAACTTCGAGGTCGTTTCCTCCGAAGCCACAATTTTCTGAGAAACCATGGACTCCTTGACCTGCCGAGCAGCTTTTGCAAACCTTTCTTTCTCTAGCTCGTCGGCCTCGTCAACCTGCTCCATGGGCAGGTCTGAATCCACCAATTCCTTCTCCAAGCGGTCGAAATGACTGTCGAACTTCGCGTCATCCATATCCGTTCCGCTGATTTGTATGTTATTTTCGTGTTCGTGGCCAAACTGTCGGAACTGCTGGTCAAGCATAGGCCCTTGACCTTGAAATTGACCTTGGAACTGATTCTGGTACTGAAGCTGGTTGTGATGTTGTTCTTGCAGCATATGATGGTGACTCTGGGTTTGGACATGCTGGCCGTTCTGTCTCATGAACTGCTGATGCCAGTCGGACTTCTGCGGTGCCAGGCTTTGTGCCCCTCTATCACCGAGAGATAAACCGTTGAAGTCTTGCACCCAAGCCTGGTTTCCCCTACTGCCCCTTTGTGGTAGCAGCTGGCCGCTCAAGTGCTGATGATTTTGAGGTCTTTGGGCGGCAAACTGGGCCTCAAAGGCCATGCCACCGGCGGCAAACCTCTGGAAGTCCTGATTTAAGTTATTATCGATTCCGCCGTGACTACGAAAGCCATCTTGCTGAGCGTAGTGTTGGCGACCAGCAAAATCATTCTGTAGCGACGAGTCTCTCTGAGTATGCTTGGATAGCTGAGATAAGGCATTGGAAGGTCCACAGCTGGCGTCCATGATTAGTTATTTGTAAGGTGGTGACACGATGCCGGAGCGGAAAAAGGGTTTATATGATAGTCACGAGGTATTTAGAATGTCGTGGGGTATTTAAAGTGTCTTGCGTCGTTTCCACAGATAAGAAGACTAGAAGTTGGAAAGAGACGGTTAGTGATAAATCAATCATTATCTAGGGAAGATTTAGCCTGATCTTCCTCGGCCCGCTCTGTCTGCAGGATCGACAAACTATTCACTGGCATGTGGGTAGAAGCCAATGTTAGTGAGGTTTGTGGCGTGATGGCGAGATTGAGGTAGGGAAATCTTCGACAAATGATAAGCGTTTTGAATAGAAAATTTTTTGAATAGAAAACGTGCCAAAAAAAATATGTGGATTTACATCAGAAAAGCTACCATCACCATTCGCAGTGTTCTCACAGTGGGGAACATTTCTCTTAGTGGGGAAGATGTTCTAGTTAGTGGGGCACAAAATTCTTATCAGAGTGACAGCAAAACGACGCCTCAATCAGATCCTCAGTTAGACATCTCGGCATTGTACTTGTCCAGAAAAATGTCAATTTCAATATCGTATATTCATCCTTTGCAACATCCTATTTTCATCCTTTCTCACATCCTATTTCCATCCTTTGCTGACGTCGCTCTCAAATAGCTCGTGGTAAGCATCGCCTAGAAACTCATGGACATTAGACGTCTGCATGGCTCGTCCGTACTTCTCAAAAGCCTTGAAACTGGCCAATCTCACTAATGAACACGCAGCGAAAACCGCCAATACCGACAGCTCGTCCTCATTCAACTTCTCCTCGGGTTCTCCCCAGAATCCAGCATCGTAGTGCTGTGCCCAGAGTAGCAACGTAGCCATTGCTCCCGTCAAGGTGTCGCCCTGGCCACCGACTCGGCGGACCGATCCAGGCAAGCTGTTGATGAGAAAACTGGAGTTGCGAGCAATCACCTCGTTCTCGCCTTTTCTGACCACAATGACTCCTCCCAACCTCTGCGACACTTGCTTGGCGGTCTCAATGGTATCAGAATCATCGATGGACAATGCACTGCAGATGCGGCCAAATTCCACCACGTTGGGCGTGATGACTGCCTTGCTATAGCCTTGAACGATCAGAGGCTTGAGCGAAAGCAAAAATAGCGAATCGGCATCGAGAATCACCGGCTTGTTGGCCACCTTGATCTCCTCCAACACCCGAACAAGCGTCTTGAGCATCAACGGATCGCGGCCAAAACCAGGGCCCACGATGAACATGTCGATTCGCTCCACCAAGCTCATTACCTTGGGCAAGATGTACTTGTCGATGATTCTATCCAAATCCTTCAGTTCTAACGCCTCTTCAAGCAGCTGAGAGTGCAATTTGTCCCACAAATCCCGAGGAGCAAACCTCTCCACCTCGGGGTTCAGACTATCGTACAAATATGGATGAACCATCAAGTCTGGGGAATAGCTTTTGATGACGGGAGCAGCGAGCTTTTCACACACAATGTGGCTCAAATCGGCACCTACCAACGACGCCGAATGACACGAAAAGAATGGAGCCCCAGTATAATCTTCACATCCTCCGAAAACGGCAACTTTACCAGCTTGGCCCTTATAGTATGAGGGCTTCAATGGCTGGATGAGAGTTCGGGCCAACAGGAGTAGCTCCTTCTGTGATTTTCCTTTGAGCATAATTGAGTTCAATTGAGAGGTGTAGTTTTGAAGAATTCAATTTATTTTGCTTTAATGTGCCTGGGCCTAGGTTGCTAGGAATAATGGTTATATATGGGGCAATGCAGAGTGCGCTCATATGTAGTCTGCGATTCATGTTAGAGTAGACAAGCATTTGATGGGGACGGGGGAAACTGGTCGGATGATGTAGAGGAGATTCGACTTTACGAGCGAAGTAGATGAGTTTGTCGTTCTTCATGTTGACTGCTGGAATTATTTCGTCTTTCATTCCTTTTACTATATCAGGCTAGCTTGACTAGAGAGCGAACATACGAATTAATAGAAAGATTGCTCCTTAGCAATCTGAAAATCAGACAATTTGACAATTTGAAAATCTGACAACATATAAACTAAAATTCCGCCACGTAATCTAGCGTTAACCTTATCTCTTATACACGAGATCAGAACCTCTTAGTAATTTCGTTCCTGTGGATGCACTTCCGCAATTCGATTGCTCAATCAGCACAAGCACACTCACGGCGCCGAAATCAATCAAATCAAGAATTCACGACGATCCATGTATTTCACCTTCTCACAACTTTTCCACTCAACTGGCTCTCCCATCCCTACTCCGCCACAAACCCAATTGTGGCCATGGGGACAGTATTGCATACAACCACATAGACCACTGGCAGCAATGTTCGACTAGCTGGAGCAATCGGCACAGACGGATTGGATGAGATATTTCCGCAGTTTCCAATCAAAATTATCTCTTCACGTTTGTCATCATAGATACAAAAACACTTACACCCCGCTTCCTCGGTCCTCGACTGCCTAAAAGCCACAACCCAATAGAATCGAGTGGTCACTGTGTGCAGTGCGGGTAATTCCATATATAAAACCCCAGCGTGCCGAATTGTTCCTCACCCACCAATTGCAATATACCTTAAATATGTCCATTGCCAGACACTCCTCGAAGTATCTATTCCCAGTCTTAGGCGCTGCTACGGTTGCAGGATTGGCCTACCACTACTCCACCGCAAGAATCTACAACGAGCCTTCTAAGACTTTCAAAGGCGGTGACGAATGGATCGACTTGAAGTTGAAGGACTCTTGGAAAATCTCGGGAAACACAAAGCACTATGTGTTTGAGTTGGCTAACCCAGACGACGTTTCTGGTTTGGTCACCGCATCTTGTCTTATGGCCAAGTACGTTACTCCAAAGGGTAACAACGTTATTAGACCGTACACCCCCGTCTCCGACGTGGACCAGAAGGGAACCATCGAGTTTGTCATCAAGACTTACCCAGAAGGTAAGTTCTCCAAACATCTTTACGAGTTGAAGCCTAACGACACCGTGTCGTTCAAGGGCCCAATCGTCAAGTGGAAGTGGGAGCCAAACCAGTTTAAGAAGATCTCCTTGATCGGAGGAGGTTCTGGTATCACACCTTTGTACCAATTGCTCCACGAGATCACCAAGAACCCAGAGGACAAGACCGAGGTGGACTTGTACTACGGAAACTTGACCCCGGAAGATATTTTGTTGAAGGACGAGTTGGACAAGCTTGCTTCTGAGCACAACGAGCAGATCAAGGTTCACTACTTCCTCGACAAAGCTCCAGAAGGCTGGGAAGGCAATGTTGGCTTCATCACTAAGGAATTCTTGAAGGAGCACTTGCCTTCTCCATCTAAGGACGCCAAGATTTATGTTTGTGGTCCTCCAGGCTTGTACAAGGCCATTTCTGGTAACAAGGTTTCTCCAACTGACCAGGGTGAAGTCACCGGCCACTTGGCTGACTTGGGTTACACCAAGGAGCACGTTTTCAAGTTCTAGATAGAGTGACCAATAGAATGCGGAGCTTCATGCGATGAAGGCTTTTAGCCCAGTAGTAGTTTGGATGTAGTGAGTATCTTCTGATTTTCCAGCCTCGTATTGTTCAAAGATATTCTTGGATGCACCGTATTTCTCTAGTCTGTATGATGCGCATCTCATCACATTTTATTCTCACCGTTGTAAGTCAGTTATGACTGTGAACATAGCAGTCGAAGGCTGCTGCCACGGAGAATTGAACACAATATACAATTCTCTCAAGCCGGATACAGAATTGCTCATTATCTGTGGAGACTTCCAGGCGCTACGAAACAAAAGAGACCTCGACACTATCAATGTTCCCGAGAAGTACTTGCGCATGGGAGACTTTCACGAGTACTATCTGGGCCAAAAAAAGGCTCCAGTGTTGACAATCTTCATTGGGGGAAACCATGAGTGCCTGCTGTACTTGCGGGAACTCCAATACGGAGGCTGGGTGGCACCCAACATCTATTACTTGGGAGCAGTTGGAGTTGTATGGTACCGTGGCCTTCGAATCAGTGGACTCAGTGGCATCTGGAATTACACGTCGTTTGCTTCATGTCTAGGCTCCGACCCTCCAAAATACACTCTACCGTACCTGAAATCCACCATCAGATCGATATACCATGTGACCCCAAAGGACTATTTGAAGTTTCTTCTTAGCGGATCAAGTGATATAGCAATAAGCCACGACTGGCCACAATGGGTGTGGAAATGGGGAGACAGCAGGCAACTTCTTCGCCACAAGCCTTATTTCCGAGACGACATGAATGGCGGGCGATTGGGATCGCCTTTGGCCAAGGAAGCTTTGGCATCTATAAGGCCACGGTACTGGTTTTCGCTGCATCTACATACGAGATTTACAGCGAGAGTCCAACATAAAAGTCCTCGAAAAAGAGTCAAGACCGAGACGCCGGTGAATTCGGACGAGCTACTTTTGAATATGGACGAAGAATTCAAGGTTGTTCAGCAAGACGATAAGAAGAATGCCGAAAGTAAGGCTGCGGAGAAAATAGAACTTGACATGGACAATATCGATATGGATAACGTTGACATGGATGCTGGCAACAAAATCAGTGACGAGAAGCTGGGTTCTAAAAAGAGAAAGATAGAAAAGTCTCCAGAAACACGTTTTCTTGCATTGGACAAATGCTTACCCAGAAAGAGGTTTCTAGAATTCATGACCATTGAGCTGGTTCTGGATCATGTGTCGCAAGGGTCAAAAAATCTTTTCTATGATTCCCGATTTCTAGCAATTCAGAGAGTCGTGGAGGATTTCGTTGCATCAAGTCCACAGGCCTTGAAAGATCTTGGCCCATCGAAGCTTTTAAACGTGGCAAACATAAGCAACCTCTTATCTGAATTGGAAGATAGTGTTGCATTTGCAGAGAAAAAATTGCTGACTAGAGATCTCGAAGTCCCAGACAACTTTGAAGTCATAGCTCCCATTCAGGACAAACTGGAGTTGCAATACTGGCCCAGCAACCAAACAAAAGCGATATGTGAGAAATTCAATCTTCGGACACCCGATCTTGAAGGAGTCTGAGAGCTTTACGATTTAAATAGGCACGTCGAATGAAGAAATGACTGGATATGTGATCTGTAGGCTGCGAAATGTGGTTGTCCTTGAAATGAAATTCAAAACTACTCTCATAATTGTTTTTTTATCTGGCACCGACGAAAGCTCTCCAATCTAAGGAAATTGAAGATGACTAACATTTCGTCAGTTGGCATGGGTATCTGGTATTATTCGACACGGTTCTCCAGTATCACAAACCCGAACATACAGTATGGACATTAGATACACAACGACTCCATCTCCATGTCAGTGTTCAATTTCATCGCGCATTTCCTCAAGGAAAACGGCTATGAAGAAACGCTCAAGACGTTCGAAAATGAACATGGAAGTCAAATTTCTACGGATTTGCCTCATGACGAAGCATTGACTGATATCATCACTGATCGCATGAAGTACCTAACCACTCAGCCGTCTCCAGATTCTCAGCCAGATCAGTGGCTCGATAAAGATCTAACACAGATCAAGGCAACTCAGTTTAAGGAATGGTCAGTACCATATCCGAAAAAACTCGAACAATTGGCCTCTCTCAATGATTTGATCGTTACCTCAGATGTCTTCAACACCAGCGCAAAGGCTTACTTAATTGGGGGAACATCGGGCAAGAGTTTGGTGGTTTTTGATCTTGAAACAGGAAGGAAGGTTCTCGAAATCAAGCATGTCATCGGGAAAGTCGTTATTCGCCGCATCGTCGTGTCTTCTCAGTATGTTCTTTTATGTGGAATGAATGGCAAAGTGTATGTGGGATCATTCGCCAACGAAATGGACAGATTCGACATTCTTTTTGAGGAGCAAATTCATGCAAGGTTGATTACGGATGTTAGCGTTGTTCTGTGGAAAAATGAAGATCACTTGGTGTCGATGGGGTGGGACTTTCTTGTGAAAGTTTGGAAAATAACCTCAACGGGCCTACACCAGCTCGGAGAACCATATAAGTTGACCAATCAAGGAACATGCTTTGATGTATGCACATACAATGATGTTTTGTATGTGGCTGTGGGCAAGAACGAAATCACACTCATGGACGTGCTTCGAATGGATGGCTCTTATCAGCTTCGCTTGGACTGCCGTATCGCACTCAATGATGCTGAATTCTCGGCTTCTGGATTCACACCAATGTGTATTAAGATTCTCAACCAGGAAGGCGTTCCTTTGGTTGCAGTTGGAACATCGCATGAGCCATTTATGAGAGTTGTAATCGTGACGTTCAAGGATGTGGGATCCGACGTCGCAGACATCAAGAGAAATCAGATCATTGCGAATATAAACACAATGTCGCCTCAAGACAAGTATAGCCAGGCCAACATTGCTTGGAGGTACGATGGCAGTGGACTCTGGGTTATGGGAGATGATGGAACTATCCGTGGGCTCGACATTTCCAAGAAGATTGTTGCCGTAGAACTCAAAGAAAACGAAGGGCGCATCAAGTCATCCACAACATTTAAAGATGCAATCGTGGCGTGTGGCACCGATAAGCAGATTCTTATGTGGACTCACGCGTAGTCTGCCAGATGACCTGGATCCTTAAGTAGAACTGCGAGATAGCAATATCAGAGAGAAGAATAGAAGAGAAGATTTCACATCGAGTGGTACGAATGCCCGATCATGTGTAACACGAAAACCCACATCATGACGATTAATGTTCGTTATTGTGCGTCGATAGTATCGGTTAGTGGAGAATCTCTCATTGGCACGAGCTACCAAAAGCAATCCGGTGAGGGATGCAAAAGAAAGATTGGAAGCCCGCAAATTTCAGTAGTGCCTCTTGTTCTTCCTTTGCAATATGTTTTGACAAGATTTTGTCGTTGTTTACGTTATTGTCTTCCTTCACAGTAGCAGAAAACGTCGACCGTGCCATTGTGAAGAAGGAAAACATAAGAGTAGGAACAATCTCCAACAGAGTTCCACAACTCTGCGTCTCTCACATTAACACATCGGGAACTCTTCATTGATATACCTTCAATTCTCTCTTTAGCCAAGATAAGCTGCGAAATGACGGCTAATCGGTTAACCGGCCAGGTGCAGGTGTGGGGTTTCCGGGTTTCCCCTTCGGAGCAAATGGTAGCATGCGGAGTCACGGACATCCTCGGGTCTTCATATCTTGGTCTGTAGAAATTAGCGGAGTAGAGGAGATCTTATAAGACCGTGGTCCATTCCATAAGTCCGCTCATCATTGACAAATTTTCGTTTGTGCCTCTCTTGTCTTGCTCCCAACTGTTGCAAGGCTGCACAACCGAACCGCATCACTTTTCACAGCCTAATTATCAATAGGCTCCACAGTTGATCACATTTCCCATCATAACAATTAGTTGAAGTCAATATTGATAATGCCAACTCTTTCACCCCTTGAAAAGGCAGCCAGCGGAGCCATGGCCTCGGTCATCGCCAACACCTTGGTTTACCCCTTGGACTTGAGTAAAACCATCATTCAGACCCAGATCAAAAAGCGCCAACCAAACGCAGAATCGGGCGAAGAAACAGACTACAACTCCAACGCCGAAGACGCTGTATTTATTCAGAGAGCGAAGGGTGACACCTTGAAGTACAAGAACACATTGGACGTGTTGCAAAAGATCTATGCCAAAAAGGGCGTCTTGGGCTGGTATCACGGCTTGCTCCTGTCTGTTTTGGGCACCGCTGCTCAGAACTTCTCATACTTTTACTGGTATACCGTCGTCAAGCGTGTTTACGCGCAATTGACGAAGAAGACCGCCGCCGCCAAACACCTGACTCCTGTTGAGTTGTTCTTGGGGGCGTTGGCTGCAGCCATCTCCCAGCTCTTCACCATGCCCATTGGTGTCATCACCACCCAGCAGCAGACAGACAAACATCACCGTTCGTTGTATACCTTAGCTAAGGAGATCTACGTCAACGATGGTGTTCGTGGATACTGGAGGGGATTGAGCGTGTCATTGGTGTTGTGTATCAACCCGTCCATCACATACGGTTCGTATGAGCGGTTGAAGCAGATTCTTTATAATGGCAAAGAGTTTTTGGGACCATTGGAGAGTTTCAGCATCGGTATGTTGGCCAAGTCCATGGCCACCATTGCTACTCAACCTTTGATTGTCTCCAAAGCCATGCTTCAAAAGAAACTGCAAAAGATACCTCAAGGAGAAACTAAGTCCAAGATCGTGTTGAACCCAGACCAAGACGACGATGAAGATGAGGTCAAGTTTGACCTGTTCATTCAGGCCTTGACGCACTTGTGGAAGACCGAGCAGCTCCACGGTTTGTACAAGGGAATTGCTCCTCAATTATTGAAAGGTGTCATTGTCCAGGGAATGTTGTTCATGTTCAAGGACCAGATAGACATGTTGTTCTTGCTTCTTTTGAAGATTATCAAGGCAAGAGGCAGGGCCCAATTAGTGAAAGGCTAGTTATAGAATGTTCTACGCTTAATGCTGAAAGGGTGGTGACAAGATTAGCCGAGGGAGGTAGACGATAGGTAAGCACCGGAAGCAAACATATTTATAAGGCAACAATGATAGCTGCAATGAAAGCTGCAATTAAGCTGCAAATAGGCTGCAAACAGGCTGCAATTATCGTTCACGACTATATATTAACAGAAGCCTCAGAATATTCGCACCACTCAGGACTTCCGAGGTACATTCAAGATAGGCTAGGGCTTGTACCCTAGGCACGTGACTGAGGTGGGCAGTGTCCACATTTGCCCACGCAACCGCGCGGTCCCATTAAGAGAGACATCTGCAGGACTGGTGAGGGTCACGTGCATCACGGTCCTCGCTGGCGAGGGAAAAAATCTATAGAAAAAACTCAAACTTTTTCAATCTCATCTTCCTGATACTGATCAATAATGGGTAACGGTAAACCAAGAGGTCTTAACTCGGCCAGAAAGTTGAGAGTCCACAGAAGAAACAACAGATGGGCTGACGAAGCTTACAAGTCCAGATTGTTGGGTACTGCTTTCAAGTCGTCTCCATTCGGAGGTTCTTCCCACGCCAAGGGTATTGTGTTGGAGAAGATTGGTATTGAGTCCAAGCAGCCAAACTCTGCTATCAGAAAGTGTGTCAGAGTTCAATTGATCAAGAACGGTAAGAAGGTTACTGCTTTCGTGCCAAATGACGGTTGTTTGAACTTCGTCGACGAGAACGACGAGGTCTTGTTGGCTGGTTTCGGTAGAAGAGGTAAGGCTAAGGGTGATATTCCAGGTGTCAGATTCAAGGTTGTCAAAGTTTCTGGTGTTTCCTTGTTGGCTTTGTGGAAGGAGAAGAAGGAGAAGCCAAGATCGTAAACGGTTTGTCTTTCTGAAAGCTGTATAAACTCCCAATTCATAATTAAACGATTACATTGGTGTAGACGACGTAGGATGGGGCTGGAACAAGGGAAAAGGGTCTGAATGACTTGACCTAGAAGAAGCCTTTTATATTCATTTCAGATTCTTATTGACCTCTCTTCCACTGTATGGTTGACACTTCAACTCACCACATTTGTTTCTCTACTTGCCCTCGTTAGGTTTACACTTTCAACAAACACATTTGTTTTCAACTTTCTTATGTGTTTCGTTTATTATCAACTCGATCATCACAGACTCATAATTAACCTCCATTCCTTTAAGCTCTCGCCTGGTCAATTACTCAATTCACTATTTTACATAGACAAGTTCTTACCCTCGATCGATGGCCCAGACTTCTTGACAACTTTCTTTCTGGAGTTGGTCATCTTTCTGTTGATCCGGTTGAACATTTCTCCTGATCCCCTCTGCTGTCTCATCAACAAGCTCGGGTCAACCTTCGGAGCAATCTTGTATGCGGTGGTTCTGGCACTAGGAATGGCTGCACGGTTTCTTCTTTCAGCCTGCTGTTCGTACAAGGTCTTGACTTCCTTAGGCTTGCCCTTTCGCAGCGACAGCAACTTGTTGGTGAACGACGACTTGTTGTAGTCGTGGAAGCGGATGGTGCGGTCCTTGTACGAGTCGGACTTGTTCAAAATAGGGCGAGTCCAGTCTCCAATCAACCGGTCGACGATTTTCTTCAAGTTGGGCTCGGTTCTCTTGCTTCTCTGGTAGAACACCAAAACCTTGCCGATTCCACTGGCCACCAAGTGGTCTGTTTTGATGGGCAACGTGGTCAACGAATGCATCAATTCTTTCTGGATCTGGTACGCTGGCATCGAAGCGTCTGGCAATGGCTCAAGCCACAATCTCACCGCCTCAAGAAGATTGTTGTCCAAGATGGAGATGGCCAAGTCGGCTTTCGACAAGGTGTCCATCACCACTTTCAAAAGCTTCAACTTTTCTGTGGCGATCTGGCCCTGGGAGTTCTTTTCCACATCCAAATTGGCCGCCTCGATCATCATGTTCTTCAACTGGTCGATTTTGTCATCTTGCATTCGCTCCAAGTCGTCCTCATCCACTCTCCGCTTTCTGACGGTTTTTGACTTGACAGCCAATGTCATTCTCTCCTCTAAGAGTCTTCTCTTTCTGGTGGCTGGATCTTCATTTGAGTAGTCGATCACGTCATTCTCGCCGTAGACATCCTGCGAGGGGTTTTCGGCGGTGTAGTTGGGTAATTCCGGGGCCTCCTTGGTCTTTTTCCGGATGTTCTTTTTTCGGGTGGAGTTGCCCACGTCTGTTTTGTGGCTTTGCATGCTGTAGATTTCTTCGTCGTCGTAATCTTGTTCTGCCCTTTCATTTTTGAGGGCGCCCAAATCTTCATTGTTGTCGGCGTCGTCGGCATCATCAGCGCCTTCTGCGCCTTCTGTTGCTTCGACACCTTCAGCGCCTTCTCCTTCTATTTCGTCATTGGGCTTCAAAACTTCATCATCTTCAGGATCTTCGATGTTGCCTTCGTTAACGTCGTCGGGGAGCTGTTGGTCGTCCTGCACCTGCTGCTCTTCCTCCAATTCGAGCTGCTGGTTCTGCTCTTCCTTAAGCAAATCGGCCTCCAGAGACATTTGATGGTGGTTTTGGTGTATGAACAGTAGATTTGATCAAGTTTGTGGGAATGTCGCGTGGATGCGACATTTTTGACCAATGAATCAGCTCTCCAGAACAACCATACTACGTCCATTTTGAGCAGCAAAATCTATGTTTTTCTCCTATTAGCTTTCCAAAAATCATGAAAGTCGCTTTTTTCCAATCATTTTCCCAAATTTATCCCTGAATGTCGAGGGCACATTGGTCCTGGGGTAGCCTGATGTACGGGTTTTTTCTTGCTCGCATCCACCAAACGTCAAATTATCGCCAGCGACATACAAACCTCCAGCTGTTATCATGTCTCAGTACATTGGCAAGACCATCTCGTTGATTTCCAATAAACAGCTCCGCTACGTCGGGGTGTTGGACAACATTAACGCCGAGGACGCCACGGTGTCGCTTAAGTCCGTGCGGTCGTTTGGTACCGAGGGAAGAATGGCCCAAGAGGGCCACCCCAACCTGGAGGTGTTGGCTGGATCAGACATCTACGAGTATGTGGTGTTCCGCGGGTCTGACGTGAAGGATTTGTCAGTGTTGGATATCCCAATTGAGCAGGTGAAACCGCAGATTCCCTCCTATTACCCTCCGCCAACTCAACAACCTCAACCAACTTCAACCCACCAGCCGCCAGCAACTTCTACTCAGCAGCTGCCACCATCTGCCGCTAAGCAGCCGCCCGCAAAGCCCTCCCAGGCTCCAGTGCATGTCCCCGCTACTGCAACTGCGGATGTTCATTCCCCTAAGAATACCTCCGTAGCTCCGCCAGCACAACCGCCTGCTTACACAGAGACCGAACATCCTACCGTCACAGAGAGTGCTCCTGATGCTCAACCTCAGCAGGCTCCACAGCCAGAACAGCAGAAACAGCCAAGACAAGCCAAGACCGTGGCAGATTCTCAGCCAGGCGATGTGCCCAGAAGTTCTAAGAACAATTACGACACAGCGTTTGACTTTGAAGAATCAAACTCGCGGTTTGAAAAGGAAAGACAGGAGCATCACCAGGATAAGCCCAGGTACAACAAGCAGTCGTCGTTTTTCGATGGAATCTCGTCGTCTACAGACCAGAGAGGCTCGATGAGATGGAGCGAGGAGAAGTCGCTCAATATGGATACCTTTGGCCAGAGCTCAGTGCCAAGAGGAAGAGGAAACTTCCGAGGCAGAGGCAGAGGCCGAGGAAGAGGAAGAGGCAGGGGACGTGGAGACGCCAAGCCCGAATGGGCATAAAATAGGAATCGGAGATATGAGAAGGTGGAGGTTTTAAAGCTTTGCCGTGTGTATTATTAATATCAGGAAGAGGAAACTGCCTTATGAGCCATCTAGAACATCTGGGAAGTTTGGACTTTTGGGGGTTACATGGTCTTTCTAATTAGATTAGAGTGCTAGCATACGTTCCATATGTGTATTCTTCGAATTCCATTTGTATATTCCTCGGATTTCCATATTCCCCAGTTGTATGTTCTTCGAATCTCAGTTGTAGATTCTTCGAATTCATTTGTTCTTCCAACTCCAATTGTATATTCTTCAAATTCCATTCGTATATTCTTCGAATCAATTTGTATACTCTTCAAATATCCTCTGCGTTTTCATATCTACACGGCTTTCATTCTCCACGATACCATATTCCTTCAATTCCACACACTTTACTTTAGTTTCGTTATCTCTTTCTCCTACTGCTCCTCCACACAATTTTGCACCCACAATCTCAAATCTCCAATTACCAGAATGTACACCCTTGTCGATTCGTTTGTCGTGGACGGAATCATCAATCAGCGGATTAAGTTCGATGTCCCGCTTAATTACTCCACTTTGCTGAAGGGTAAAATCTCCATTGTCGCCAACATCATCCAAAAATACGACCTGGCCATTCATGTCGACTCCAAAGTGATATTTCCTGACGCTGTAAAGCCAATTGCCTACTTGCAAGGCGGCCCAGGCTTCCCATGTGGTCTGTCATTTACAAGTCCCGGCTTCATCAAATTTTTGTTGCAAAAAGGCTACCAGGTGGTGTTATATGACCAGAGAGGAACTGGACTCAGTACACCGATTGAGGTTTCCACTTTGGAGAATGCTGTTCCCAAGATGGAAGGTGAACTGGTCGATGACCATTGCGGTCGCCAGCTTGACTACATTTTGAACTTTAGAGCTGACAGTATAGTGGAGGATATGGAGGTGATCAGAAAGGAGCTTTTCGTCCAGAAGAAGTGGCTGCTTCTTGGCCAGTCATATGGAGGATTCTGCTCTTTCACATACATGTCTCGGTATCCAGAATCTTTGGAAGCCGTCTTGGTCACCGGAGGAGTTCCTCCCATCGGACACTCGGCTGATGATGTCTACAAACAGACATACAAAAGAACCTCCGAGAGAAACGTACACTACTACCGCAAGTATCCTCAGGACATCAAGAGGGTTAAGCAGATATTTGCCTATTTGAGCCAGAATAATGTTCAGTTGCCCAACGGAGGCAATCTCTCCGTCGAGAGATTTCAGCAGTTGGGCATCAAGTTCGGAGGATCCGGAGGCACAGACAGTTTGCACACGCTTGTGACAGATTTCTGGTGGGCTCTAGAAATCTCGGGCGCTCCGACGTACTCCGTGTTGGGCCGAATCCAGAACGAGTCCTCTTTTGATACAAACGTTATCTATGCATTGTTCCAGGAGGCTATCTATTGTGATGGAGATAGCACGGACATCCAGAAGTCCAATTGGGCCGCAGAACGAGTCAGATTCGCCGAAGGTAATGACAATTACATCTATTCTGCTGATTCGGAATCGTCTGTATCGCCAGTGTACTTCACTGGAGAAATGGTTTACAAGTCCATGTATGACGACTATGCGGAGTTGACCAAGTTGAAGAATTTGGCATTTGCGTTGCACGAGAACACAAAGTGGAGCAAATTGTATGATCTTCAGGTGTTGCAAGGGTTGAGCTGGGAGAAATTGCCGGTAGTGAGCACCGCCTACTTCTACGACCAGTATGTAGACTTCCAGCTCACCATGGGTGTGAAAGAGAAGATTTTCAGCGGAAACGGCAACATGAGACAGTACATTACCAGTGAATTGTTCCACAATGGCTTACGCGCAGATCCCGACCGTGTGTTGGGCTCCATGTTCAAGTTGCTTGAAGCGGAATATGACTAGCAATAGGCTGAGATTGTTACTAGTTATGCATTAGAATGAACTTCCAAATCAATATTATCCGAAAACAACCTTTACAACGTTAGAGACCGAAAAGCGGCCGTGGCCATCAGAAATACGTGTTGGGCGCAAAGCCAATACGACGGTGAGGAGTAGCGCCGGTGGCCCCCACAAACCAGTTTCTTCCATCGCTGTTATATGTCAAACTCACAGATTGCAAGTCAAACATAACCTCAATCTTATCTCCGGCAGCAAACGACAAGTCACCGGGATTGGCTCCTTCAAAGTTCTTTTTGGCCACAAGGACTTTCTTTTCCTGGGTGTCACTAACTTTCTTCGCATGCTCTAGTGCCTTATGGAAGAAATTGTTCAACTCATACAATCTGTACGAGATGGTGTTTTTGCTATCGAAAACATTCCTTTGTCTGTAGTATGAGTCCAAATCAACCCACAGGGACGTGTCAAGGGGTGCCTGTGTGATTTCGTTCTTGGCAGAATTGTAGAGCTTGATGATCTGCTTCTCAGCCCTGTCTGGGGTGATATCATCGGCCAATAGAATGCTAGATACGTCAGAAGTGGTAGCCGATTCGCTCTCGGAATCGCTCGCAGAGCTTATAGAGAGGTCTGATTCTGACTTGGAGGATGTCCAGGAAGCTGCTGAATGTCCCAGCCCAAGGATTGGTGTAACTGAGTGTCCTGGGGAATTCACCGCAAGCGGAATGGGACGACTATCGTTCCTCGGGGGTAATTCTGGAGGTGTTGGAGCCTGCGGGAGCACCGGATGGACCTCGTCGTAGTCAAGTATCTTATGAGGATGATAAGTCTCCGAGATATTCATGCTCCGGTCGTCATATTTTGTGAAGGAGCGCAAGGGATCTGCCATGGTGCGGTCGGTGAAGACGCCGTTTTGGATGTCGTTCGCCTTGACTTTATGCAGCTTTTCCGTCACTTTCAGGGTCATCAACGTCCAAGCCTTGGAGACTTTCAGTGTTTTGTCAGTGTCTTCCACCTCTTTGTCCAAGAGTTGTGGGTCTTTGTCGTAGATGGTTTTGATGAACGATTCGACGTTTAGTCGAGCAGGGGTATTTGACGTTTCCCATTCGTCGATGATTTGCTGGTAAGACTTATCGTTCCTAGGGTGGGATGAATCTTTCGACGATATAATCTCTTTAGATCCAACATCCTTGGATTCGCTATTGCCCTTGGCTGGTAGCCTATCGTTTGCGTCTAGTCCTCCCCCGCTTCCGTTCACATACCCATGGAACACAGCATAGTACCTCAAACTTACTTCAATTTCCTCATTGACCTTGTTCTGGTTGCAAATTATCCACTTGGTCAATTCCTCGACAAACTCCTCCACCAAAAGCAAACATTCCGGAATCACTTTTTTCAACCTTTCATTGACGTTCTCAAATAATGCCCTTGCTGACGAGAGTTGTCTCTCCAACAGAGTGAGCTCCTTTTGTTCCAGATCACTCAATGGAGTCTTTCTCTTTGCCAACCGGTCAGTTTTCCATTCCAACTTGTCGCACTTTGCCTTCTGTTTGGATCTAGCCTTAATCACCTTCATCACATGCTTCAAATGCGTTGTGAGCGCCTCCGTTCTCGTCTTGACCTGTTTAGCGTTCGCCTGCGCCAAATACAACACTCTTGCCTGCAATTGGTCCATTGTGGCCATGTAACTCGAGAGCTCAAACTGGATGCTCGGAATGAGCACCTGGCGCTCCTTGGGGTGTACCATTACCGACTCGGAAGTGAGCTGCAACCGATCAAACTCGTCATAGTACAGTTGGATATCATCGAAGGTTAACGAGTTTTCGCCAAGCAATTGCTGCAACGTCCCTGCGGTGTTGATGGTGTGCTTGAAGAAGTATGGCCAGTATTTTGTAGCCATTCGGTGCGCCTGTTTCTCGAGAAACTTCATCGCTTTCATAATCTGCTTAATATCGTGAGCAAATGCTCCGATAAGCTCATCATCCACGGAGGTATCTTTGTGGCCCGTGACCTTGTGCTTTACAGACGACCCCAACGATGAGCCTGCGTAGTGGATGTTTGTTCCAACATGAGCCAATCCCAGTTTAAGTTTCTGTTTGTTCATGCTGGAGTCTAGCTGTTAAGGTGACTTCGGCTGGAAGCTGCGGAACCGAGTTGGTGGGGTGGTTTATGCAGGTGCGATACTCCACAACTTCCGCCAATTTACCGCTGCCAGGATAAGCGAAAGGGACCGTGGGATAGTTTAGGTGTTCAGAATGCAAAGAATGGTGACATTTGGCATGTATCATATTCTGTAAAGTAAAAGAAGTGATGATCGGTGAAATAGAGGAATTGGATCGGGAGGACGGTAGATAAATCGAATGCCAGCTGGACTGAAAAAGGCAATGGTTCATAAAACGACCCAAAAGATTTCTGGTAAGCAGCTCTATAAACAGCTCGATTAACAGCTCGATAAAAAACTCGATTAACAGCTCGATTAACAGCTTAGCGTTCACTTTTAGTAATTACACCTACTCTTTATGGGAGTGCATCTTCCTGAGCGAGATTGATGAGACGCAGGGCCTTGCAATAAGCTGAGTTACACATCAGGTCAATAATAGCTGGGCTCTTCATTCCAAGATTTTCATTTCTTCTCAAAACTCTTGCGATCAATAACATTCCAATTATTTATTTCCAATTCTTCAATATCTCCTCAATTGTAGTCATATGGAGACGTCGAACCGAGTGCATAATCTTACGGAAAAACGTGCATAATTCGGAAAAACAAGAACTCAAAATAAAAAGACAGCAAACGAATCTCGTATCCACTTCGTTCGTCATATCCCGGCCCCTTGCACACAGTGGCCCCAACAATAGTTGCTCCACGTTCTGCTGTACCCCCACAGCCAAGAAATCGGCCCGGATAGTGGCGCTGGTAATCGTTTTCGCCGTATGTAGACGGCCGATACCACTTGCCTCCGAGAACTGATAACGGGCCACTGCACGCGAAGCAGCCAGAAAAGACAGAGCCAATGCCAGAAGACAGACCTAATTCCAGAAGACAAAGCCAAACAACTGGCCGAAGAAAATAGTTCCGGTATGCCAGAAGATTAGTTCCATCCGAATACGCCAAAAAATAAATGGCCGAAGAATGCGCGAAATATGCACTCGAAGGAAATGAACTGGGTCGGCCTGGGGCAGTCTGGCCCAGCCTTTTCTTCCAAAATTTAGAAATTCTTGCTTATAATCTCGTCAGCTATTTCCCTGCAATACCTGTCCCTCTCTAATTTCGTAAACTCGCTTGCAAGATGGGCTCATCCCCTCACTGACTGCATCGCACTCGATTTCTCCTTCTGTGGGAAGGATGTGCCATGGCCAATATATGACCAATTTATGACGATATCAAACATTCAGCCGTCATTTCCAACCGGAATATTTGGTACATTTTTTTCATAGTCAGCATTTGCTCTTTGAATGACTCGACGCACCCGGCACTATACACCAATTATAGTTACTACCCGGGATGATCTCATCGGTGAAGCCTCTCCATCCTCATGGAATACCTTCAGTCGAGCTAGTCCAATCTAACGGTCGAAACGCAGCTAGCGAAGTTGCCGAAACTACCACTGAAGTTGGTGGGAATGGCGTTGAAGCATGTGGTCAAAGTGTAGCTGGCGCAAGCCAAGATGCTCTTGCAAGCCAAAATGCTGGTATGATCCAAAATGCTTCTGGTGCTCAAATTGCTTCTGATGCTCAAAATGCTGCGGTTGAGACTCAAAATGCTGCTGGTCAGATTCAGAATACTGCTACATCTCAAAATTCCGAGGCTGTTCAGGATCCTGACGCTACGGCCGAACATACTTCTCAAGCTGCTGGTGCTGCTGACTCAGCAGCTGGACTCTCCAAATTGGTCGGTGTCGACTACCTCTACCTCTCCAGCAAACCCATCTTCGACGGCGCCAACGGCGTCATCTACAGAAGTACCGACATCAACAAGTCAACGGTTTTTGTCATCAAAACAGTCAGAATCCAGAACCATCAGCTGCTCGACATGTACAGGCGGTCAGTTGTTCGTGAGTTCGATAACTTGAAAAAGTGCGCAGCTTCCAAGCAGGTGGTGACGGTGATGGACATGGCAGCCAACTCCAACTCGCCCGAAATATCGCTCATCGTCAAGTACTACCCTAATGGCGATTTGCTAGACTGCTTGTGCAAGCTTCGCACCAAGAAAATCGAGCTCAAGGGTAACTTGAAAGATGCCATCTTCAAGCAGATTGTGCGGGGCGTGGACTTCCTTCACCGCCATGACATTGCCCACCGCGATATCAAACCCGAAAACTTTCTCATTGACGAGTCAGGCGTCATTAAGCTCAACGACTTTGGCTATTCACTTGATGTGACTAAATTGGACGAGCAGCTTCCTCTCAATGACTTGTCATGTGGAACGCCGTCGTTCAAGGCTCCTGAGCTCTACCAGATCGAGAAGGATGTGAGCGAGAACCGCATGTTCGATGCGAAACTGGTTGACTTCAAAATGGTTGATATCTGGGCCGTCGGCGTGTTGGCGTTCCAACTCTTCCTCATGTCCAAGCCATGGCAGCATGCCAACGTGGTCACCGACTCCAAGAACGTGACAATGGAGAAGTACATCTCTCACTATCCAGACAACGAAAAGGACTTGGTCAAATTGGCCAATAAGCTCAATGACCGCAACCACAGTGTCTCGTCCAATCCCGCGTTATCGTTGTTCAAAAAGTTGCATTACGATGCCAGAATCCTGGTTCTCGAGATGTTGCATCCGATTCCTGACAAGCGTTACACTACCGAAAAGCTCTTGCAATCCAGCTGGCTCACTCAGGCGTATGCTGACCCGAAGGACTTGATCAAGTTGATACTGAAGTAGATTTCATTTTTGTGGGTCTTTGCGGTTGCTCTGGGTGAGTGGGTTGGTAAAATGGGGGATGTATTCTGGGTTCGGTAAAATGTTGGGTTAGTTAGTTATCTTCTGTAGTATAATTTGAGGATTGGGGCTGGGCGAGTTCCGGGGTAATTTGAGTTTTTGATGTAGTAGTAGACAATTATGACATAAAGTTACTGATTCTTCTGTCGTGGAACGCTGGCACGATATTCAACCAGTCGGAGGTGAATCACTGACAGCGGATCGTTCTACAAATCGTCCGATTACATTAAGGCACCCGCCGTATTATGATATTTATCAATGAGACCGACGGACATGACAGTGGTAAATAATAGAACAGCAATAAAATGATGAGTCGTAATATAACAATTATTAGTCAGAGCAATGAAAGCAAATAATACACATGGAAACGAAACAGAGAGGAATGAAACAACATGAGAATAATTGGGTTACCTCCAGTGGGAACTGGTGTAAATGACGTTCGTAGCTTCCAACTAACCGTGGTAGTTCAGATACCCATAGTTGCCTACACCATTGTTGGTGCTGCCGTTAGAGGTGGATCCTTGCTGGTTAGTCGAAGTTCTTCTTGGGTTTCCAGGGCCACGCACACCTAATGGATTCTTCGAAAAAGAGAGTCTGATGCCGCCTTTTCCATTGCTTCCATTGGGTCTAGGCAATGCTCTACCGTACAACTCGGCCAAGGCAATAGTAGCGTGAGCAACATCCTCAAACTCAACAAAACACATGGGCCCGTGGTTATGACTCGAAGATCCGGAACTAGCGCTGGACGATTGGTTCTTTGTTCTGAAGGATAAACGACGGAATCCCTTCTGTGGTGCAAACAAAGAGCGCAACTCCGCTTCCGTTGCATCTGGAGGCAAGTTACCCACGTACAATGTGTTACATGGAGGGTTTTGGTCTGCTGGGTTGGCAGGAGGAGGAACCCGCGCAAGCAAAGAAAGGTCAGGGACATCCTTTGTTGGGAGCCTAGCCGAAGAAGGTGGAGTAGTAGCCGAAGCTGGTTGCGAAGTTGTAGCCGTCAGTGTAGAGGGCAAATTGCCAGGTGCAGAGCCTGATGACAGAGGGCCGTTGCGGTTGCTCGAGCTTGAAGGAATGGCTAAAGGTGCTAACGAGCCATTGGATTGAGTTGGGCCCTGTGAAAGGATGGCAGCAACCGTCTGAGGCTGTTGCAGCTGATTGGAGTTGCCAGCAGGCTGACCCTGAGAACCAGAACCACCATTGAAGAAGGCCGACGATGTTCTTCTTCTATCGCCAGACAGCAGAGATGGTGCGGCACCGGGTGCTTGAGGTTGGTTCTGTGGATGTTGCTGGCCCGAGGGCTGTTGTTGCTGTGGGCCCTGATTCTGGACATTGTTCTGTGAGCCCCAATCAAAGCTGTTATGCACGGACGCAACTCCTGGGGTTTGAGGGTTAGATGAGAAGGAAAGTCCCGCCAGATGCTGCGAGCCCCATGGATCACGTACCAAGTTCTCGTACTCGCGGGCATCAGTTTGTGATTCCATCAAGAGCAAGGACTTGCCCGTGAGATCGCTCAAGTCGATAGATCCGGTGCCTGCAGTGGAGTTAGGAGTAGCAGCTCCTGAGAATGGATCGCTGAACAAGAAGCGCGAGCGAGGATTGCCCACGGATTTTCGTTTCAGGAAGTTGTCGAAGCCTGGACCGCCAGCCTGTTGTTGCTGAGGTTGCAGCTGTTCCTGTCCCGGCTGCAGCACGGGCTGGGACATCGGCTGCTGAGACAGCGAGGAAACGGAATGCTGGGGGAGATGCAGGGACTGATGCTGAATTTGATGCTGAGGAGGAGAAATGCCGGCCGACGACAATCTCATGCTATCAAAGGCGGCGGCAGTGGAGGCCACCGATCCGGAGTTGTCAAAGTCGACTTTCACGGGGCCAAAGGGAGCGCCAAAGATGTGTTTACCGTCGAGCAACTTGCCCGTGGTGACACAGGTGGAAAGCGTTTTGAACTGAGCGGTGATGGTGTCATCTTGCAAGTCAATGGCTACGACATCATCGTTGACAAGTGCAAAAATGAGGGCGGCCTCCCTGGGAGTCAAGTCAGGTGGCAAGTTCTTGAGCTTGAGCACGCTGGGCAGCAGTGGCTGCGAATGCAGAGTTTGCGGGTGGGAAACGGCAAATGACGTGGGGGAGAGCAAGTTAGGCGCCGAAGGCACGGAGTTGCCGCCCATGGGATTCATCAACGAGCCGCGGGCAAACAGGACATTGGCTTCTGAGAACATTGGGGAAATGCTGATGCTAAGGAAATGTGGATGATGCAAAGGGCCAACAAAAGACGGCAACGGCAAGCGTCCTGTGGATGTGGTGATAGATTAAAACGATAAGCAGTGGATTCTGCCACGCTGGGTCAAAATGACGGAGGGCAAGCTCTCGGGGAGGCAAATAGACGCTCTGGATGGAGTTCTGGCTCTCGGTTCAACGGCCACAACTGTTGCAAAGGAGGGCCGGATGAAATAAAAAGAATTCGGCGTGTATAGGCGAGTGGGACTCGGACAATGAAGACAAGTGTGTGCCAATTCGCTGGAAGGCGGGTTGTTTGTGTTTTTCGTTCGCTGGTGTCTGGTGGTTGAGTTGACTAGATTTTTTTTTTTTTTTTTGGTGAGGGCAACCGCACCGTCGTGTCTTTACCAAACGCACGCCCTCGATTTGCCCTCGTTTCTAGGGCCGGACCAATCACACGACGCACGGCGCCACCGGCATGTGCGTGGAGTTACCCCATGGTTGACGGTTGCCGCGTAAATCTTGGCATGACAACCAGCAATGGTCTAGTCCCTGGAGCCCCTGTGGCTGGCGTGTTTTAAAAGGAAATTGTAGGGGATTTGATTTCGAGCGACCCTTACACGGTGTTCCAAACTGATAGTAGGGCATGGTGTACAGGTTTTCCCTCCCATCGTGCCCTCCGATGATCTTCGTTCCGCCTGTAGCGCATCTTACAGCTGTTGAAGCGTCCTGCAGAATACCCAGTGGCTGGTTGCAAAGAGATAGTTCATTTCCATTAATGATCAGGCTTTTGAAAAGCTGGTAGCTTGGGTCGTCTTGGCGGGGTGCTTGATTATGTTTGGTTTATTTATCCCCTTTGTTTGGGACGGTTATGAGCGGTTCTTTCAAAACCATTCTAATCGCATACGTTATCTGTATGGAACGTTAAGCGTAGCTAAAGCGTAGACTAAACCATAAGTGGAAAGACGACCTTGAACGGATGGATGAACTCGATATCCGTATAAACTCGGTAGGATATATGAACTTCCCACGGCCAACAAAAATTCAGGAGTTTCAGATTATTCTTTCTTTTTTTTTGGTATTGCTTCCATTCACCGAAGCTGCTCAAATGTCTGACCAATATCCACATTGAACACTTGCCCCACGTAACACCGACCATCCTCCACCAGGCGATCTGTATCGAAAATTCCGTTTCTGGAATCAACAAAACAGTCGCTGCCGCTCTTATTTTTATATCTTGTTGGAATCCCTGCAATATGCCGCAAATTCTGTAGAAAGTGTCCGTGGCGTTTTTCCTCAACGCTCACGAGTAGAATCTCGTACCAGAGACCGTTATTGTAGAACGCGATTTTGGTTGCAAAATTCCCAGAGCAAGTTAGTCCACGAACACAGCCCACAACATTTTCAGTGACATGACAGTGTGAAAATGGAACAATGAATCGAATAGTCGGGTTCGAGGCCGTCTTTTTCGCTATTTCTGTCACCACCAAGTGATACTGGTGACACAATACATGCGCCAATATCAGATGAGTGTGGAACTTCTTCCATCCCACACAATGCACAGTTACAGCCACAAAATCTCCGCGGTATGTCAACGGACCGAAACTGTGGGCAATTTTGTGTACTTTCTCGTAATAGTCTATGTTTTGGCCCATTTGATCGATGGTATCGAGCTTGACATTCTCGGCACCAATGCGCATATCTATGTCAGTGAGCTTGACACATATAGTTTCGAGACTGTGAGCCAACTTGGGGTTAGAGCGTAGAATCAGGAGCATAGAAGAAAAAAATAGAGGATACTGGGCGATTCGGGCTATGGGTGTCTGGAGAAGCAGAAGCACCGACAAGTCTTGTTTTCGTGGGTAAGGCTGGCACTTTTCGAGAAATCTCGCAATTTGCGACAGAAACGTCAGCTCAAAGGGCACCACCTTGACTTGCATGAGATACACCACGAATTTGACGGTTCCTGAGTACTCGGGATAACACGAGTTTGTCAAGAGCTGTTCAATTGCGGATAAAGTATTGTCGAGACAATTCTGTCTCATAGTAGCAAGTAGTCTCTCATGCCTATCGATAAGCTCCTCTACATGCGACTTCAAGGTCACCAATGGCGTGCAAGTTGTCGAAAGGTTGAGACATCTCATCAAGCAGGGCTCCACAAAGTATCTGGTCACGAGCTTCATGCTGGTGATGAAGCTATGTTCGGATTCCTTGAGTTCGTGGAAGATTCGAAGAATCTGGTGGGATTTCACGCTGTCATCTTTATCAATTGGAGAAAATGATAGGTTGGGCATTGGAGATACGACGCCTACGGTGGAGACACTCCCTGGCTCGGGTCGAGGTGATGCTGGAGGTGAGAGTTGGAGGTTGCTGAGACCCACGGTACTTGACTCGGCCAAATTAATGGAGTTTTCAAGCACGTTGGGGCCTGTCTGGGCCCTTCTCATACTATGAAAGCATTTTGGACGTCTAAAGAAAATTGGTGGCATTTCTGGTTGTGGGCTCGGTCGGGGCTTGACCTCTATGTTTTCCAGATTTTCCCCATATTTGCCGTATTTCCTTTCATTCTCCAATTTTCTCGATTCTACCGTCAGATTACCAATAGGAACTGGTTCACCGCATGCCACTGACGCTATCAGACTTCTCAATTTCAGCTTAATTCGGTCTATTCCAGTGTTCCGACGCCCAAGGTGTTTGTGGGAGCGCAAAGACGACAGATATGTGATGGCAGAACTGAAGGAACGGACTATATGAGGAGTTGCTACGTTTCCCGTTCGTTTCTCTTTTTGCATCCGTGGGTTTGTGAATGCGCTTAACTCTAAGTAGTAGAAGTGATAGCTGGAGCGAAAACCCATTTCTCAAATGTATCCGGAAGTAGGTTCTCCAACTAAATTACTTTTTTGATTATATGCTTTGCCTTATTTTTCTTCCTTTTTCTCCTGCCCCATCTCTTTCTTGATTTTACAACACTTTCTCCTAATATCGATTATTGCCCAAGGCCTCAGAGTGCACAGACAATACATACACTCATATTATCTATCTCATCTTAATTATTCGGCCATGACAGATCTTCTAGATTCACAGAAACAGGTCAATAGCATCTGCCTAAGCTTGCTTCTTCAAGAAATTGTCCCGACGTCCGTGCGGGTCTCCCAGAAACTCGGCGAGCCTCCTCAATCGGAATCCAAAGACCTCCAGACGAGAATTGACACTCCATTGTCCAGTTTGGCCCACGATCTTCCGGGAACAGTTGCCGTGTTCAACTCCGACTTACTTTCTGCCGACGATGTCACCCTCAGGATCGAAGCTTACGGCTACTCGTTAGGACTACGTCTTACCGAGGTATTGATGTACAAAACACCAGCAAACAACAAAATCGTGGACGTTCTCGACATCATGAAGTTTTTATGTCGAGACGTGTGGAAGTGCTTGTACGGCAAGCAAATGGATAACCTTCGAACAAATCATAGAGGCACGTTCGTGCTCATTGACAACGACTATAGACTTATATCCAACTTGAGCGGCGGTAAGGGCACCCCGGACTCCATCAACAAAGCGCGGTCGTATGTTTGGTTTCCCTGTGGAATAATCAGGGGCATTCTTCTGACTTTTGGCATCGAGGCATATACCACGGCAGAGATCTCGCAGTTTCCAGCCGTGACATTCAACATCCAGACTGCGATCAACAATTGAGGTGGGAGCCCAAGTATTTGGGGCGAATCAATTGCTGTAGCTGTGATGCGGTGCATTCTTTGAAGGGAATTCGTGAGTGTGCTTGACACTGGGTTCAACTGAAACTGGACGAGGAAAGGCATAAGTAACTGCACTTGTTTGGCGGTGCTAATTGAATTGCTACAAACTATCTACTCGGTAGCTATGCGAATGGTGGGTTCATTCTGTTACTGCTTGCTGAGCTTATGCTCTCTATTTTAGGCTTATGCTCTCTACTGTTATATTGTGGGCCGCCAATGACACCCCAAGTCCACTGGGTGGGCCAAGTATGATTAATATACAACGACGAGTATATATCCATCTAAACCATCTTCAATCATACAATCGTCAGCTCTGAATTATCGAACCAATTTTGGTTCTCTCACCATAATCTACCTCCGTCTAGCATTTCCAGCACATCTCTATCTTACAGGCAGTACCATCTACATTCATCTCCAAATATGTCCAGATGATTCGGCTCAGATCGCTACGGCATCTTGCAATAGCTGCCAAACTCAAACCTCCCAAGCCTCTATTAGATAGAGCCAATCCCCAAAATGTTCTCAACTTGGATCCTCTCCAGGTCTCTAAAGACGTGGATTTGGACTACAAGAGGTTCAAAATGACCAACTACGAAACAAAAATCAGGGTCAACAACTTCCTACAGGCGGTTTTTTCCAACGACATGATGCGCTCGCTCCAGTTGGTGGCCAAATTCAGAGGAAAATGCTCGCTAAACAGAGATTCCGATGCATACTTTAGAAATGTGGAGGTATATCTATCCTGCTTGTCCACGCTTCTAGTATATGCCTCCAACAAAGAATCGGCGGCCACGACCTTCCGAAACAATCTGGCGCTAATGTCGGAAATTTTCAAGATTCCCTCCCATGTTTCCAAGGAACGGCAGGCTGATGTCAGAAACATTCACATGATGCTGGTGTTAGTCCTTCTAAAGAACTTGAGACTGGTAGCTGTTACACAGAAACGCACTTTAGCTATATTAAGAGCTCAGATCATAGAGTTCGCAACTACCCATGGGCTTGGGAGTGATGAAATCTTCGAAAATGTGAAGACAAGGAGTCCTGAATTGGTTGACCTGTTTAACTTCGTGTGGAAGACGAACAATTCCATTGAGGAAGTGGGTGATAACCTTTCGATCAGCATTGAGCAGTATTTGAATCCAGACCGGTTCATGAGTTTTTTTGGCCTATGCAACTTCTTGGAGAAAGAACTGTTTGATGTTTCAAGCTTCACTCACACGACAAACGCTAAGTACTATGAGTTGTACGAGCGGCTCGATGACAAGGAGAAGGTCAGGTTCATGAAAGAATATCTCTGTTTCAATAAGCAGAAACAGATCTTGGTTGAAAACTATTGCCAGGATTTGCAAACGGTTCCATCGAAAGGAAGCAGCCACCACGATCAGGTGCAGAAAGCATTGGCATTTCCATGGATAATGGAGATTAACAAGAGAATATGTCTGGAGTTGGACCGTTTGTTATCAGGAAAGGCAGCTGACTCTGAATTCTCCAAGGTGTTTCTTCCACATAGATTTTTGTTTGAACAAGTTTCAAAGGAAGTGATCACATCTATCATGCTCACGACGTTGGTACGAAAAGTCCTTCAGGACAATTCGCTGGCTTGGGTGCTCCAGTTGACCAAAGAGATGACGTTTCTGCTCAGATACTACATCAAGAGACACCGCAGATTAGCTACGATATCCAGTCAAGCCAAGTGGTTTCTCAATGAAGAGGATTCAATTGCATTGTTCTCCGCGCTTTTGAAATTGGCCCTAATGAATTCAAAAGTGGGTTCCGTTAGCTTGATGGAAACCTACGCCGTGGAGGATGAATATTTTTCTAAGCATCCGCTTCTGTTGTTCGCGTTCGAATATCAGCAGCCAAAATATGAAACTCCCACCTACAAAAGGGCTGGCATTATCAAGGCTCACCCGATAATTCTTCGCAATTCTGCCGTTTTCGATGAATTACTTCATGGTGGCGCCAACTTCTTTCCCATGGTTCACCCTCCAAAACCATGGACCTCTCCCCAATCTGGTGGCTTCTTATCTGATATTGCGCCTTTAGTGAGATCTCTGGAGCCTGCGATGATCAATAGATATTTGACTCAAGCGCATTCGACGGGGCAATTGAACTCCACTTTCGATAGTTTGAACGCCTTGGGTGAGCTTCCGTGGGCTGTCAATAGTGACGTGGAGGATCTTGTCGGTAAGGTCATGTCTCTCCCAGATGGTTTTATGAACATTCCGCCTACTTCCGACACAATCGCCAAAATTCCTCGCCCCGAACCTCCAAAAAGGAATCAGTTTATCAACTCTGATGATTATTCTGCTGCACGGAATAGATATCAACTCTCTTTAAAGAAGCATTATGAGACAGTTCAGAATCTTCGCAGCCAACGTTCCTACTATGATATGAATGCGAGAATTGCGAGGGCACTTAGCAGAAACGGAGAAATGTTCTTTTATCCGCACTCGCTTGATTTCCGAGGACGAGTTTATCCTGCCGTGTCTGTCTTGTCTTATCAATCCGAAGATCTTATCCGTTCATTGCTAGTGTTTTGGGAGGCCAAACCGCTTGGACAAAACGGTTTCAACTGGCTCAAGTATCAGCTTGCCAATTTGTACTCCAATCATTATATGACCATGGAGGAGCTGCTTGAGTTTGTTGAAATTAACATGACCAACATTAGAGAGTCTGCTCAGCATTCTTTGGATGAGTTGTGGTGGACGAATGGTGACACTCCGTGGCAGGTCTTGGCACATTGTAAAGAGATCAATAAGATTTGGATGTATGAAGGGAGAATTGAGGATTATATGTGTCGTATCCCTATTCATATGGATGGAACCTGCAACGGTCTACAACATTATGCTGCATTGGGAGCTAATGTTGAGGCTGCCAAGTCTGTGAATCTTCTACCCAGTACAAGGAAAAATGACGTTTATCTCACCGTGCTTGGGTTGGTGAATCAGGAGGTTAACAGGGAATGTGAATCAGAAAACTCTTCCATTCGCTCTTTGGCACAAGAAGCACAGAAGTATCTTTCAAGAAAGGTTGTCAAGCGTACTGTCATGACAACAGTCTATGGAGTTACTCTCTTCGGGGCCTATCGACAAATCAAGGAGACATTGCCATTGACATCATTTGATGGATTGCCCATTCCGAATGAACAGTTGACGGCGATCCTGCTGTATCTCGCTCGACATGTGCTACGTGCTGTTGAGAATTTATTTGGAGAAGCTAGAGCGATCCAAAACTTCCTCAAACAAAACACCTTGCGGTGCATTTCTGCAGTCGACAAGAGTATGATGAAGCATTCCAAGTTTATCGATTTCTTCCGCAAACTGTACAAACCCATGATGTGGACCTCGCTCTCTGGATTCCCAGTCATCCAGAATTACAGAAAGAAGGATATAAAGGAGATCAAGACAGTTCTCCAGAGCATCACAACAAGGAGATCGACTTCAAAGTCGCCCATTGATTCCCGCAAACAAGTGGGTGGAATAGCTCCTAACTTCATTCACTCCCTAGATGCTATTCATTTACTCATGACAAACTTGGCAGCAAAACAGAATAATATCGTGTTTGCTGCCGTCCACGACTCATATTGGACACATCCATGCGATGTTGGGATGCTCAATCAGTTACTTCGACAGGAGTTTGTTCGATTACATTCTTCGGAAATTCTAGTCAATTTCTACAAAGATCTCGAACATATCAACCGAGATGCCTACCAACTCGTATGGGTTGAAAACAGGGCCAATTCGAAGTTCGTGAAAGAGCTCAACAACCTTCGTGGGCAAAAACAAAATCTGAAAAAGAAAGATTGGCTCAACATGTGCTTGAACGAAGAGCTTGTGGATGCAGACCAGGCAGAGAAGGTTCGTGTCCTTGTTGAACGATACGACCCTGAGCTCATTTTGAAAACAAAACATAATGGAGAAGGAATATGCTACGATTCTGACAGCAGCATTAGAGCTTCCAAATCCCGTGTGTCCTTCTCCACTCATACACCGTTGCTTGTGAAGATTCGACTTTCCCCAGTCCCAGAAGTCGGGAATCTAGACATTCACGAAGTGCTCAACAGTCAGTACTTCTTCTCGTAGCATCGGTGATATAATGCATTTCTGTAAATAGTAAATGATTAGGAGTTTTCACGCTCGTCAATCATTCGTTGTAGTTTCCCAAAGATCCTGTCTCTGTGCAATGCTAAATCGTCCTCTTCTTCGTCGTTGAAAAACTTCTGTCTTTCAAAGGTCTCTTCGTTTTGGTAGTAGTCGTCTTCTAGAAAATTCACGTTCTGGTCGCCATTTTCATCGAAAAATTCGTCGTACAAGTCATCATACTGGCCCTCCTTCTGAAAGTCACCATTAAAGTAGGCGTGGCCCTCGGCAGCCTCTGCGGACTCGAGAATCACCGGACCAATCTCTTCATTGCTGTCTTCGTCATCGAATGTCTCACTGAGAGCACCAGCATCTTCGTCCTCTGGGTAATCATTTTGGTAGAATGACTCTGCGTTGGAATCTTCATCGTCAGAAAAGACTGCCCCATCCGATTTCTTATCGTCGTCTGACTGCATGAGATCGTACTCGTCATCATCAAAAAACTTGATGTAGCCGATCTGTGAATGGGGGAAATTGGCATTGGTTATAGGTTCTGTGCTGGATAATTTGTAGACGTCAAAAACATACTCATTGGCCAACTCTTCTTCGGCATTGTGGTCTCCCGAATCGTTTTCTGCCTCTGAAGTGAGCTTTCCACCTCTTCTTTTCCTTCTCTTCGATGCGTCCGTGTCCACATTGAGAAATGAGTCCACCATGTCAGCCAACTCGTGGGGAATTACAGCATCCTCTTCAGTCTGCTTCTTCGGAATGATGAATTGACGGTCGTCGCCACTGGCTACAGCCTCTGAGAGAACTGACGCCAAGATGTCCTGATCTGTCCCCTGACTAGCATTGTCAGTTCTCGACAACTGGAAATACCAGTTTTTTGGAGGTTCAGGCTTGGGAGTGGTAGGCTTGGAAGATATTGGAGATGAGGGTTTCGATCTCTTGGCAGGAGGCTGGCGATCCGCCAATATGAGCGCCTGGAGTGGATCTTGGCCCCTTTTTCTCTTGATTCTGAGAATTTGTGGGGGTTCTGTCATTGAGAAAGATATTATTGAAGATCTGAGATTTCGTGGGGTCAGTGAGAACTTAGTGAGTGCAGGCAATGGAGTTGTCTGGGGAGATTTTGCACCCATTTCACTTTTTTTTTTTTTTTCCCCATTTTCATCTCGTTAATTACTCGTTTGCACTATCCCTCATAGATCTTTCTACACAAATCATCCTCAATGGTGTCAATCACTTTTGACTTTTTCTATCGTGCTCACAAAGATATAGTAAGGTTGTCTCACAAACTTGCGGGCCATTCTCTTGACTCGGAAATCGATGTCGCTGTGGTGACAGGCGGCTCGTCTGGTCTAGGAAAGGAAATGGTCTCCCTTCTAGCCATCGGTGGAGTCAAGGTGGCGGTATTGGATATTAAAGTTCCTCCTCAGAATGAATTTGTGGGTGGCGCATTGTACTACCAATGCGACGTAAGCAATCCAGACGACATCTCCATCACAAGAGAGAAAATAAAAAATGAGTTGGGTGTTGTGTCTGTTTTGATAAATAACGCAGGCATCACCAACGGTAAGTCACTTTTGGAATTAGACTATGCGGAGATCGACAAAACCATCCAAGTTAACCTACTTCTGAACTTCTACACCACTAAAGTGTTTTTGCCTGACATGATGGCGCTGGGCCGAGGATACGTTGTGACCATTGGTTCTGTATTAGGATACATGTCTCCTGCTAGGCTCAGTGCTTATGGTGCTTCGAAGGCTGGGTTGGTTGCATTGCATGAGTCCCTCACATATGAGGTAGGACCTCCGCTGATTAGTCCCCATGGAATCAAAACCCTTCTCGTGTGTCCCGGCCAGATGAGAACTGACCTATTCTGTGGAGTTCTGACGCCTTGTTCATTATTGGCACCAGAATTGGACCCGAAGTATGTGGCAGCAAAAGTGGTCAAGGCATTAGAATTGGGAAGCAGAGGAGAAATCAAATTACCCTTCTATGGCAACTTTCTTCCAGTTCTCAGAGCAGTTCCTTGGCCAGTTTCCGAGGCTGCTCGTTACCTTTCGGGAATTGACAGCAGCATGTTAACGTTCGGGGAGTCTCTGTCGAGCATCGTCGCTAGAGAGGAATCTGAAAACATTTCGAAGACGTCGATACCGGGCGACTCCTAGGCAAATCAACCTGTTCGTAACAAAGCCAGCATGTCAAAGTTGCGCGTAGTCCAATATGAGATGGCATCTTCAGTGGTTATGTTTAAGTCCAACTGAATTTTCATATTCTTGCGTTTCTTGAAGAGCTCCATTATGTTGTCGAGCTGAGTGTAGAGCTGCTCCCTATATTGTAGACCAAAAAGCTCCACTAGCTCATTTTGTGGAACATACACCACTAGACTGTTTTCTGGGCTTAGCAGCTTGTCGTTCGAATCCAGAAGTACAAGCTCGAGTGTCCCAAGGTGAGGGTCTGAAAGATTGATCTTGCCATCGTTCAGTTCATAAATCTTGGTACAGACATACGACAAGTTTTGCGGAATGGTCCCTACCACAAACGCCGATGTGGAGTATATACGATTGTTGGGTAGCAAGGGAATACTGTTCAACTGGGCCAATGTGATTGGGCCCTTGAAAACATCCTTTCTTTGCGCGCTCGGAGGAGACACATTGCCTGATACTTGAGAAAAGTCAGGTGGTGGTGAGTCGGAAGCGGGTGCCTCTCGAAATTGTGGGTCTGAATCAGGAAGCTGGCGATTACGCAAGTCTAGTTGACAATCTCGCTGAAGACTTTGGAGCTGCGTCAAATACTGGGACTGTGTTTGTGATTGTCTGGGCGGCTGAGCAGGCTGGAAAGCTGGCTCCAATAGATCCCGGAGCTGCTGTTGCAGGTCTTGCTCGTCGAAAGTCACTTCTTCTTTGATTTGAGTTTGAGACTCACTGGAGTAACTTGTGGAGTCGGAGGTCACAGCGAGTGGCCCCAAGTACGTGGTTGCCCGCTCAATTGCCTCCTGGCTCAAACTTCCGACCACTTTCGACGCTATTGAAGCGTGCTTCATCATGAGAGTTCCACATCGTTCAAGCACCCTGTCCCAGAACTGGTTAATGCTCGGCGTCTCGGCCGAAACAAGAAACACCAGTTGAACATTTCCCATTAGGTGGGTGGGCTTCTTCTGTAGTTTGATCTGCAAGTTGGCTAAACACAACTTTTCATGGAGAATCACCCAATTGTTCTGGCTCAAAGTGGCATTCAGACGAGCAAAGAACTCCTCGCCTACAGTGGCCTGGTACTTCTCAGCGAGCTTATTGAACAAGTCTAGGTTCAATGTCACATGGAGGACTTCTGTTGGCGAAACGTCCACGTCGGCAAATGTAAGAACGCTGGGTCTGTCCCCAGCTATCTCTTGCTTGGAGGTGTAGTCTGTGACCTGGAGATCAGCAAAGTCCTTTTCAGTATCTATTCGAAAGGCCAACACGTGGCAATATAGGTTGCCCAGGGCGTACGTTTTGAAGGAAGGGTCACATATACTGAAGACGGGCATCCGGACGGTTTATAGTTTGGTATGATCTATATGGTATATAAAGGCATGTGGTTGGAAATGGTGGAGATGGCCCGAAGAAAGATGAAATAGCAGTTGATTGAGTATTCTATTGAACATTTGATGAAGTACTTTCGGTGGAGCGAAAAAGTGATTACTGGAAGTAAGTTATTGATCCGAGTATGTGATCAGTTAAGTGAGTATGGCAAGTTCGGAGATTCGCACCCAAGTTTGTGATTTTTTAAGAATTTATGCAACTGGGAACACATCAAGAAAGTCTTCAAAACAACTTAAAAAATCGAAAATACACATCTATTAAAGAACATTGACTTTCTGATCATATTTTTACATAAAGACAATTTGGTCCTCTTTTCGGTAGTATGACCAGAATACTCGGCGAGATCTCTTCTTGTTGGACTATTTCGTTGTACCTGACCTTTTCCGTACCCAAAACTACCAAATTTTCTTTTATTCTCCAACTATTTTAATCAAAATCAACTGTAAAAAAAAGTAAAACTAACAGGTACACTTCCTCGCAATCATTTATTCTATGCTATCTAGGAACGGTAGTCAGCGTTGATGGTGATGTAGTCATGGGACAAGTCACAGGTCCAGAACAGGGCCCCCTGGCCACCGCCAGTACCCAAGTCGATTTCAATCTCCAAGTCCTCCTGAGCCAAGATCTCCAGTGCTCTGTCCTCGTCCACCAACTCAGGTTCACCATCCACAAGCAACTTGAGGACGTCGGAGCCATCGCTAGGAACAAACGAAACATTGGTACCAGCAGTGTTGACCGAGCCCGAGGATACGTTCGAGTAGCCAATGGCACACAAAATGCGGCCCCAGTTGGCATCCTTTCCGTACATGGCAGTCTTGACAAGAGACGAGTTTGCCACGGTCAGAGCAACCAACTTGGCATCTTTATACAGCAACGCATCCTTGACACGGATGGTGATGAACTTGGTGGCACCCTCGCCATCACGAACTACTAACTGGGCCAACTGTTGAGCAAACTCTGTGATTTCTGCTCTCACCACCGAGAACGCTTCAGCGCACTCGGCAGTTCCATCGATAGTTGGCCCTCCAGCAGCACCGTTGGCAATAGCAACAATGGTGTCGTTGGTGGAGGTGTCACCGTCGACAGAAATGGAGTTGAACGAACGATCAACGGCGTATTTAACGATCTGGTTCAACGCACTGGAGGTGACTGGTGCATCGGTAGCGAAGAAACCCAAAAGGGTAGCCATGTTGGGACAGATCATGCCGGCGCCCTTAGCCAAACCAGCCAAGGTGTAGGTGTGGCCGTTGAGCTCGAACTGCTTGCTGACCAATTTGGGGAAAGTGTCGGTGGTGCAAATTGCTTCAGCACAACTTACCCAATGGTCGTGAGAAGAGCCAAGGTTGGAAAGTGCAAGCTTGGGAATTCCCAGGAGAATGGCGTCGATGGGCAAATTGTTGCCAATGACACCTGTGGACATCACCAAGGAAGAGTCCTCGACATTCTCCAAAACTGCGTCGGTGACACGAACCATATCCTGGGCATCTTTCAAGCCCTGGGTACCAGTGACTGCGTTGGCATTCCCGGAGTTGATGATTAACGAGTTGATGGCACCGTCTTTCTCCTTAACGATCTTGGAGGAAATCTGCACAGGAGCAGCCTTGAATTTGTTCTGGGTGAAGCAGGCAGCCGCAACAGCGTCTTTTCCACTGACGTTGTGGAGCATGGCCAAGTCCAACTTTCCATTCTTTTTGATTCCACAGTGGATTCCGCCAACAACAAATCCCTTGGGGTAAACACCCGATTTGGGAACGAAACGTTCGGCCTTGGAGAGCTGAAACAAGCGGAGAGAAACTTTCATTGGGGAGAAGAGTGGACAGTAGAAAAGATGATAATGGATGAAGGCCGATAGCGAACCGCGCTTACCTGATTGGGATGAGTCAATTGGGATGAGTCAATTGGGAAGGTGACAAAGGGCATTGAGCGGGTTATTAAAATGGGAAGGTGTCACAGGTTATTAGGATGGGACAGAGTTAGAAGGAAGTGAAGGGGGATATCATCGGAATTTTAAGAGTGCTCGAAGAGAGATATTTGACAACAGTTTGAGAAAATGGAAGTGATGAGAAAAATGTTTGGGTTCCAATATTACGCACTACGGTGAGTAATCGGCTGAGCGAATGTAATTCGAAAATTGAAACTAGTTGCGTATTTTCCTGGTGAAGTAACTTGATTAAGCTTCTCACGCTGATGCTTCAAAGGTCTCGTTCTGCCAGACAGGTCGAATCCAAGCTGTTGATGGTCAACACACCCGTACATCTCAACAAAGTCCTGCTTGTCTGAAACCACCGAAGACTGCCAAGAAGGCAGAAATGACGTGAAAAAAGGGACTTGATAAGAGTATTCTTAATAAGATCGGCATTGTATTTTATGAAACAACTCTTATAATCGATCCTCATCACATCCCATTAACTACGGATTTGCTCCACATGTCACCATCTCTCTACCGAACTTCCCATCAATATCAATTCAGTTCTTGAAGAATGAACGGAACCAAAAATACACTTACGCCCTTCAAAATCCCCATCAAGCGTTCCCCTTTCTTTTTCCCACCTTTTGTTCAACTCCAACGATCTACCGACCTCTTGTCCTGTATTCGCACTACATGTAAAAGCCGAAAAATTCTACTCCACCACTTAGTCTCTAATGAGTGCCTCCATGTTCAAGGGGTTGCCCACCTCGAAGATATTAAAGCAGATCGCTAGATTGAACAACATATCTGGAACACCCAAGACCGCTTTTAAGTTGGGTCCGCAGGTCAAGAAGATCGAGCTAATCATATTACACAAGAACATCTACAAGGCCAGCTCAGGGTTGAAAAGGTTCTGGAGATATAATTTGCCGGTATTGAAATTCCACAATGACGACATCGATTTTCTCTTGACTAGAGTCAGAGCTAATACCAAGGACGAAATCGCTCAAGTTCCTACCAAGATTGTCATACATAGAGCTGACGGATCCAAAGGTGAGCTTGACTGTGCTATGCAGACACACAATGAGATCTTAAAGAAGCTAGTCCAGGCCACAGGTGCTGCTCCCGTGGCTCCAGAAGACCTTCACACCATTCCTGTTCCGGAGGACCACTTGCCATAGACCCGACGTCATATCTCATGTATATATAATCAACGCTCCAGAAGTTTGTTACGAAGTCAATTCTAGTAGGAAGTATGCATTATTTTACACATTGTGAGGTATTGGTGAATACCTGACGATCACACAAAGGAGGAGCGACACCGATGGAGAGCAGCTGCATGACGACCCAGCCAGCTAGGACAGGAAGAAGGCGAGAACCGCATCTCTTCCCTTGATCTCTAGGAGCTTTTTTATCTGGCGAAGCTCGTGGGCTTCATCTTTCGACATGTGGGTAGATAGTTTACTGCCCCGCTTAGCTCCGTTGGGATTGCCATCTCCATTAGGCGTGGCATGCTCGGAGTGCTCGTGAGAGTTCACCGATTCTAGCGAGGCATTGGAAGAAAAGACCGAGCCATCACTCTTTACACTTCTTGGACTTGCATCTGGGTTTTCATCCAAGTTAGACATTGCTGCTGCAACCAACTCGTCCAAATTGAGCGCCACCCTTTTCTCAACAGGAGCCCTGTGTAACTCCCCCAAGCTTCCGATGACATCTTCATCTTGCTGCTCCTCTGCTGTTGCCCTCTCATCATAGCTGCGAATTTCTTTCATGATTTGGTTTTTGGTGTTGCGCGTGGAAAGAAAATCAAGAAGAACCTGCTGCTCGGGAACTCTATAAATAAACGGTTTCTGTTCCGGGTCATCGGCGTTGGTCATTAAAAGTACCTTTCCTAGCCGACGAGACCCTTTGGAAACCACCCGGCCATCTGTAGCATAGTTTTGCAAGAAGTCCGGAATCCGGAACTTGGGATCTACTTCATCCTCATTCTCCGAATTTGCTTCGTCGGCATACTGATTTTCAGCCTCATTAGCATAAGCAGTTTTGTTAGACACAAAGTCCTCCTTTTGATACTGCAAGTATTCATGAAGCAAGGGCTGACGGTGATCCGAAATATATGGTTGGTCATTGTGCTTGATTAAGAAGTTGCTAGTCAGCACGAGGCGCAAGAAATGATTGTGCATGGCAGCTTCTATCACCGTCGTATCTCTAAAACTTCGGTGTTCCAGCCAGTTGGGAGGCAAGAGCGACTCAACGTGATTAGGGCATCTCCACTTGAGACCTAAAGTTTTGGCCAGGGCAAGTGGTTCGTCCAAACAGTCAAGATGCCATTTGAGAGGACAATAGTCGCAGGAAACCATAGTGCGCCTGTGGAGTCCCGACTCACGACAACGGTGACACAAATATGGTTTTCCATCTTTATCATAGAGACCGTCAATATCCAAATCTTCATTCTTATTATAGCCAACAAGCTGGCCGCCGTTAACTTTGCTGTAAGATAATTCTGGCTTCAACAGTGTATCGGTATACTGGTGATTGTCACCAGTACTAACGCTAATGAAAGTTCCATCCCGGAGACGTTTAGGCAAGCGGAACTCAAAAGGATTACGGCCATGGAGAGAATTAACAAGCTGTCCGAAGAGGCCAATTTCATTCCACAGCCTGCGCACATCCATACCTTGTGCTGCGCGACAGTCATTACAGTTCCAGTTGTCTTCTGGAACCTGCCGCATTGGAGGATCGCAACATAACAAATGGAAGGATTTCGGACACGAGTCACAGCAGATGAATACTCCCATGCCTCCACACGCGGCACAGTAGTCGTCATTGTCGGACGCATCATCTGCTTCCACTGGGGGTTTGGCATCTGTCGGGACAAGAGAAAGGGATGGCTTCCGGGGCAGGGTGATTTTGAGCCGTTTTGTGGCTCTTGAACCAGGCGTTCCATCGGTTTTGCGCTTGGTGGATTTTGGCGTCGACGGAACGCTTTTGTGCTTGTTTTTGGGTGGTCTGCCACGTTTCCTCGTTAGTGGTTGCACAGGAGAACGCATATCTGAGCCTTCCGTTAGTCTCTCCAGCTTAGCAGTTTGTAGCTTGGCAGCATAACGTAGTTCAGTTTCTGCAGAGGCTGCTTCAGTAACTGAATCAGGCAGCGGCGTAGCCTTTTCCTTCGGTTTGCGGCCTCGGCCGGTAGATTTAGGTTTGGCTTTGTTAGGTGGAAGCGCTTCAAGAGGAAACCCCAGGTAGCCAGGCTTTGGCAACGCCAACTCAGGTTCTATGAAAACTATCAGCTCTTGCTTCGGTATTGACGCTGTTTTCTCCAATGTCGCCGTCTCATTCGGCTCCAACTTAGGCACCAGGCCCAAGTCCGGAGGCAACGGCAGCGCTAATAGCAGCATAATCAGTATTTGACGGGGCCGCACGTTTGCAGGCGGATCTAGCGGCTTAGAAGTAGTTGCAGACACCTTCGGGGAGTCCGGTAGCCCGGCCGCCTTCTTCAATAAACGGGAATTCTGACGCTTCTGGTTAGCCAAGGTCTTCTTGCTGAGCAGACCGGGCTTGCGCCCCCTTTTTTTCTTTTCGGGCACAGCAGCATTGGACTCAGGCGGCGGATTGCGAGGGCGACCTCTGCCCCTGGCAGCAGGCTTTTTCTCTGGGCCTGGAGGCATGTTTTTGAAAAGTAACCGCTCAGTCGGGCGGAATTTGAGATGACTGGGCACCACAAGGAATTGAGCGGCTTGCAAAAAAATTTAAAGAGTTCACTGGAAACTTCACGCCAAATGTTGTTTGGTAAAGTCGCAGCCGCTGTGGACTCGAGGTTTGTGGGGATTATTAAAGAGGGTGTTGTTGGAAGAAGATTTTACTCTCATTGCGCGGACTACGAAACTGGCATTATTGATCGGAACAGACACGCAGATGATATTTTACAGCATTAGGTAGACAATAGCAGGATCGGAATGGGGGAGGAAAAAAGCATATTAGCGGTTGATTTTCTTGTCAACAATTTGCAATTTTGTCGGTTTCGATGCTTGTTTAAGAGATAATTGGCTGGGATCGAACGAAATTTGCTGAGATCAGCGAACACGAGCACGGGACAGACATCGCCAGGGCAGATTTTTATCTATGAACTCGCTATCGGAAATTTCACCGTTAGAAAAATTGGCAAGACGGGACTGCCGTGGAGAAAGAAAAAAAATCATGCACTGTGACCGTAGATCAGCTGTTATCAGGTACCAATGCGGGGTTACTTCCGTCGATGTTAACAATAACTTTGTAATTAAGATTTTTAGTGCTAAATGACTACTTCTTTGATAAATATTCGAGTTTTCGCCTCGTTCGGCAGTCCGGATCGAACATATCCATACGTGCGTGGGCTACTAATGAACACAGTGGGAACAACGAGATCTCGAAGGCCGAGGAAAATTTAAATAGCAAAGACAATTTTCAAGACTATCGTGATTTTCGCTTCCAGTTATCCTTATTTTCTCTTCGCTTAGGAAATTTACTAGGAACCTAAAATCGAAGGTTAATTATGAAATAGTCATTCGTTCGCAAGTGGATACTTAAGTACTAAAATTTTAGAGTTCATCCTTACTCGGCAGCTTTGGCCGGCTTCTTCTTGGACTTTTTCTTTGGCTCTGGCAATGGCGTAGCAATCAACTTGGCAACTTCCTCATCTTGCACGGACTTGTCAGACTTGTAAAAGTCTGAGTCAAAAGATGGACTGGTGTACTTGACGATTCCGTTCTTGGTAACAGCAAACGTAGTGAAGAACTGAGCAATGTACTCGCCCTGCTTCTCCTCCATGATATCGTAGGGCAACACAATCTCGTGGTTGCTGCACTCGATCAATCCAACTCTCATCTTTCTGGGGTTGTCGAAGATCTTGACGTTGGCGGGGAAATGACCGTCAGCCTTCTCCCTGAATTCCTTCAAGGAAGAATGAGAGGACTTCAACTTCAAAGAATAGTTGTTTCCCGTCAATTTGTGCAATGTCGTCTTGTACTTGGACTTCTTCACCTTGCCCTCAGACGAGGTGGAGATCAACACATCCAAGCCGTACACATCCAACTCCTCGACTCTGTGCACATCCATCTTGTTTTTATGCTCTTTGGCTGGGTTCAAAATGACCTCCTTGGGGCCATACAAAAGGTTCCGCTCCTGGTTATGCGTCAACATGGACTGAACTGGCGTGGTACCGAAATCCTTGGCAACCTTGTCAACGATGTTGGTGACGTCAAAGTTTCTTTTTCCTGGCTGAAACGTTCTGATAGCAGCCTCCGAACAGTTCCATGCCGACTGGAGCAAGTCTGCCTTTTGGCCAGTAATTGGGGTCTCTTTAGACTCTCCAACGACAAAAGTCTCTCCAACAATGGCAGGGAATCCGTCCACCTGCACACCAAGCATGATGTTAACCACGTCACCATTTTTCAACGTCAAGTTGGCCGCGTCATCGGCGCTCTCTGGCGACAAATGAGCGGGAATGTTGTTGGGATTCACACACGTTGGGAAAGCAATGCCCTTGGTGACCTTCGACTTCTTGGACGAGTAGATGAGGGCAAGCTCGTCGTTCATCAACTTGTCTCCGAGCTCACACAATTCGAAAACAGTGACTCCGTCCTTGACGGCGGCTTTGACCTGAGCAATCACCCTGTTGGAAATGGAACCTCCAGTCTTGTACTTTTCGACAACATCGGGGTTGGCAATGGAGTAATCGGGTTTAGAATCTGATGTTAGTAGGGAATTGGGACACAATTCACGGTTTTTGCACAAATTCAGGTAACTTACCTTTGGCAGACATTATCAATGATGAGTTGGTGAAAGATGGAGACGAGAAAATGTCCATCATCATCTCTGGTGTACGGGTGTGAAGTTGGCTTTCGTGGGGACAATCTCTATAGTTATAGTGGAAGCGGGGGAAAAATTTGGCCAAATATGCTCGATGAGCCTCTCTCATGAACCTCAGAACATTTTGTACTTGAGAAATCCTCCAAGAATTGTCCAAAGTGCTTCTTGCTGTGGTTATTCGATTTTTGCCTTTTGTCAGAGTTTTCGACATAGTATGTCGACTTTTATGTCTGACCATGGCGGGAATAATTCAAACCTTGGATCCAATGGAGGATTGAACTCAATAAGCAAGAATGAACTTGTGGGATAATGTAGTTCAAAGTTCATTGGTATTTCTCTGCTGTCGTTCTCGGATATTCATCAGATGTCTAGTACCTGCTTGGACTTCCTTTCTTCATTGAGCTATTCTCCCAGGAACGTAGTTTTCCCGCTCATATATCCCCAGAAACGCTGCATTTCCCGCTCATAAATACTAATCAAAGCTCAATGGCTATCTCATTGGACTTGGAAAGCAGATAGTAGAATGCGCCGAGAAATTCGTCTCGAAAGGTCTACAACAAGCTTGAGAGCCAAAGAAGAATCACCCAACGAACGAGAATTCAGCTAATTATTCTGTGACATTCTATGGAAGTCAGTCTCTTTCATTTTTCGACACTCAAGCTCCTCCTGCTCCATCTTAATTGACAGTTTAGTTTGTCAGTGTTCTGCAATGCAGGTCCAAAATGATGCCAGCATGATTGATTAGAGAAAAAAACCTTCCCAGAGTTAGCTACCTTATCCACTTTTATCATTGATATCTCCATTCCGAGAGGCACACCAGCTTTAGGGTTCAGAGGGCACTAAGCGGATTAGACAGAAGAGCCATGCTTGGACTAATCAAATTGATCTTGTTGCTCATGATTCTTCGTCTAGCATTTGACAATAGGAAAAGAAAGTCGGGATGATAGCAAAAAAATCCATTTCCCACTCGAACATATAACACCAAAAGTAAGACGAACAAGCAGATGATTTTGCAATTCAACTTGCTTACGTCTCATGCCTGAATTCTCGAGATATTTGCCTACAGTACATATTGCCATTGAAGCAGGCTGGGAGGATGGATGTTACTTCAAGTACTATCCAACTGAACTGAAAAAACAGCGGAAACTGAGTGGCTATCGTCTCAGTATTACTGTAATGAAGGTTTTTGATTAGTGTTTGATCTTGATGATCCTAAAGTCTCCACGAATGTCTGTTCTGCAGTAGCTGTTACATTTCAAGTTTTTTCAAACTAATGAAAGCTTTTCAGCAATTAGCTGTTGGCTCAACCGATTTGACTGAGATTACTATTGCTTATGGAATCACAAAATTAAATCAGATAATCACGTACTGCTCACCGATTAAAAATGAAGCATAGAAATAAAAAAACAAAAATAAAACAAGATAGAACAAAATAAAACAATTAGAACGGAAAATGTACTTGTATACGTTTCAACGCAAATGATAGCCGCACTCAAAGGCAATAGTCAAGTAATAGTAGCACTTTGGGAAGCCAACAGTCAAGAAAGCTTCCACCGCATCGTCCCACTTCGTACGAGAGAGTAACGGTACTACCAAAAAGAAGTGATGCGCAAAGTGAAGCGCAATTCTTGGCTCGATGTGAATTCGCTTAAAGATGGTCACGAACCTTTACATTCAAACATGCAAGGCGTTGCTTCCAGAAGACTTCTACCGCGGGCTCACGCTTGCTAACCAAGGTTTGCTCACGGACGTCCCAAGACTATTTAAGACTACAACAAGGAATCAGATATCCTGCATACAATTTAAAGATGGCCTTATTCCATGCATGAGCTGCAGGTACCTCGAACATTCCTTAATCCACTATGAGGGCCGAGTAGTAAATTCAAGGAAGCTTCTCGCTTATTCGGCCCTATTGTTTCTGCATATTTGCTTCGAATCTCTCCATAGACGTGGTAGCGGTAGCTTGTGATCGTTGTTGGTAAGGGTGCAGCAGAAAAATCGAATTCCGATAGGTCTTGCTGCGTCTCGCGACTAAGTAATTCCGATATCAAGTCAATTGTTTCTCGCAAAACCATCATGCATGGCTCTAAACTGGTTCCAATCGTCCACGCCACAAGAAGGGCTCAACCAGAAAGTTGCGTTTGCTGCGGCCACATGAACCGTATCAGTTGGGACGGTTAAAAGGCTCCTCAAATTTCTGTCATATCATCGTCTAATCTGAGTATGTAGTGCGATGCGTCTTCTGCAGGGCGAGCATCCAAGCGTGTAACACTGCAGTATTGGGACGGAGAGTTCTCGACACCCACAATGCCAAAGTACTTACACCGATTTCTACATTGCAAGGCGTGCATCACTTCTTGCTATGGGAATTGCATCGGGGATAAAGGGACATTTACGGCTGGTTGCAGTTGTGGGCTACTTTCCAAACAAGGTGCCATGACGCCTTTGCCGACTAAAACGCCCCATTTGCCATTTGCAAAATGCAGTTTCTCGTCTCAAGCCTCTCAACCATATGCAGCCATGCTATTGTTGCACTTTGCGCAAAAAATTATTGGTGTCAATCGCGCAGGATTGACCTTTGAAAAGACAAATGCACACCTTCTCTGCAGACTACATGGCCTCAAACCGTGGGGCAATCGGTGCGATTCATGCAAACAATAGCCACTGCGCTGTGGGATAACTTTTTCATTAAGTCTCCGAACAGATTCCCACTAGTAGTACCCTCATGGCTCGGTAACGCTATGTCTATGCGTGAGCAGAAAGCGACCATGCATAAGGATGTACGCGGGCGTAGCATAATTTGCACGACTGGAGTTGCAAAATACAGCCGAGAGCCGAATTTCTTCTCTTGGTAACCTCACTGAACCCCATACCTAGCAAAGTGCAGCCGGTACCCACTTGCGCTAGGACACTCCTTTCAACAAGCAGGAGTGCAGCCTAGAATTAAGCTTTATGGTGCATATTCAAATGTGGACTGGCAGCGGCAAAGCTCCATATGCGCATTATGAAGCAGCCTAATGTGGCAGGTGGTAGTTGCCAGTCCAACCACCACATTGCAACAGTAAACCCGCCTTCCGCTATGCCGAGAGCAATAATTTGAGCCTCGGGACCTCAGACGCTCATCGTGTAATAAGGTGGTAAAGTAGTAATTGCCGCAGGAAGAATAGCCGCCGTGGGTCGGTCGGCATGTCACAACCGGAAAGGATGTAGCGAAGCCCGAGATGGGATCTTGTGATGATGCAGGGGGAAGTTTCACTACGTTCGGTCGGGTGTGTCCCGCTAGAAGAAAGCGGCGAAGCATTTTTGGCCGCTTTACAGAATGTGTTTACGTCGATTTCGGAACTAGAGAGGAACCTCGATGGTAACCTTCTCCATTGACACCGACAATTAGGGGTAATTTTCGGATATGGTTGGTTAGGTAAACGAATGGGCTCGGATTTTCATGTTTGGTAAGTAAAGGCGAACGACAAGAGGAAGGTATGATTTATGGGTTCTATAGTATATAAAAGAGAGCGCTCTATTGTAGGGAAAAGCGAGCGATTTTTGCGGTCATAAAGTAGTTCAGGCGCCTTCCAACACAAACGAAAGTTGAAAGACAATCCTCGCAGTGATAGGTTTTAAAAGCTAAAAAATATTCGCAAAGAAGAAAATGCGGCTCAAAACTCAAAGCTAAAAAATAGAGAAGGTGTTGTGTCTGTAAGCTAGGGCGGATGGTTACGAGCAGTAGCACAAAGTTGACAATGTATGTAGAGAGAAAGGTTAAGGAAAATTAGCCCTGTGGGTAACCCCAGTAGAATAATATTTAAGCATGTCGTGTAATAATTCTGCATTTCTTGTTCTGCGCTTATATAAGATGTAGGTGATTTGGCTGCGGTCACGGAGAATAAAAAATAATACGCATGGATTAAGTCCAGATTTCAGACCTTGGCTAAAAAAATGTTCGTGGACAGATACGAACGGAAACTATCTGCTTATTTGACGGAACTCCGGTAGAGAAATACAACGTATGATCGTGTAAGAAGAAAATGAAAGGGCGGATGTTATTCACGTCTGCAAGTACGTCGAATCTCAGTTGATACTTGCAGCGATACCAATTCCGTGAGTTCAAGAAGTTCCCAGCAAACTTTAGTCATCGAAAAAAGAGAGCCCTGTGACGTCAAATTTAGATGCGATAAGGGCACAGATTCGAGGCGCAGAACGTCGAAGAAAGGCATTTTCGCTTCGATTCGTGGAAACAACCTATAGGGTCAAAAGCAGGAGTCTGCAATAGAGGTAATGATTAAAGACTACTTTTCAGTCGTAGTTTTGGTGATGATTGCGAGTCCGGAGGTGATATCAACATTCGGAAACAGATATAAAGGCAGTACAATTAAACTATTGACCACTTGTGATTTACGCCAATGACTGAAGGGCCGCGAACTAAACGAGCGATATTCGGTTTCATTAACTGAATCAACAGGTGAAGAAACTCGAGTTCCCGATTGGAGAGACATCACAAACTGGAGAATATTCACCAGATTTCCACCATTTTTAAGAGCACTAATTACATCCAGCTCTACAGAACGATACTCTCTCTTGCTCTCATACCAAAGCAAGAAAGACTGTTCTTGAAGAATCGGAATAATCCTCAGAGTTGAATATGAACAGGCCAGCCCCGCATTCGAATTAAGTATCCATTTTATGGCTCAATACAACGGATCTAATCGACCCGCACGGAGGTCATCAAGAGTTGAAGGCTTGGTTGAAGGAAGGAAATTTACGAGACTGAAAATTGTAAGATGGAAGATGTGGAGCAGGGAAATCCAAACCAAAGAAGCAAAATGCCTATTCCTGCTAACATGAATCTTGGTCGATTTCAAACAATAACTCGTGATCGATGGTGATTTCATCCAGCCTTTTGGGGTATCTTCTTTCACGATTTTCATCCACATACCTACTCATCTGATATAGTTCTCTTGGGAAATTAAAACGGGCACAATGCCGCTAACGAAATACCTACGAACTTTGATTTTCATCACTCGAGCCAACTGCATACTTTTATTTATCGTCCTGTTGGAATCCCATGGCAGTTGGTCAGAGCTTCCAACAAAAACGAACACTCTGATTTGGAAGTGAATTTGAAAAAACGCACAATCATGAAGTAATCGCCCTACATCGCTAAATTTCTGTCCAGACATGATCGGCCCACAGTCAATATGCATAGTTTCAGATCTAGAAATAATTCAACTCTCTAATTTAAATGTCAGGGAATTCGAGTATTATTCAACCAAAATGCTTCTTAAAGATTCTGCCCGGCATGCTCCTTGGTGATGTATCCATTTACACTAGTACTGGTCATTTTCGGCCCACCCAACTTTGTTTGAACTAAAAGAAGAATCGAAATATAGAAAGCAAAACTCCCCGAAACACAATATATTGCCCGTTCCTATTGTCCTTATAAAAACGGTAGATTTGCTGTTCCCCACACAGGATATTCGAAGATCCATGCTACGCTGGGGACCCAACAACAAACCACAAAATTCAGAAAGCGATTAAACTTGTCAAAAACTAAGACCACTTTCCCTTTTTTCCATTTCCCCATCCATATATACGACAAGTACACTAACCAAACTAGCCCGGTCATCGGCCAAAATGCCCACCTTCACGTGACCAAGACCTCACCAACCTCTATCCTCCAAGACTCTCTTCAACATCTAATCGCTGTGGACCCTGAATTCTGCCCGGCACTTCGAAAATATACCCGGTTAATCTACTGATTTCGCCAATATCCATTCTGCTGCCCTTCTAGTCTCAGAATGACCCTGGAGAAGCGCTCCTCAAGGCTTTTTGGCTCAAGAATATCCGCCATCTTCTCCTCCAACGACCATCCACACCTCGAGAACAGGGATTCGGCCAATCGTTCTGTGTCACATACCCAGAACGCCTCGCGTGCCACAGCTCAGCCGCTCTCGCGCGCTCCACTCGTCAATTCTGGACGTTCAGTTTCCCACCACAAAGACGACCAAATTCCCACGTTGCATCTGCCCGAAGCAGTTCAGAATGTCCCCCATGCGGCAACCAAAAGCACAAGAGATGAAGCACCAGGTTCCAATGTCATCTTGCCGCCAGAGGGCTCGCATCCAGCCCAACCTCCAGTGAAAACAGGTGGCAGACTTCATAGAAAGCCTCCGCCCCCTCTAGCGCTCTCTCCGGAGATGGCAGCGAGCCCGTTAAGGCAGCTTCTGCAGATGCCTGTAACTGGAACTGAGCTCAAGGCGGAATCTCGGAGCAATGTACATGAGGGACTCACCGACATCATTGATTCGCTTGAAGAGGAAATCGGCCAAATGATGGTCACTCCACAGCCTACAGAATCACTCAACCTGTCGGAATGGCTGCGACTGGCTTCAGTAGAGCCGACGGATCCACTTAAGTTCCGCACTGTGGAGGATTCCGATGCTATCGGTGTTCACAAGACGAAAGAGTCTTATTATTTTCCGCAAGATACAACGGGCTCTCGAGTTTCATCGCAAGAGCCACATGGAGAAAACGCATTATTAGGTCTTCCCAACCAACATCTCTATCATGAGTCCGCCGCACCCTACCCATTGTCGGACGATATCTCTGCTCTACTTTCTCCTTCAAAGGAGAATGCCCAGAGGCCGCTGCTGCCCGCTTATGATTTCGACCGCCGCAATATGGATGCCAAGAAAGACCCTGCCAATCGCGGGTTTCCGATCAGTGGGCCCAGAAATGAGTCTATTCCACTCAGATCGAGCATAGTGCGTGATGCACAGCCTATTCCAGAAAACATCGAGTCTGCTGCAGAAGAGAGTGAGTACAGCCTGTCCGGCGATTCGGAAAGTATGCATACGCTGGAGCAGCAGCTTTCGGGGCTCGCAGACGAAAAGTCTTTCTCCACACAAGATAATTCTATCGCTAGCAGTCGCAACAGCTTTATCATCCAGAGTCTGGAAGGCCTGAGACAGCTGCAATCCATCCGCAGTCAAGAGAGTGGAGGTGGATCTAATTCCCTCTCAGACCTGCCATTCTTTGTGGCTGAGAAATTTGCCAGCCCCCGCAACGATTCGAAATCTAACTTGGGGTTGATACTCGAGGATACACGTACTGCTGGACCTGCCAACCATGCCTACTCCGACTTCCTGAATACGACCGCTGTACACCTGATCGGACCAAGTGTGAGCCAAGGCTCGCAGGGTAGTCCTGGTTACCGACCTTCTGAAGTGGCCGATGCGTTCCTGTCATTCACATTTGGCCAGACGAGCCTGCCAAATCCTCGCAGTCCACTCAAACCCACGCAAACATTCATGTCCACAGACTCTGGCGTTTCGAGAACATGGTCGAACTCGGCGCTGTTGAAGAACTTCCATGCCCGGATGCTGCTGACTAGCTCCATCACATCTAACTCGTCCAACAGACACGTGAACCTAGCTACGCTAAAGCGGTCGTTTAGTCTTCGTCCTGGAGAAGGAGAGCGGTCCATGTACGTCCAAACTATTCGAAGAAATGCGGGTACTTCTTACAACGACACTGGCCCTGGCAAATGGAAGTTGCCCGCTGGAATCATGCCCGTGGACAAGAAGAGCTTGTACCTCCAGGCAAGCAATAATTTCAACCGTGGAGGCAGTGGAGCTCGCTCCAAGAAGAATAGTGGAGTGGAGTTGAAACATGGCCATTTACAGCCACGCATGCTTGCGGCAGAGGTCGATGACAACGATGATAGCAACAGGTTTGGATCATTGGGTCGCTCGACCACAGCCAACACTCTCACCAACACTCTCACCAACACTCTCACCAACACTCTCACCAACACTCTCACCAACACTCTCACCAACACTCTCACCAACACTCTCACCAACACTCTCACCAACACAACCATAAACACCTCCACTCAGAAGGCGATCACGCCCATGACGTCGAAGTCGCCCAATGTTTCTATCCTTGGCGGAATATCGAGAGATAACTCACTCATCCGGTCCAAATCTCTTGCATCGGATTCTACAAATAATGATAGTCAAAGTGTGCAGACCAGCGGTTCTAAATTATCTTCAAAGGACAGCGAGGTTTCGTCGTTGAATTCCGATGGTTCGATCTCCGAGTACAAATTTGGGGAGGGTTACTTCCAACATCCAGGATATAAGTTTGATGACGAACAAGGAACAGGGGGTTTTAGTCCTTCTACAGAAAATGGCACCATGAATCCTAGCTACGATGATATTGACGACATTGACGAAGATTCTGAAGAGGAAGAAAAGCCACGCCTTTTCCTTGCAAACCCAGATCTGTCGAGTGGAGAGGAATAGCGTTGCAATTTACTCATATTAACGAAAACTACATGCAGAAATTCAAGAATAGTAGGCAAAAGAAGTAATAGAATAAAAGCTAGAATGGAACTGAGAATAATGGCACGACTTTTGGTGTTGAGTGCTATTGTTACTTCGAGTTGGGCTACAAAAAAATCCGAGCACCACAAGATATCTGATCTCTCAAAATATATACACACGTGACCAGAATCACGCGCCTTTTTCTCAATCAAATCCTCCAGGTGTTAAATCCAAAACTCAATTCCCCGTCAATTTCTCCCGCCCAAATCACAGGTGAATTGTGTTTTCAATCCGTTTGCAACAACCTGAAACCTTTCTTACCCGTATTTGCCATGTCTGACGCCGGGTACACGTTGATTTACGAGCCCAACACCGCGGCCAAATCGTCGGTCAACGAATTGAAAACATTATTGGAAAAGTCAAAGGATGACGTGAAGATCGCCACCATGAAGCGTATCATCATCGCGGTTCTCAATGGTGACTCCATGCCAGACTTGTTGATGCATATCATTCGTTTCGTGATGCCCTCCAAGAACAAAGAATTGAAGAAGTTGTTGTACTTCTATTGGGAGGTATGCCCGAAGTTGGATGAGCACGGCAAGATGAGACACGAGATGATTCTCGTCTGTAACGCCATCCAGCACGATTTGCAACACCCCAACGAGTATATTAGAGGCAACACGTTGCGGTTTTTGTGCAAATTGAAGGAACCAGAGTTGTTGGAGACATTGGTGCCTAACGTGCGCCAGTGTTTGCTCCACCGTCACGCATATGTGAGAAAGAACGCCGTGTTCGCTCTCTACTCCATCTTTAACGTGTCGGACCACTTGATTCCCGATGCACCCGAGTTGATTTACAGCTTTTTGACCGAGGAGTTTGACTCCGTGTGTAGAAGAAACGCTTTCGTGTGTTTGGGCGAATTAAACAGAGACGCTACCTTGCAGTACATCCAGGAGAACATCTCGGCCATTGAGACCTTGGATCCTCTCTTGCAATTGGCGTTTGTGGAGTTTATCAGAAAGGACTCTCAGTCGTCTGCTTCTTTGAAGCTGCAGTACGCCCAATTGATCACCGAGATCATCGAGTCGTCATCGAACGTGGTAGTTTACGAGTCTGCGGTTACTTTGACCGTTTTGTCTTCGGCTTCCCAATCCATTTTGTTGGCTGGTACCAAATTCGTTGACTTGGCTGCCAAGGAAACTGACAACAACGTCAAGATCATCACGTTGGAGCGTATCAACGATTTGAACAAGAAATATCCGGGCGTGTTGCAGAGCTTGTCCTTGGACATTTTGGGTGTGTTGTCGACTCAGGACATCGACGTTCGTAGAAAGGCTCTTGACGTGACTCTTCTGCTCGTCACAAGCAGAAACGTCGAGGATGTGGTTAAATTGTTGAAGAAGGAGTTGCTGAGATCCTCTACCACTAGCGAAGACAAGGGCTCCGAGTACAGGCAGTTATTGATTAACGCCATCCATCAGCTCGCCATCAACTTTGGCGAGGTGGCCACCAACGTCATTGATTTGTTGTTGGAGTCCATTGGCGATCTTTCCACCAGCGCTGCCTACGATGTGGTGACTTTCGTCAAGGAAGCTGTCGAAAAGTTCCCCGATTTGAGAGAGCCTATCATCCACAAATTGATCCAGAGCTTGCCTGATGTCAAGTCCGGCAAGGTTTTCCGCGGTGCCTTGTGGATCTTGGGTGAATACTCTACAGATGACTCCTCAGTCAAGGAGGCCTGGAAGCTCATCAGATCCAGTATTGGCGAGGTTCCTATCTTGGCCAGTGAGAAAAAGAATTCCGAGCCCAAGGATACCGAAGATGAGGAGAATGGCGATCTGGATGTCGTCTTCAAGCCCAAAAAGGGTCCTGTCGTTCTTCCAGACGGTACTTATGCCACTGAGAATGCTTTGACAGCCGAGATTGACGCATACGAAGACGATGATGCCACTCGCATCAGAAAGCTCATTTTGGCAGGCGACTTCTACTTGGGTGCCGTGTTATCTTCAACTTTGGTGAAGTTAGTGTTGAGATTGACCCAGATTCAAACTGCAGAAAAGTTTGTGAATGCATTGAAAGCAGAGGCTTTGTTGATCATGGTTTCTATATTGAGAGTCGGAGAATCCTCGTACGTCTCCAAGAAGATTGACGAGGACTCTGCTGACAGAATCTTGGCTTGCATAAAGTTCTTGACTGACGAGGAAGACAGCAACTTGATCATCCAGGGATTCTTGGAGGACACCAGGGACGCATACAAGGCACAAATCACCAGGGAGGAGTCCCAGAAGTCTAAAACCGAGGCCAAGGACTTCCACGAAAATGCGGAACTGATCGACGATGCAATTCTTTTCAGACAGTTCGAAAAGACCAACGGCTCTGCCAAGGGTGACTCCGACGATCTTCTTTTGGCATCTGGTGCTTCTGCCAAGGTTGAGGATTTGTCGTCCAGGTTGAACAAGATCTTGCAGTTGACCGGATTCTCTGATCCAATCTACGCTGAGGCTTACGTTAAGGTGCACCAGTTCGACGTGACTTTGGACGTGTTGTTGGTCAACCAGACCACATCTACGTTGAGAAACTTATCTGTTGAATTTGCGACTCTTGGAGACTTGAAGGTCGTCGACAAGCCAGCCACTGCAAACATTGGACCACACGGATTCCACAAGATCTCCGTCACAGTGAAGGTGACGTCAGCAGACACGGGTGTCGTGTTCGGTAACATTGTTTACGACGGACAGCATTCCGATGAGTCCACCATTGTCATCTTGAACGATGTCCACGTGGACATTATGGACTACATCAAACCCGCTACATGTACTGAAAGTGCATTCCGTAAGATGTGGAACGAGTTTGAGTGGGATTACAAGATCACCATTAAGTCGCAAATGGGTTCTTTGAAGGAGTACTTGGATGAGTTAATGGCGGGAACAAACATGAACTGCTTGACGCCTGGTGCCATTATCGGAGAGGAGTGTCATTTCTTGGCTGCCAACTTGTACTCGCGCTCTTCGTTCGGAGAAGACGCATTGGCCAACTTGTGTATCGAAAAACAGGCCGACGGTCCAATCATTGGTCACGTCAGAATAAGAGCAAAGGGCCAGGGCTTGGCTTTGTCGCTTGGAGATCGGGTTGCATCTATTTCGCGCAAGAGCAAGGTGTCTGAGGTTTCCAAGGTTTAGACATCTATTCTAATCTATTTCTATATAAAGTGCTTTGAGTCAAATGAAAAGGTCTGTAAGTGAGTGAGTAGCATAATTATTTGGACAGTAGATGAGAGTGGGAATATATGAAAGAGAGCACTCTGTTTTGGTTCTCGGCCCTCGTCTGCTTCTCGTTATCTGTATTAGCCAAATTATCCCCATCATGAGCACCAATGATATTCAATAGCTTGACACTGGCATCAACGTTGTACTCATCATAGGCAAACCTCAGAAAGATGTAAACCAAGCTATTGAATAAAGACAGAAAGTCTCCACTCAATGTCGCCGTGTGCAAGTTTCTGTTGAGATTGTAAACGGAGTAGTCGATTGCCAGCGACGGAAACCGAGTGGCTAGGCGGTCCATTTCAAGTGGAGTGCATTCCACCAAGATGTCCACATGGTAATTCTGGGATTTTAGCGTAAATTGCTCGACCTGGGCGAAGTTGTTGATCTTGCTATTCAACAAGAACGCTATGTATACGGCCACCGCCAGCGTCTGTTTGAGAGTTCCGTACACGGTGACAATTCTGTCTACATTCAATGGAGCTTTGTCCGAGATGGAGAACGAGCTGATGCCAAACTCTTGACGAAGTTCTTCTTGGACATCGCCAGTAAAGTAGTCTGTCTCCGAGTCACACATGACGATTTTGATACATGAGGCAACATTCTGGTCCTCCGGCACCAGTAATTTCTGGAGATACTGCTTGACCTTATCGGGCTCCACAACGATGTTGGATGGTTGCGGGAGGTCTGGGTCTTCAAACACGAGGAGGTCCAGTGCAGTGCCAGTCGATGGAGAATATTGCTTTCTCTTTCTGGCCAATTTAGACGTGGGGCGAGACTTTTGGAACATTGTAGGTAAACTGGATCTGTGGAGTGCAGGTTGTGGGAGTCAGATGGAGGTTGTGGATCACACACGTGACCGCGGCGCTGAGAAAACACCCGTGCACCACAGAACCATCTCATCCCAGAAAAAACCATCGAAGCATTTTCCAAATTCTCCAGTATTTACAATGGCCAAGAAAGATAAGGTTGAAGAGTCCGGCGAGGACAACTACGACAAGAGAATGGCCGCCGTGTTGCCGTTTGCCAAGCCTCTTGCCCCAAAGAAATTGAACAAGAAGGTTCTCAAGACCGTCAAGAAGGCCTCCAAAGCTAAGCATGTCAAGAGAGGTGTGAAGGAAGTCGTCAAGGCGTTGAGAAAGGGCGAAAAGGGTCTTGTCATTATCGCTGGTGACATTTCCCCGCCAGATGTCATCTCCCATATTCCCGTTCTTTGTGAGGACTCTGCAGTTCCATTTGTGTTCATTCCATCGAAGGAGGACTTGGGATCTGCCGGTGCTACCAAGAGACCGACCTCATGTGTGTTTGTTGTTCCAGGCGGAGGCAAGGCCAAGAAAAACGCAGACAAGACCGACGAGTACAGAGAGGCCTATGACGAGGTTGTGAAGGAGGTGAAAGGATTGGAGTAAATGCACCATTTTCTTCATTTCAAAAGGGCCCATGAGGCCAGCAGGCAGACTCAACGGCAAGCCTGATTGTAAATTAATAGCATTTCCATAGTAACTAGATAATTCCAATAATCAGTTAGAGAGAGAGCATAGGAGGGAAGGAAGGGTAGTTTACTTGTAGAACCATCATGCTTCTTTAGGATTAGTTCACGGCCAATTGTCGCGGTTATTATATTTACGTATTAACGAAATAATAGATCTTCAATGTAGATTTATCAATACACAAAGCTCACCAGTCGCATTTGTAGACCACTTCAAACGCATTATTGCAATTACACACGTATTCTAAACTACTCTTCGTCGTTGACAATAGAACGGTAGTTCCTCTCAGCCTCAACATCATCCTCAACCTTCTTTTCTTCGTCTTTGCGGGTGAAATACCACGCCACGAGCGTCATAATGAACCCAAAAGAACTCAAACATGCCGTATAGGTGAATCCAATGTGGTAGCGTGGCTTGTCCTTGGTGTTCCAAACAAAGATAGGAACCCATGCACCGGTAACATAGGCCAATGTGTTGGTACAAACAACAACAAAGTTTCTCTTCATGTCATCATGGAAGAGAAGTCTATTGACCCACGAGAAGATGAAGGGCTGGCCGAAAGAAGGAGGAATACCAATCAAGAAGTAACAGAACCAATGGAGGCCGCGAGGAATATCCCAGTGGGCAAGCAACGCACAGCCGATCAACACCGGCACGAAGAACCCAAGCACGTAGAAGTGATTTTTCTTGCCTCCAATGAAATTGTGCGAGTACGCCAACACCAAAGTAACTCCGATAGCAGTGGCACTCAAAATACTGGGGAACGTGTTGTAAACGTAACTGCTCACCTTCAAGTCGAGCTTCATCCAAGTAGTAAACGTAGGCTGGCCAATAGCAGCACACGAGTTGTTATAGGCCAAGAACACAAAAGGGAAAACGTAGAGATGCCAAGTGTTGAAGAACGACTTGATCTTAGGCCAGGTATACCTCTCACGAGTGTTCAACTGGGCGCCAATACGTCTTCTTCTCTCCAAGCCCACGAGACGATCTTCTTGAGAGAAGTACCAGGCGTCCGTAGTACTTGGGGTGTTTGGATCGACGAGCATGGTATAAATACCCACGGGGAAGGAGATGACGGCATCGAATACGAACATCCACTTGAATGGAGGCATACTCGAGTGGGCAAATCTCTTCAAAAGTGCTTGCTGCAATGGGCCGGAGATCAAACCAGCAGCATTTCCGGCCACGGCAAAAAAGGCACTTCGGGTGGAAAGCTCGGCAGCGCTGTAATTACTACCCACCAAGTACTCCATTCCGGGAAAGAATCCAGACTCCAACAATCCGAGGAAGAATCTGATTGCATACACAGACGACAAGTTTTTGGAGGTGATCATCAACACCGTCAACAACGCCCAAAGAATTTCCAATCCTCCCAAATAGTATCTTGCCGACACTCTGTGCAAAATAAGATTGGAAGGAATCTGCCCGATAATATAACCAATAGTCCACAAAGTCACCATGTAGTTGTACTGGTTGTTCTCCATATGGTAGTACTCGTCCATACCATTAACGTATGCGGTGGCGACGTTCGACTGGTTCAAGTTCTTGATGAAGTAACCAAGCATAGACGAACTCAACAAGAAGAAGTCTAGCTTGGCCAAGTACTTCTGCTCCTTGGGGTGCTTTCCTGTGCCGTCCCAAAAGAACCTTCTGATCCTGAAGCTGATTGACCTCTCTCTCCGTTCGATTTCCTCTGGCGACAACTTCACATCGAGGTCGATGTAGGGGAGATTTTCCGAGATCTCAGTCTCTTGGACAGCCAAATCACTGCCTTTACGAATACTCCCATCAGAGCTCTGATCAGAGGCAGGATCCTGAGTTCCTCTGCGTCCGTAGGACTCAGTGATCTCACGCCCTTCAAGAGCATTCTTGAGGCCATTCAAAAAACCCATTTCTCTTGTTGGCTTTCGATTTAGAAAGCTACGAAAAAGTCTTTTATATACTTCCTTTCTGTCATCCTCAATAGATTAGTCCATCAGATGGCGGGATTAATCACAGGTGTGGATCCGGTCATGTGCACTACGGAATAGTGTCAGGTTCGCCGATTTCCGCCTGAAAATTGAATGAAGCGATAACTTCTCCTTCAGTCAAGAAAATTGGCCAATAACTAGTCAGATTCGGGGATATGTGCACGGATACATCCTGGAGATTGCCTGTGGCTGGACTGTGGAACCCTTTTTTTTCGCAGCCACACCATATTATTATCTAGCGGACTCTTCCCGGGACTGCAGGTGACAAAGCCACATTACCACCTGTTTATGGTATGAGACGTTGATCCCTGCAATTTAGCTCCTAGCCTTGCTGCAGCTACTAACACATTCCAGCTTGAGCTTTTGCGGAACAATCGGGATGAATGCCGTCGTAAGGTTAATTAGCAAAACGCACTTTTCTGCTATACCGGAAATTTATGCATTTGCTTTCCCCTGATAATACTAGACTACGATATCTATTTCGTACTAATATTGCATATTAGGATAGGCAACGTAGGGAGTGCAACACCTGTCAGGATACACAGGACTACATCTTAGTCAAGGTAGTATTGGCGATATTGAATTGTCTCAGGAGGAGCCACGAACACTTCTCTGAGATTGAACTCCTGTAAATGCATAATTTTCTAGTTTTGCTGTCCTCTACTGTTCATTTCTACGGTATTTTCAACGCTCTTGGCCACCGCTAATCGACGGAATGTTTCCGCAAGGGCATTATGTCCTTTGCTGCCTTAAATAACCATCCGAACGTCAACCTAATCAGCTCTCTTGGTATGTAACGCAGGGAGTATTAAAATACTTGCACGCATATAGAGCGCTAACCCCAGCACTACAACTTTATTACCTCTCTTACTGTCTCTCAAGATGAAAGCCAGATGTGCTCGCGTCTACGTTGAGGGTATGATTTTGCGCATAACAATATCTGCTTTCGTGCTCTGAAAATTTGGCCAATGGGCGCAAAAATCGGCTGTCGAGCCTTAGCTCCTCTGTTAAATGTGCCAAGTAATAGCAGAGTGCGAATACGACAACAAATCAGCCATTGACGTTTAACAATTTGAGACGAAGAAATTTTTAAGCCATTGATCGTCGCATCTTGATTTACGGCATTGATTTGCGAAGGCATACATTATGAGTTTGGGAAGTACATCCATGGAGATCGTCAGGCCAATGGAAAGATCGGTTGACAAAATTTCTTTTGAGTATTTCCGGACGGAAGAGTTAATTGCAATTCTTGCTTACTAATGAACTTCCCTAGCAATGAATATTTGGCGTCTCATTTTAATTGGCGGGCCGATTTTAATTGACGTGCTGCTGTGGCGTGTAGTGGTTTCATTTACGCACTCCTGTTCTATGTACTATTGTGTCCGGCCACTCTCGAATAATAAACGGATGTACCTCGACATAGTCGAATGAATCTTGAAGAAAAGCATTCATCATGACTCTGTGAATCGAGCATATTTTTGATAACATTTAATTTGATCTGGCAGCTTTTTAATTATGGCCTTAAATGTGCCTATCTTCGCCACAGCGGGCGGTTAGATAGATATGGACTTCCCGATCCGTGCGAACATCGTCTTTCCTTTTTTTGTTTTCCGTTAGCCAACCATGTCCCTGACCCTGTACCTAACGGTAACTTTGTCAGTTTGTCAGTTTGTCAGTTTGTCAGTTTGTCTCAATACTTCTAAGGCAGACATCATTCGAAGGCCCTAGCATGCGGGCCATTAAGGTCATGAGTGACCAGACTCAGAAACCCATTTATATTGACGGTGAGTTTCATTTCTTGCAGTTCAATAGCCTACTCCGGACCCCTCATCACATCCACACTAAACCCAACAGCAGAAATGTCGTGGTAGTGGTCAAATCCTGGACCATGTAGGTACCCACAAGGACACTCGCGAGGCGAAATCTGGGTGTCCATTCTGTCGGTTGTGCTTTCGATAGTCTGTAATGGAGTCATGGTTCCGTTCAGTCTTATTTCGGTGCCTGTCCCAGTGATCACCACTGCTTCAGCGGCTCCAGCTGACTCCAATTTTCTGCGTTTTGGTTCAGGAATAAGGAGAGACATCTTAAGAAGATGGAAGGAAGTGTATTCGAAATTTACGATCGAAAAGTCGATTTTGCAATGACAGCGAAGACTGGGCAGTATGTAGGAAAACATGGGGACGACGCCGTTCGTATTTCCGGAACGGGTGTTCCTGGCGGTCTCATCCGCAATTTTGTGAAGTCCGTGTCCGCTAATTTTTTTTTTTCGTTTTTCATTTTCTTTCACTATGGTAATAGTACAAAGAAGTGTTTGAGTAAGAGACTGGGGAGTCAGAATAGTTTTTGTGTGCGGAGTTGATTGACTGAACTCGTCCAGACAATTTCAACTTCTTTCTTTTTACCAGCTCCCTCTATCGCCGCATAAACGGCCAGTAGCAAAGTACCAGCGCATTTCTCATTTGTTGCAAACTTACGATTTAATTGCCCACCTCCACATTTCTTTTATTATCTCCTTCCCCAGTTCATTTCGACAGGCGGCCAACCTGCACACAGCAACACAGCCAGCTACTGGTCACCGTCACACTTAAGCTATTCACTTACAAACTAGATTACACTCATCATGGGAATCAAAAAAATGTTCGCAAAGAAGGAGCCGACGGAGCAGGAGTTGATAGACGAGATGCAGAAGGTCGGCATCTCCACCAAGAATGCCAACGGCCGTCAGGAAAAGTTTGGTGCCTTCAAGAGCTACGCCCAAGAAAGACAGAGCATGAAGCCAGGGTTTGCGCCCGTAAATCCCTACTCTAACATGAACTCTTCGCTGAGCAACCCCTATGCCCAAAACGGGAACAACGGCGGCAACGGCGATGGAGGAAACGCCGAATCAAATCCCTACGGAGGGCAGTCAAACGGTCATTCCAGTCCTTACGGGGCTCAATCAAGCGACTCGAGGCAGTCAAATCCCTATGGAAATAACCGCTCAAATCCCTATTCGAGCGCACAGGGAAGTGCCAGAAACGGCAACGGAGCGGAGTTACGTCGTGAGGAATCGTCAAACACAAACCCTTATGCAGCGAACAGAAGCCAGGCTGGTCAGACGAGCTCGCCGTATGACCGTACACAAGGCAGATCCTCGGGCACGGCCAGGGACAGAAACGCAACCGCTTCTCGATACGAAAGCGCCAGTTCTAGAACACCGGGCTGGAGTCTGGCACATGGAAGCAGGCCAAGAGGAGACGAGGAGCTGATTCTCGATTTGAATGCCATTCCAACCAACGAGCCAGCTGTCCAGTTGAAAAGGCCCATTCAGCGTCCTCGCATGGATGACGCAGACACTCTAGACTTGAACGACGACGACGATTTGAACGTGGAGGTGGACGACTTCTTGCCAGAGCAGGAGCAAGTCAATTCCGAAGACGAAGAGATCGAGTCTATCAAGCAGGATATTCGTTTTACGAAACAGGAGTCTGTGGCTCTGACGAGAAACACGTTGAGAATGGCGCAGGAAGCGGACGCTTCGGGTGTCAACACTTTAGGAGTGTTAGGTTCCCAGTCGGAGAGGTTGTACAATGCTGAACAGAATCTCCTTTTGGCAGACACCCAGACGAAGATCGCCGACGACAAGGTGTCGGAGTTGAGGAGATTGAATCGGTCGATCTTCGTGCCAGCTACGGGTAACCCCTTTAACAAGAAACTGAGATTACGCCAACAGGAGGCCAAGATGAAGACACAGAAGGAACAAGAGAAATATTTGCGAGAAACAAATAGAAAGGGCATGTATGCGAGCGAACAGCGGGTGAAACAAGGAATAACCAACAACGCAACGAGCTCAGACACTTTCAACAAATACCAAGACGAGAAATACTTGCTGCAGGCCCAGAGGTACCAGTTCGATGCTGACTCCGAGGACGACGAGATGGAGAAGGAGATCGGCTCTAATTTGGACCAGATCTCCACCTACGCTAAGAAGTTGCAGGGCACAGCTATGACAATGAATAAAGAGGTTGATGCACAGAATGCTCGCTTGCGTTCGATTGAGGAGGACGCCGACCGTTTGGACATTAATGTTCATCTCAATTCGACACGCTTGAACAACATTCGTTAGTGAGAACGTGGTTGTAAGTGGGAAAGAGTTTTCTGTGGAAGTTCTTCTATTCTATGATTCGTTGTTGCAATAGCAAGTCGTGGAGCGAGTTGTGCAACGGGATCATCAACGCGATAGTATGGGCTTTTCGATGATGCTGGCTAGTGCAATAGTCGGGCTGATAAGAGACCGCCTCAAAGATCAACATTTTTAAGGCGTCATCTTCGCCTAGAGCTCACTCCCTGAATCTCCAATTGAACAACACCTTGGATCACATCACTATTCTTTGCATGGACAGCCAAGGTGAAAAGAGCGTATTGATTAGTCGCTTTCTCTGTCTTTTCTGCTCTTTACGTCGACATGCTAGGTCGCTGCACTAATGTCACACCTGCGCTTGTCCCGTTATTCCCATGGAGCCCTCTGGGTTCTATTATGGACACTATAACTGGCAGGATTTCCTAGCTCGTCTTAGAGATTTGTTCTGGAGAAGGCACCTGTCCTTTGGCCTTCGAACTACTATCGTTGGCAATAATACACCTGTCAATTTCAGCAATGAATTGGATCTGCCTTGTTCTTGCGGATGACAGACTATATAAAGAGATTGTGCAGTTATGCATCGCCTAATAAACTAGAATTCAATTAGTAGAATGCTGTTGCTCTACTGAGGAGTGCACCGCCAGCTCCGCTACAGGTGTCCCATAGTGCTCACTTGATGGTCACAGAGTGCTTTGCTGTCGATGTGCTATTGTAGTTCGTTAATGATGCGATTAAGTCCGTGAAGAAGAAATTCGTTAAGTGCACCTACTTTCCAAAAGTTTTTCAAACTTTAAGCAATATCTATGGTAGGTCAAGATTCTGACGTCATTGCGGTCTTCGATATTGTTTGGGTCTTTGCAACGAGGCATCAGAAAAGTCTTTGGCTATGAATGAAATGGAATTGCATCAAATTTCTGTGATATGCTGACATTCCGAAATCTTAGTCCTCTTGAGCTCTTGACGCCCCAACTTTTTTTTACTTGGGGATTTTTTTTTCCATCGTCCTCCTAATTCGTTCATTCCCCTCGCACATTGCTGGTTGGCCTAACAGTTGCTATAGTTGGAACAAAAAAAAAAATTATTCGGAAGTCTAGTAGGTACAGCCCGCAGAATCTACACAAGCTCAACACCAGTAGCCAAATTTCACCAATGCCTCTATCCCGCTCTCAATTTCTTCTCCAGTTTTTTTTATTCAGTAATTGTTCTTTATCAACAATCCTGCACAGACGTAACGATCTCCAATGATCATACATTACGTTTCACAATCTCTCCAACCAGAAAAGACATGTCACATCACTATCATGTCAAGGAGTCATTCCTTGTGGGAAGAGCGCTTTTGAACTTCACCTCGATCTTCGTGTCGCTTGGGGTGTTCCTTTTCGGCTTCGAACAGGGGTTGATGTCATCGTTATTGACCAACAAGTATTTTAAGAACTACTACAACAATCCGTCACCCGCCGAAGTGGGTACCATGATAGCCATTTTGGAGATTGGTGCGTTGTTCTCGAGTTTTGAGGCTGGAAAAGTCGGTGACAAGATCGGCCGCAGAAAGACTATCCGCTATGGTTCGTTCATCTTTGTGGTGGGCGGCTTGATCCAGGCAACCTCGCCAAACATCTTCGTATTGGGCGCCGGAAGACTCATAGGCGGTGTTGCCATTGGATTTTTGACCACTATCATCCCTTGCTACCAGCTGGAGATCAGTCCTCCTTCCGATAGAGGCTTTTATGCTTGTTTGGAGTTTACGGGAAACATCGTGGGGTATGCCACTAGTATCTGGGTTGACTACGGGTTTTCCTTTTTGGATAGCGACTGGTCGTGGCGTCTGCCCTTGTGGGTGCAGGTGATCATGGGCATCTTGCTCTACTTGGGCACATTTGTCATTGTGGAGACTCCTAGATGGCTCTTGGACCACGACGAAGACATCGAAGGCATGATTGTAATCAGCGACTTATATGCTGACGGAGATGTGGAAGATGAGGTTGCGAAATTGGAGTTTAGACAGATCAAGGAAAACGTGTTGATCGCTAGAGTGGAAGGAGGTGAAAGATCGTACAGATATATGCTTACACGGTACGCTAAGCGAGTGTCCGTCGCCTGTTTCTCGCAAATGTTCGCCCAATTGAACGGTATCAACATCGTGTCCTACTATGCGCCAATGATTTTTGAGAGTGCTGGCTGGTACGGCCGTTCAGCCATTTTGATGACTGGAATCAACTCTTTGGTGTACTTGGCTAGTACAATTCCACCATGGTATTTGGTAGACGGGTGGGGACGTAAACCTTTACTTTTGACTGGTGCAGTTGTCATGGGTATCTCTCTCTTCTTGATTTCCTATTCGTTATTCTTGAACGACACCTATACTCCGCAGGTCGTGGTGGGTCTTGTCATCATTTTCAATGCTGCCTTCGGAGCCAGTTGGGGTCCTATTCCATGGATGATGAACGAGGTTTTGCCCAACTCAGTCAGATCAAAGGGTGCCGCTATGTCCACTGCAACCAACTGGCTCTTCAACTTCGTTGTCGGAGAGATGACTCCCATCTTGTTGGATCTCATCAAGTGGAGAACATACTTGATCCCGGCCTGTTCATGTGTCCTTTCTTTCTTTTGTGTGCACTTTTTATTCCCGGAGACCAAGGGCTTGTCGTTGGAGGAGATGGGATCGGTGTTTGATGACTCGTCGTCGGTGTTCTCTTTCCATTCCGGATACAACTCGGGAAGTAACTACGGATCCACTGACAGCGACTCCAGGCAGGGGGCCGGTATGGAAAGTTCGGTGCGCCCTACGGCAGCTCAGAGGGCCAGAAACCCGATGTCTATGAGATCGGAGATGGAGGGGCTCATCACCGGAACTCCAACATATCCTCATATTTCTAATCCCGAAATGTCGAAGCCGGTGGCCTCGGACGTGTCCTCGTTGCATGACGAGAGTGGCACGGAGCCACCGAGCGTAGAGGCTATCATTGCATTCAAAAGAAAGAAGAATGCAACTTCTTGGTGGTCAAGGCTCCAGTCGAGATCTGCAGACTACGAAGCGATGGAACAGAGGTGATATTAGACACAGAAACAAGCTACAGTGTTTTTAGAGAATGCTACGCAGCCTCCCATTGGCCCTCCCACATACCAGGGATTGTTTTTGTAATCTAAACTATGTGTAGGCTACTGTATGATTGACTTATTTTTTGGCAGCTGACATTCTTGAAGCGTGAATTCTACGGATTGTGACAATCAACCCCGAGGTTTAGTAATTTGTTTGGATGCTGCTACTTGGGGACTCTTGTAGCTTACTGGGTGAATCATGGCCCAGTATCTTGTCAGATGCTATGCACCACATGCGGTATTCCGCCATCATTTCCACATTCGATGCTGACCCAACAATAAACATGGGAAGGAATTCTTGTTCATCTGCGCGCACAAGAGCACAATAACGTCATAATGTTGTTGGATACGGCATGTGGGCCAGGAACCCAAACGCACGTCCACAAGTCTACATACAATCTTGCAGGGCTCTCGACATGTTCGTCACACTGTGTTTGACTAGGGCATGTTTGCCAACTTATTTAATGACAGGTCCTTCCAGACTCCTCTCGCCATTTGCCTAGACCCACAAGCAACGCCTTTCTTTCGTTTTCCCAATGTCGTTGCTACTTGACACAGACGTCACCTTGACTACTCAGTCCGCCTCGGTGACGCTTCTACTGGGCTTGCAACAGTTGACGTCGGTGCCACCAGAGTTGGCCAACAAAGGCAACAACGGCTCGGGATCCTCAGCTTTAACCGCCTTAAGCTTAGGCAACGACACGCAGGTCGCGTCCTCCTCGCTGGGCTCCCACAGCCTGTCAAGCTCTAGTATGGGCAGCGGAGCATTAGAGCACATGCCCAAGAAGGGATTGCTACTTGCAATGTATATGGCCGGTGCAGTTTTGTTTGCGTCGGTGCTCTGATGGACTAATGTTAATGATAATAATGATGGATGGATTCCATGGTTGACGGATACCCAAGAGGGAAGTTAGGTAATCAAAGAGGTAATTGAATATTTCCGAAGGATCTACAGGCACTCAATAATATGTCGTCATGGATCATGAGTTCAAAATCGCGAAAACAAAATATTGTAGACATGCATCGCATCTGCGCACGGCTGCTTAAATTATTTACAGGAAGGGAGTTTCCGATGGCGGAGCTGCGGACGTTCTACAGTAAACAAATGAAAGAGTGTCCGCCGAAAACTTACGGCGCCATGTTGGGTCTCCGCAGCTCTACTAGAAAATGGACGTCTGGCATTGGCAGGTGGTGAAATCATTTAGACGGGTTCTTTGTCTTATTTGGGTGATGCCAATAATGACGCTGTCCGATGCGTGTTGTTAATCGTGCATGACGTTTCTTCCTGAATGGGGAATTAGGAGGCTTTCCGGGTGTGTTTATTGTAATCATTCCTGGGTTTCGAAACCTTTCCGACCTGCGAGCTCTGAAATTTGTGCATTTGGGCACCTGTGTTTGTGCATTTGTGTATTTGTGTATTTGCGACTTGTGAATTTGGTAAGTTTCTATAATCCTATTGATGAAAAAACATCACAGATAGTCTATCAAGTCAAGTTCCAGGCGCCAGTCCTTGAAAAAAGCCTTGAACGTCTTAACACCAAGCCCAACCTCCTTGTAGCCAGCTGCGGCACGAATACTATGCATACTGAGCTGCGCAAGCCCTACATCAATCACTCGGGCTCCGGTGTCAACGGCAAGCATCGGGCCAATGGTGCCCCCAGATGGCCACCCGTTCCTAATATGAAACTGTTGCAATTTCAATCCGTTCTTAGCGGCCACACTTTCCATCAAAACCGTCCCAATCAGGTCCGTCATCACATGGCCGTTGGCATCCTTCTTTAAAGTGAGCCCAATATTAGGAAGCGGGAAGTGATCGGTCAAGTAAGCGGATGTGAAGTTTGGATTGAGCAAGTGAGTCACGTCAGCTGAGAGAATGATGGAATTGGAGAAAGCAACCTTGACGTCCGCTTGAGTGTAATCCAAATCAGAAGCCATCCGCTCGACAACACTGTTGAGGAATTTGCCCTTGGCGCCAGTCCTAGTGGCAGATCCGATTTCCTCATTGTTGGCCAAGTAGACAATGGAGCATCCGGAGTAGTTGGCCAAATCAAGCGTAGAACTTGATTCAAGAAGCCCGAAAATGGCACTGAACGAACAAAGACGGTCATCAATTCTGGGCGCAAACATAAAATCATTCTTTATTCCTCCTCTCACTGCTGGCTGGACATCGAAAAGGTCAAGATCCAATGCCACCAAGCTAGAGACGCTGGTCCCGGCGAGTTTGGCCACGTAACGAAGCAACAAAAGTGAGTGTTTCCCATACAAAGGCGAAGCCAATTCCTCCTTAGTCGCGGGTTCTTCGTCGGCACCGAACGCCATCACTGGCACCATTTGGGTTTCCTTATTGTAAGTGTGTGAAGCAGCAGCACCGAAGTGTGGGGCCAAAGTCGGGATTCTGCAAATGGCATGCAGACCCGAAGAAACAAGCTTGGGAACTATTTTTTTCGTAGCGGGGTCTTTCACAAGCACTCTGCCTGCGATCCCCAAGTCTCTGTCCAACCACAAATGGTTCATGGCCCCGGAATATGGAGCCACACCAAGAAGCTCGTAGCCCGAAACAGGACTTTTGAGGGACGTGGGCTTTAACTTGGCAGTAAGCGCATCGACATGAGCTCCAACGACACCAAAGCCATGCTGGGGTTTCCATTTTGCACCGACAACGAGGGCAACCAAGGATTGCAGGTCTCTGGAGGTGAAGTAAAGACCTCCACTGGAATTGAACTTAAAAGGCTCCTTTTCGGGTAAATAAGTGAAATGCCCATCTTCCAAGATCTTGGAAAAGTAGTCGATTGCGTGGTAGGTGGTTGGCATGGTGTTAGTGAAGTTCAAGTATCTTGAGCAGAAGTCTTCGTAGAAATCGTCGGGACGAGTGGCCGAAAGTGGCAACTCTGGCAATTCTGTCTCGTTCCCGACTACGATCGTAGAATCTAAACCAGCTGTTTGGTATTTTTGGAACTTTCGATGATTTATTTGGCTGTTATCATTGATTTGGTCGTTATCATCCACGTTATCTTTGTCACTGAGATACTCCAGCTCTGTGGTTTCTGCGTCAGAGGACAAAATTCCATCGTACAGGAGCACCACAAACGAATCCACGAGCCGATTGAGATCGTCTTTAGAAGCAGGCTCCATAACTTGCGGTGGTTGTCAAGTTGTCGAGGTGCCAGATAGAGAAGCTACTAATCTACAAAAGACACGGACGGCATACAAGTTGTGTTGTATGCACTTCAGGTAATAAACCAGTACATTTTGAAGAGCTAAGCCAGCATTAGTCCAGAGGCAGATATCACTATCTATGCATGAATATAAAAGGTTCTTTTTCTATAGTAATGCTTCGATCTTAGAAAGATAAAGAAAAGTTCTTGCAGCTCCTCCTAAGAGTGACATCATAAGGTATCAATAATCAAGTTGTAATGTTGTGTATGAGTATTTGGCTGGCAAATCTCTCACTAGACCCACAAAAAGTGGCACCATGAAGGGAATTTCATGCATGACATGCATGCCATGCATAACACAGATGGGCGAGTCTACATGGACTCCTATTCTTGATGCAAGCTTAAGCCATACGGCGACAAGGCCAGCTCAGAGGCTGCATGGATGCACGTCGGTTATAATTTCGCTTATTATGACTTGGCCAAAGACGTTGAGATGTGAATTGAGAGCAGGCGATTGGAGGATTGAAGTAGCTGAAAAAAACGACTCTGCAAGAAAGCCTTAGGGCAAAAAACTAGAGGCGGCAGCATGCAGAAGGTTGATTTTATTTTATGTTTTTTGTCTTACCCTTTTTTTTTTTTTTTTTTAATGGTCTTCACTTTTTTTGCTTGTTTTTTTGAATCCGGCCGGCTTTGGCAACGCAACACTTCGTAAGTTCGGATTCGATGGGGACGTTGTCGGGTCAAAACTCAACTGGAGATCTATAAATTGTCAGAACCGGTCACGTGACTCTCCCACCAGATCCACACGTATATCGCTACACCCCGAACAAGATCGTATCTCCCAGACGCCATGGACAATTCCACAATCGTATTTGTCGTCACGCTAGTGGTGGCTTTCTTGTTTCTAAGGTGGTTGATCTCGCCCATCCCCCAGTCTGTGCCCGACGAATTTAATATTCCCGATCCGCAGAGACAGAGTCGCCAAAACCAAGAGTCCGCTCCAAGAACACGTAGCCGCTCGTCTAGAGACGTCACTCCATCAATGATTGAAGTTGTCCGTGCCATTGCCCCGCAGCTCACTGTTTCGCAGGTGAGATTCAGCTTGGAGAGAACCGGTTCCGTGGAGGCCACCGTTGAGGAATACGTGGAGAACCGCAACTTGCCGTTTCCACCCGGGGAGACCCACGGTGCAGAAGCTGAGTCGCACAACGTACCTCCGCTGGGCCCTCTGAAGAACTTAATTGAGAAGTATGGGTTGGACTTGAATGAAAACATTGACGAGGATGTTGTGGAGACAACCGGGAAGTGGGGTAAGGACAAGAATGAGCGTCAACAGCTTTTACAGAAAAGGAGAGAGGAAATGATTCTTAAGGCCCGTAGACGCATGGAGAAGTCCTTGACGAACGATGTGTTTGACGACGATTAAGTAGAATTTGGCATGACGATGATTTGGCATGACATCGGAACATATTCTACTCGTCTGACTTCTCTCCAATTTTCTGGAGTCATGCGACCAATATTTGCTATTTTTCAAAATGTCTGAAACTCGGCTTGCGATGGCATGCCCACGAAATGTATTTGCATGCGCGCCTTGCAAGTGCTTGCCTGGTCCATACCACAAGGTGAGACAGACGTATTTATCAAATGTCGAAGAATTGGAAGAGCCATGTTGGACGTACCGGTAGAATTATGGGCGACATCGCACATCGTTGGAGCATGATTGAGACGTATAAGGACTCTCGTATCATTTCATTTATTATGGTCATTTATTTTTTCACAAGCATTGTAAACGTGTCCATATTTGGTCCTTCTTAATCACATACTTTGCCGACTGTTTGTACGAACATAAGCTCACCATTAGTTGCGAGCCAAAATCCGACAAAATGAGCGTTGGTAGCGTCACCCTATCCCATATTTGGCACACTAGATCACGCTTAATATCTTTGCAACTGATGAGTACATCCAAGCTAAAAGTCCTGAAGGATGGAAATCACACTACAAACACGTTATCCCATTCAATAGTCAGAATAAAACACACCTACAATATCTCTGCAACTTTCCTGTCTCATGTTCCATCCATATTAATAAGAGTTGGAGCGATTCGTCTTTTCTTTGGAGCATTCGACTCCGATTCTATCTGTTGCTCTTCGTCCACAGCCTGTTCCGCTGGCCCACTGGCGGTCACCGGTTCAGCCATGAATTGGGAAAGTAAGGAGGGTGTCACCGAGGTGGAAGTAGGCATCTCCACAACGTCAACAGCTTCATCATCTGAGATAACTATTGGCTCCCCGCTTGCTCCAGAGACAGGCACAGGAGGATTCGAGCCCGATGTAATTTTTTCGGAGACAGACACTTCCACATTTTGAGGTTTCTGCATCAATTGTTGCACAGACTCTTGCACCCGGTCTTGCTTAAAAATTTGGTCTCTTTTTTGCCCTGAATTCGGAGATCCATGTGCGTTGGCCACTGTCACGCTTTCGACCTCCCCGGCTCTCTCTTTCAGTTTCTTTTCATCTGTCGACTTCATATAGCGGGTGCCAAAGATCCCTTCCTCAAACCCAATAACCGAGCAGAACCCCTCAGTCGACGAAACAATTATGCTTTGTCCGTCATAGTCCCAGCAAAGGTCTGTGATTGTCAAAAAGTGGAGGTTGGTCAGAGATCCAATGGGCCGTAAGCTCTGGGTATCATAGACAAACACCGAGTCCTGTGTTGCCACAGCAAAGACCATTTTGTATGGAAGATTGAACACCGAGAGCCCCGACGTGGCTGAAACATCGAATAGAATGGGATTGAAAGAAATGGCCACAGCAGGCTTCGGTAGTCCCGGCAAATGACACACAGGAGGCTTGTTCAAGCCAGAGCGGATGTAGATGTAGACAGTGTTTAGGTAAGTGGAGTCCGGGGAATCCTTATCGTCAGCAGCATCGTCGTTTTTATAGATGCCCAGCGGAGTTAGTAGAAGCGTCCCGTCGGGAGAAAAAGTTAACCTTCGGAAAAAGGACTGCAAGGTCTCGGAGTGGTAGAGAAGAGACGAGCGTTGTAGTCGTTTCAGGGTCTTACCAGTGCTTGGAACGACTGCCGCAAGCGACTTGCTGGGCAACGCCTTGGGTTTTGGCGACGTGAAGACCTGATGCACATGCTTCTGCGATGGAGGGCTCATTGGGTTTGCCAGGGCAGGCGATGAACGCGGAGAACCCTCAGTAGACGAGAGCACAGCCTCGGTGGTCAGTCCGGACGACGTGTAGCCTGGTGCCAGCAACTTGGAAGCCGGGAGCTCTGCTCGAAGCACTTTGAAGAACAGTGTAGGAACAAGCTGCAACGCAGCGTCCCCGGCGCTTTCCTTCAACGAATACACGTGCAAGGTTCTGTCTGCACCCTGCGTGGCCAAGTACTCATTCAACGGGTCCCAGGCCACGCCTTGCACGTAGTGTGAGTGGTCCGCCAATTCACAGAGCTTTTGTCCGGAAGCCACGCTGTAGATCTTTGTGATGTTATCCATGGAGCCCGTCGCGATGTACTTTGAGTCTGGAGACCAGCTCAAGTCATAGATCTCCAGCTGCGTGTTGTGAAGCAGATTGACCGTCCACGACTCCTTGCCTTCGTCATCGTTATGGCCAAACTCCAGTATGATGTGTTCGGCACGGGTCCATAAGATGAGCATGCCATCGTCGCCCGCGGTGGCGAGCATTTGGCCCGTGGGATCGAAACGTACAGCATTGACTGCCTGCGTGTGCTTTCTGAGCGTCGAGAGGTATTCCACCGACGTTTCATCTAGAGTTGACAACGGTGCATACTTGATGTTCCAAATGCGGACGTTATTGTCACCACCGGCGGTGGCTAGACGCGCCGACCTGGCAAGTTGGGCGGGCTGCATGCTGACCGAGTACACCGGTTGACTGTCGTCATGCCAGTGCACGGCGATCGTGGCAGAGTTCATGGAGAAGTGTTCGTGGAGGTAGCCTATGTGACACGGTGCAGGTTGCGAAGGTTTGTGACGCGGTAATAAGTAGGCCAGGAGAGTGCGCATAAGTAATCTTTCAGAAATGGGACTGGGAATAGAATCATGAAGCCTAATCATGAAATAGAAAATTGGTGTACAAAAAGACAACTCAACATACCTCGCCTATGAACAGAAAGTGCTGTAATTCGAACTGCTCCCATTCCCTGTCCTACGATTTTAAACTACCAGGCGTGCTGCCTTGTCCTGTTGTGAAGGTTGATTGCGGACTGAACCGAGGACGGCATAAAGGTGTCTACCCATGTGTATCCTACCAGCCAGCGTACTTTGGCATGCAGGTAGTCGACTGTGAGAGTACATGTTGATGGATGGGAAAGCGTCTAGAAGTAGCAGAATCCACTAAAGGAACGTGAAGCCCGCCATGATCACTTCCGTTCTTTTCTTTTCTTTTCGTTTCGTTTCTATTCGTTTCTTTTTTTCGCGATTGCTGTCGCCTTGCATTTGTGGAAGACGAGCTTTGTTGATGGCCTATTGTTCATGCATGTCGATTGTTTTAAGAGTCCCTGCTTGCTCCGGTTGCGAGTTCGGTTTATTTTGTACATTTTTGTACATTAGTACATTTGAACAGACATGCCTACTGCCGATCTTAACCGCGCCCTTCTCTTGTTACACTTCCGCCGAGCATTATTGTTCGGCATACGGAATGCGTTTCGCTTAATGAGCTCGGCAGGATTCTTTAGACTCGGTCGGAGGTGTCGCCTTGCTTGCTTATTTTCGCCTCTTCGTTTTGTGATTGCGTGTTCAATAGACGCCTTGTCCGATTGAACAACGTTTCGTATATGCTGGCGCGCCAAAAGAGAAGCCTCAAAGCCGCGCGCACCCTATCGCATACCTCCTCGACATGGCCCCCAATCCCCCACTACTCGGCACCTATTACGTCCACCACGGCTGCATACGAGGTTGTAAATGACAGACAAGATAGTGATCGTACCATGATGACCTCTGACGTCAACTTGGCCATATCTGTGCAATTTAAAACGGCCACGTCCACTTTCTGTATGGTAGTTAACATTTCAAAGCACCATCGCCTCGCTCGGTATGTAGCGCTCGGTATGTAGCGCTCGGTATGTAGCATTGCCGAATTTGGGTGTAGGAACCGACTCACCGACGCAAAGCTACCACAAAGAAGCGCGCCTAGTTAAGCTGCTCGATTCAGCATATCCGTATCATTAGTAACCCACGGACGCGGTTATCTCCAATTATCGTGGTGATTTTCGACCAAATTAGGCGATGAGATATTTCTTTTCCTTGGCGGTTGACTTGTGCTGTAGATCGGGCATAGCTCGGATGCGTGGACTGCCAAGGGAGTTACGGTTTACTTAACCCAGAGAAAGGCCTTCCATTCAATATTCGTGATATCGTAGCACCCGATGCTTCAGTCCTTAAATATTCTGTGACATACCGATTGCTCCGTCAGGTTGCATTTTTTTTTTTAGTATCCTGGTGGTCAGTGGAGGTGATCAGGCATTATTCGCGACCATTGAGAGTGCACTATCGGACGCCAGAACGGCCAAAAAGAACGATCACCCAAAGGACGGTAAATTAAGTATTGAATGTTTTGAAAAATTTCCAAAGTTCATCAAATTTGGATTTTCCAATGTTCTTCAATCATAACACTCATTTTGGATCGCTTCCTCGATGCCGTGCAAACTCGATTGATACGACTAGTCTTGATTTGGTGGAACCATGACGGCCTTTGTCACATTGCCCAATTAAACTTTCTAATCACAAATGCCTGCTCGCAAAGAATCGAACAAGGTGCCCATGCAACGAGCGATGCAACGTCTTGTTCTTCTTCACACCTATAATGACAACTTGAACTCCTTGTCTTCGTTCTTCACTTTGTACATGAAGTTCGCCACAATCTCGTTCTCCCGACAAGGAGCAGCAAGAAAGTGCTTGTGAACATGGCTGGCAAACTCCGGCTTGGAGATCCGGCCCACCGACATCACCTTTTTAGCGCTGTAAGTTTTCTTGCCGATTTCCGACAGAAGAATGTTTTCGTTGACGGACTGGATTTTTGGCATGTTCATGTCGTACTTGAGGCTGTACTTCTGGAGCGTGGCAGTATCGAGACTAAGAAAATCCAAGGGGTTGATCTTGGGCTTGTCTTGTGGGCCATTGGAGTGAATATGTTTGGAGAGAAGTTCGAGCTGGGCTGCCTGGGCCACGGCATTCCGGGCTTTGTTAGCCGCCCTGGATGTAGTCCCAGTCTTGGATTCCGACTCTGAGGCAGAGTCTCTGTGCTGAACGCGGGGTGGCATCTTTTAGGTATTCGATGGAGTCAAATGGTCAAGATAATTTGAGATACTATCGCTATATGCATGCCATGATTCCGCTGATGTAGCTGTTCAATCCTGCGAACGGGCGCTTTTTTATTCTCGCAGGAACCACGCCGATAGGAATATTGGAGTGCGTCGGTTGCATTTGGACATAATGGAAAATGGGAATCTGTGTGGATCAATTGAAAAAAAGTAACGAACTAGGAATCCGATAATCAAGTCGAATCAGAAATAAGTAAAAATTGTCGCCAATGGCGTCCTTTATTAGATACGTTACCAATTGAGCAGAAGAGTCTAGTCGTTGACTGGCCAGGCAGGGTACCTAAGGGATTCTAACCAATCTTGAAGGAGCTGACACTGCTTCCTCAGACCCTACATATCGGAAATGTTCTGACAGGCATGCAGACGCTAGTTTTTCTTCTTAGCAAGAATTTTTATTTTTCTCTTGCTGCTTTGCAAGCTTAAACCTGCCGAATATAATCTCATGTACGAGCGGACTTACCAGAAGTATGCGAGTGCTTTTCCTATTATTGTTTCTGATTAATCTCTTGCACAATCGGTTTCTCTCCATTTTCCCTGTCTGGATTCTGATCTCGAGGGGCTAATCCAGAGAACGTAAAAGAAGGAGATTAGCAGATCACACCGTCCAGTGTAACTAATCAGCAATTCGACATCGATAAGATTTAAGTCGTAGCTCGAGGTGCTCATGCACTGCCAAGACTCCTAACCGATCAGGAATGTTGTAATCATCGTCTCATTTAACCGGGGCCCTCATCTAATTGAGCGCAAGCAGAATGTTTGCAACAGCGGCCCGATTTTTGTTTACCTACAAACTTCTCCTTGCTGCTCTCCTCCGGGACACACAATGCATGAGATGCGGAAAAGTCCTGTATTTTTTACGTCAAAATCGAATGACTTTCTGCTGAGATATCATAGTGGCCCATATGTGCATATTCTGCAGAGAGCACAGGCGTGTGGTAAGGTTATAGTTGCTTAGCGGCTGCATTTTGGGCAGGGATCCGACGCCTTGGACCGAAATATTTCCGGTGAGGAAACGGGTAAAAATAAGAGAAATGTTCATAACGTCAGGCTTGCAAAGACCATGGCGGTCACACAGATGCTAACGATGCCTAGGAGCCTGCTTGGAGCCGAAGTGTGACTGGAAAGTCGAGAACTGTAAAAGACTTCAGAGAGCCAATTGTCCTCTACGACTAACATATTCAGTCTGTGCGGATTGTGACCAGTCACTCGTATCACCCTCTCTGTACGGCGATGTAAGATTCCCAATTAAGTCGCTGTTACTGGAATTTGTTACTTTCCTTCATACTTCGTTTCCTCCTTCATGCACTGACATTGGATGCTTCGGCTTGATCACCATTACTTTGGCCAATTTCTCATAGTTCATTTTTGCTCGCGAGCTACCTCAAGCTACCCATTCAGAGTGAGCCGTAACGTTACTTTCTTTACGGCCTCGGTTACTTAGCTACATCCAGTTCAATATAATTATTGTTCTGTATTCGGTCATCATGAGCGCTGCCCTTTTAGAAGATCGTTCCATGTACAGGCCATCTTGTATATAGCCGAAGTTGGTCGAACTAGGAGTGATTTTCCGGGCCGCAGCACTGGTTTCAAAACCTTTTCAATCTTATCGTGCTTGATTTTCCTTACGCCAGTAAAACCTTCCATGTGTCTCCCGGAAAATATTTAACCCCTGGGTCGTCTTTTATTCACTTCAAGCCTCTTGTCTAATTTCCGAAAGTAGCTTCACGTACGTCCGAGACATTATGCCGAAAGACTTGGAAAATATCGGCCTTGCAACCAAAATGATCCATGTTTTAGGCTAGAATTCTGTGTCGAATTTGAGGTTGTCCAGTTCCATTCAACGTTATCTGCCCTTTTGGGAATTGGTTGATAAATTATGGGGCTCTGGGGATTGAACTTAATTACTACTCGAAAATATGGTTACAACTCAAAATACGGATTGTTTAACTTAGATACGCAACCGAAAACTCTCAGCGCTCCAAATATTTTGTGATTTCTGGAAATAACAACTAAAGACTAATGTTTTATGGATATCAGGGATGTTGCTTTGACGGTGTGCATGGTAGTGTATTCCGACATCTAAAATTCCACTACAAGACACTTCAACTTCGGAGATATTTGACTCAGAGAAATTGAGGTAAGTGCCGTTTGGCTTGGTGTTAGTACAAGTTGTTAATCCAAAAGATGCCGAATGCGGTTCTGCCAACTTTCTTTACGTAGTCCAGCCGCTGAAAGATATCTCCGAGGAGATCCATAATTCGCCAAAACGGCCAAAGAACATCACTGCACAACTAAAAAGAAAACCACCATTGGAAAAAAAAGAAATGAATCGTCATGTCCGAATGAGGGCAGAACATCTTGTTCGACATGGTTTGGCCAGCCAGGTTTCATTGACAGGCTGCGGGTGATGGTCGCAAATATACTGTTTTCTATCATATTCATCTTCATTGCCTTTGAATTCATGGAAATTTTTTTTTTTTTTTCATCGCTCAACAGTAATCAAGCCCTATCTGGTGAGAAAAAAATAAAAAGTAAACGCTCCTAACCCGCCCGCTTACTGTCCGAGTACTGTACAAATATTGAGCCATGACTAGATCTTTGGTCACCCAATACCACATGATATATTCACAATTGAACAAACGAAACGGCTGACCCCACTCCGCACTCATAGACACATAATCACTAGAGGCTATGAGGGCAAGAATGTAAATTGTGTGTGGTAGGATTCTGGACCTAAAAATAAAATATATAAAATAAATGTAGGATACAGAATGAGAAGCGCGCAGTGGAGTCGCAAAGTACCGCTTTGGAGATCAAAACGCAAGATTGGGTTGATACAAACATTGCAGTTAAACCAGGATGCATAGCGCGCAGGTTAGCAAAGCTAAGCAACATAAAAGTGAAGTATCCTGCACCGCGGGTACACTGTCTATTGCTGAGGGGTAATGCAATGCCATGCGCTGTACCCAGCTGCATCATGCGCGGAATTTGTGCGAATACCTTGATACGTCCAATGTTGACACTAGCTTCTGGCTGCCATTCCCTTAAAAGCCTCCAACTTCTCTCTGCGACAATGACTAGCCATAGGTTTTTTTGCCTTCGCACTCTGGGATTTCTAGCCGTCTTCAAGTTTCACTCTCAGCAAATATTTTGCCGCCATAGCACATCCTACATTACTCTTAGCTATCGCAAATTCACCACCCAAAAGCAATTCGACAACTTACAGACAATCAAATGCAAATAATCCCTGAGTTCTCCGTTTTTCCAAACGAGTCGTACCATGGACTGATCCTCACGCTCCAAGACGCGCTCTTGGTTCTTGAAGCCACACGCCTCAACATTCTCCCGAAAGTCAAGAGAAGACTCAACGATGCAGAGCGCAAGAACATTACCGCGGGTTCTGTTTTCGCATGGAACGAAACTGAATGTGGAATGAAACGCTGGACAGACGGTAAGACCTGGCTGGCATCCAAAGTGAAGGGGCCTTTCCTCACATACCACGAGATCGACCTGACTCGCAACGTGAAATCAAACGGGTTGATCAAGCAGAGTTTCTCCATCACAACCAAGCAGAACGAGAAGTTTCACTTGATCGCCTACTATAGCCTCCTGGACGGGGGAAAGCCTCCAGCAGGAACCAAGATCCCTTCTCAGGATAGCTTGTTAGCCAAGCTACTGTTTGACCCTAACATTTATCTGAACGAAGTGTTGCACTTCAATAACCCCGACTTGCGGACCGGAGCCATCATGCCGCCACAGGTGCAGCCAATTCCGGTTCCGCAAGTCCAGTTGCAGCAGCCAATGGACATGCATGCGGCCGCAGCGCAGCCTGGCGTGTCAGTCTACCATCCAATGCCGACTACCTATTACTGTCATCCTCTGATGGTTTCCTACCAGTACGTGTCCAGCGTGCCAGTCCCTCAAGCGTTCCAGCTACCACAACAATCGATGTATTTCCAGCCGGTCGGGCTTCACAGCCATCCGTACCCCGAGGGCCAACCTCCCAATGCCTCTGTTCATTACGCCCACCCGTTTACTCAGAATAGACTGCTCTCTACAGTGTCTATTCCGGGTGGAGCTTTACCATCGCTACTTCCGTCTGCTCCTCCACCATACTTTGGTCATGATGCCCACTCGCCGGCGTTCACTTACGGAGTCAAGAGGGTCAACCTGTTGCTGCTGATCCACTCCGTCAGTCTGCCCAACCCTGGTCCTCCTCGCTCGTCGCCGCTTCCTGGGCAATTACCAGAAATGAGACCACCTTTGTCTGTCACTTCCTCTGCATCTTCTACAAAGCTCCTGAAGCTTCCGTCGGCGCACGAACTTTTTCTGCCCGTAGGGCTAGCTGACACTTCGATGCCACCTCTAATCACCAAACTCAGAGAGCCCAAGTTGTTCTCCGTCTAGGTTACTACTGAGACTTATCCAGGTGAAATAATGAATTACGCGTTAGATACAATTATTAATGTAAAATGGCCTAAAATGCCTCCGCGGTCAGTTTATGCGACAAATTTTTCCACTTTCCTTCGGCGTACAAACGCAAGAGTAGATATATAAGTCCTTCTTGTGAATCTACCAAAAAAAAAAAATAAGAAAAAAAAAAAAACATTTGACGCATATCAGTTGAAACTGTCCCCGTCTAGTGTGCTGCCATCTCGCTATGTCACGACATGAAACGAAGAGCTTGCCGCTAAACATTAGTATCTTATTTCATCCAGCTCTTCCGCTTTTTCTCCCAAGCATACTTCGTCGACTTAAGGATACCTGCAGTAAAGATTCCTTTCAACGATTGTACTAACGCCGGGTAAGCGATTGTGGCCAGCAACGTGGCCATGAGTGTTCTCTTCAACGCACGGTCTTCCAGAATTTTTCTCAAATACGGTCCCGTATCCATCTCGTCTGTTTTCCCTGAAAGAACATCCGAAGCAATCCTATCTTGAAGTAGTTGCGACTTGTATTTGTTCCGGTAAGAGAAAAGAAATCTCTTTCGAAATTGCAATGGGAGCGAAGACAAAATCTGGGACACGGAATCGTTGTTGAAACGGATTTCGTACTCTTTGCCAGCGTTGACGAGATAACTGTTGCTCAATGCCTCCTCAAAATATGGCCGGTAAAGCATGTGAAATTTTTCTTGCTGTTTACTGACAATATTTTTAACCTTGTTCGGGTTCTCTCCTCCAACAGCCATTCGAGGATCTCCCATGTATGATAACAGAGCCACCTTTTCGTAGATCCTTGTCAGTGTAATGGGTTCTTTCTTTTTGTTTCTGGACAAAAGTAAGAGAGCCAAATTGAAAGCACTTCGTAGATTGAAGTCATTCGCCCTTCTTATAGAGTCGTCTCCATGCAAAAATTTCACGGGCTTCTGGAGCCTTCCGGCTATGTACATTGTTGACCATTCTCGAATGTCTTGAAGTGCTGTTTCGGTCGAAATAACGCCATACTTCACCATATTCTCGCGCCCGTCGTCATCCTTCAATGGTACGTATGGATTAAAATAAACACCGGCTCCGAAATTTTGCACCGCCATCACCGCAGAAATACCCAAGTAGAGCAAACCAGAATAATGGTCTGGATGCCGGGCCGTATTCAGCAAATGAAACTTTAGAGGGTCGTCCACTATGTGGACCATGTCAATCTGAGGTTTGGATTGGTTGTATCCAGCTTGCTGGAATACACCTGATCCGTAACCAAACGAATATCTTATTTCATTCGGTGGAAACTGAAGAAAAAGCTTTCTAAGTTGTGACTCATTATCGGACGGGATCAACTGGTTTTGGGTGTTAATGTCATATTTGACCTCGGACATGAACCGTCGCAGCAAGCTTGCGACCGGAGTAAACACCTGGCCATTACGGCAAAGAATCGAACGCCCAATTGGAAATGAAGTACATCGCAGCACCTTGACAAGGTTCATAGTAACAAGTCCGGACGGGATAGTCAAGAATAGCCGAATATCTAGATGGTGTAGCCCACCAGTACACCACTTCACCGCTAGCAAAACTACCCCATGCAACACTGGAGTGCATATTTTACCTCCGTACATCTTCACTTTTAGGAAAGCCAGTGAAGACAACGGTTCCGAATTGACGGACAGATTTTGTGCCGAGGATATTTGATTTAAGTCGGCAGCAATTCATCTAGTTTCGCCCCTCTTATATCGAACGAGCATGATCGATGTAAGGATCTCTAGGTGCCACGGTTGCATGCTGCTATAGGTAATAATGAATTGGAGAAACACGATCGCTTACGTCGTTATCGAAGGGCGGCAGACTGATTAACTCCAGGATTGGCATCCTGCTTCTGCAAGGACGCTGGATATGTAGCGCGCATACACAGGTGTATGTTATGTCGATCAGCCTGCAAAGTCTTTGTAATCAGGCCGCATACGCAGGCATCTTGAGGGCGTGTCCCAAAGCGTGCCGATGTCCGACATCAGGTTAGTTTTTCTCCTATTGTAAAGTATTCATTCCTATATCACTGAGCTGCATTTCTTTGAGCATAATGGTTACCTCACTTTTTCTTGGCTCCTTTGCGAGGTCAGTGAGTTTTACTGACTAGAAAGATGACTTACCGCAGCTCCCCTGGTGGTAAAAAAATATCGCTTTCTGCGTGCGCTGTCAGATTCCCCGTGCATGAGGCCACTACGGGAGGCAGGTAATGTACCGATGTATAGCGGTTAAAAGTCTATTGTTTGACCTGTTGGATTCAGTGGATGTCCTTGGATCAGCGTTTCGGACACAATAGGAACCGAACATTCCACATAACCTATTTACTTTTTGGGCCACGTCTGCAAAACGTGCCTTATCTCTCTCACAACAATAAAGCTTGCGAGAACCTTCTGCTAACGACAGTTAAACTATTGAAGGAATACAAACTTTAACTTACCAAAACGAAACTCTATGTACGCGCTTGCATGTACAACACAGCAACAAATTTTTGGGCGCTCTTAACTTCGGATGGCGGATAAACTTCCTCATGGGCAACTTTAGGTTGCATTAAAAACGGAATTGTTCGAGATCAGACACACTTAACAACTGTGCTATTTCGTGTATGCGGACGCGTCGTCAAAATTCGTGGTGGCTTGCACAATAACCCAGGAGATACCGCCCTCTCCTATTATGAAAATGACTTCATTGACTCCCGCTAATATTTACCGCTCTTGACCAAGCACAGAGTCGACATGTAGGAGGTTGCCTGATCTTTCCGATAGCTTGCGTCAATACAGGCAAGATTGATTGCGCATGGAGGAAATGTCTATTTCCGCTCGATTTCCGGGGCAAAGCTCAAAAAAAAATGTGTAGATGGTGATATGTCATCGTATGGAAAGGAACGTGAGAAAGACTCCATTCAAGTACGTCGTTATTTCGTTTCACCGATGAGTCAGATAATTTCTTGTTGAACGGTTTTATTCTGCAGACTGGCGTTGTGCGTCTACATAAAAAAATAAATGCTTTCCAGGAAAATAAATAGTCAAACTTACATTGTAGATCTTCCCGGCAAATCTTACGATGCAGATCTATGACAAACGACATATTCGTTGAAACTGGCTAGTCCAACATAAAGACATCTTGGTTGAAAGCATTCTAGGTGACGTCATCTCGGCCGTTTCGGAAACACCACTTTATTTTTCATTGCTGAAGCAACAGAAAGTCACAGAAGGAGGAAGACGATTGCCAAACCCAAGACAGTTAAAAACGCAAATGAAAAATAAAAAAATAAAAAAAAAAATTAGATACAAAGAATAGAAGAGAGAACTAAGGAATTTTTAAACCCCAATCCGATCTGCTTCATGAGACCATGACATTCCCGAGACGTGCTCTGTGGAGCAAACATACTGCACTGTGTATAACCAAGAGTGATCAGTGTTCGCTAAAAATGCACTTACTGTAAAAAGACGGCTCATGGTCATTTATTAAAAGTGCCGATCGCATTCCTGTCCATCTTGAGGAGTATATATACTATAGCAGTAGGGTATCTGAGTAGAGCGTTAAACGATGGCTGGAATAATGCTTTATGTTGCTCGAGAGCTTTTCAAATTACATTCCAAGGGGAAGAAAGAACGGGCTCGGTTTATACAGGAAAGGCCAGCGACATCAATAATGTTTGCCCTTTCCTTATGATCTTCGCACGCAATGAGCTTCACGATCCTCCTGTATGTTCCGGTTTTTTTTACATCACGTGCCAGTGCAAAACTAAATTAGTGACTCAACTGAATCAATTTCATTTCTAGTATCTTCACGATGTCCTCTCAAGCCTACAGATCGACGCGAAGCGCATCCGAGCAGTCTCTTTCCTTTGAGGAGGCCGTAATGACAGGATTAGCCAAGGATGGTGGTCTTTTCATTCCTTCTCAAATTCCAAAATTACCTTCAGACTTCCAGACGAAGTGGAAGCACTTGACATTTGAGCAGCTTGCTTTCAACATTATGCGTGAATACATTGCTACCTCGGAAATTCCAGATGAGGATCTCCGTAATTTGGTCAAGAAGTCTTATTCTACCTTCAGAACGCCAGAAGTCACTCCACTCAAGGAATTGGATGCCAACAAGCGCTTGTACTTGTTGGAGTTGTTCCACGGTCCAACCTACGCATTTAAGGATGTTGCCTTGCAGTTTGTTGGTAACTTGTTTGAATACTTCTTGGTCAGAAAGAACGCTGGTATTACTGACCCAGAAAAGAGAGACAAGATCACTGTAGTGGGTGCAACTTCAGGTGACACCGGATCTGCTGCCATTTACGGTTTAAGAGGCAAAAAGGATGTCTCTGTGTTCATCTTGTACCCTACTGGCCGTATTTCACCCATCCAGGAAGAACAGATGACAACTGTTGAAGATGCTAACGTTCACACTTTGTCTGTCAAGGGTACCTTCGATGACTGCCAAGATATTGTCAAGCAGGTGTTTGGAGACAAGGAGTTCAACGAAAAGTACCACGTTGGTGCCGTTAACTCCATCAATTGGGCTCGTATCTTAGCCCAAATCACCTACTACTTCTACTCGTACTTCAGCTTGCTTAAGACAGCCGAAGCTGCTGGTGTGAAGGATTTCAAGGCAAGATTCGTTGTGCCTTCTGGAAATTTCGGCGACATTTTGGCTGGCTACTATGCCAAGAAGATGGGATTGCCTGCTGACAAGTTGATCATTGCTACGAACGAAAATGACATCTTGGATCGTTTCTTGAAGACCGGAAGATACGAAAAGGAAGGTGAGGTCAAGGCAACTTTCTCTCCAGCCATGGATATCTTGATATCATCTAACTTCGAGAGATTGTTGTGGTACTTGGTGAGAGATAACGTTGCTGGAGGAAATGACCGTGAGGCAGGGAAGGTCTTGAGCGGCTGGATGCAGCAATTGAAGGATACTGGTTCCGTTGTAGCACCAGATTCTCTAACTGAGGATGCTAGGGCTGACTTCGACTCCGAAAGAGTTACTGACGAAGCGACTTCTGCCACCATCAGAGATATTTACACATCTCACCCAGAGCAGTACGTGTTGGACCCACATTCTGCTGTTGGCGTGACCACCGCCATTAGAAACATTCAGAAAGATATCGACGCCAACGTCTCTAAGTTCCACTACATCTCCTTAGCGACTGCACACCCAGCTAAGTTCTCCGAGGTTGTGAACAATGCCTTGGACAACATTGACGGATACTCTTTTGAGAAGGATGTCCTTCCGGATGAATTGAAGCAATTATCCACCAAAGAAAAGAAGCTTTTGTTTATTGATGAGCCTTCTTTGACCAAGGTGAAGGCTGTTATTGTGGAGGAGTTGTTGAAGGAACCGACCGACTTTTAATTCTACTGGTCCAACCTCGTACATATATCTAGGAATGAATTAATTAACTTTCTTGAGCTTCACTTTTCCATCGTCCACGCTAACTTCATATCCCGCCTGTTGTAATGCTTCGTCATCCACCACCTCTTGCGCTTCGAGCCGTGCAACAAACTCTTGATTCTTGGGATTGTTCTTCAATGCAAATCTTAAGCAAAGGATCGACCGCTCCTTGATGTAAGGGTTGTTGCCATCAATTATGCAATTGGAGAGAAGCAATTCCAAGCCGTGCAATTCTCGCACGGTTTCCTGATTCTCGAATGAGTCATGAAGGAGGTATGCCAATATTTCCACAATTAGAGATTTAACCATGGGAAAGGGCTTCTTAGTTTTTGCTGGAATAACTCGTGATTGTTTCATAGTGGATATCTCTCCATTTTCATGTGCAGCTCTTAAAAGGCCAATTAGAGGATCAAGGGCGCTGTAGTGCTCCAAAAACAGGACTGCTTGATGATACTTCATGAGGTCGGAAATAATATCGAGTATGATAATCAATTTTGGATGAATATCTGCAAGTTTTGGATCTTCAATCTCAGCATAGAGCAATTCAATGGCGATCTGGGACCATTTCTTGAAGAATGAGTATACCCATTCTAGTATAAGAGTGCATTGCGTATTATCCCATTCCTTTTCCGTTGTTATCACGAGCCTTGCCACCTTTAAAATACTCATAAATTCTTCAGTATTCTCCCGACTTTCTATCCAAGTTTTGAAGCCTTTATTGGAAACGATTTTTTCAAAGATCCAAACTGTATGCTGGTTCACGTTTCCATCCCCGCTTATTAAGCCGTAACCTTGAATTAGCAATAATCCAAGAAGGCGTTCATTGCGTTGGTCCCCTAAAAGTGACGTCACATTATCATCATCAGTGAACACTCCATTAAGAAATACCATAAACGGTTGTCTCTCGTCGTGCAGTTGCATTATGGATTCTAATACAGGCTCAAAAGTGTGAGAGACCGATTGCAACTTGCAGTGGAAGCTCTGGCCTCTTCTCAAGGATATGTTCGCAAGAATTTTGATAAAAGCACATAAGCATCCTGTGAAGAACTGATTAGATTTCTTGACATGGGATATAAGGCGTTGAACGTTTAGTAATAACATGGGAATATCGATCATCACATCAGTAAAGGCAACCAAATTCCTCAAAAATATTAAAACACCTCGTAGAAGTCTAACATGTAGAACACAGGCTTCAGGATCCTTGAAGTCTACCAGCAACGAGTTTGTCACAACATCAACAAGCAGATCAAGTAGCGAGAAATCCTCAGCCAAACTGGCTCTGAAATGCTCATCTTTGGAGGTCGCAGAGACGACAGCACTTAAGTTTTCAAGTACTAAGGTGTAATCCTCATTACTGCCTCCTTTCTCGAGTACAGCCTTCGCTTGCAAGATTGTATTATCCACTTCGATTCGTTCCATTCCAGCTTGATGTGGTTCATTCGAGAATAAGTGCAGTCCGATCGAGCACAATTTCTCTGTAGCCAACATCAACAAAAAATATATGTGTTAAATAGATACCATATCAGTTGCACGTTTGTTTTTTTCTCTAGCTATAACTATCCAATATGGTCTGATTTCTATGTAAGTCGCAAGCATGTGGATACTTCACGCAGAAACGAGGAACTAGAGGTGAGACCGGGTATCCCAATGCCAACAAGTATTCCCGAAAATTGAGAATTCGCAGCGTCATCCAGTTAGTCCTCAATCTCCCCGTAGTCTGATTGATGTTCCCACTCCAAAGGCTTTCTGCAAGAGCTGCGGTTCGTGGCCATATTTTGGCGATGAGTACTACTGAGTCGACCTGTTCACCCCACATGGCCGCCTCTGCCCCTAAGACATGTTTCAGCTGTTCGTCAGTCAAATTTGCAGTTATGTTGAAATTGTATATCCTTTGCCATGTTTTATAGGGACCACACCACGAGCCACCCGTGCCCTGGTTGAAATCAGTATTCTCATCTGCTTGAACATATCTTGGATCGTTAGTGACCCAGCCTCCGTATCCACAATCAAGATATAGAAAATTATTAGCTGAGATTACCACATCGTATCCCTTGCTGGTAATATTAGGAACATTCGCGTTATTGGCTGACCAGGACTGCAAGATTGTATCCCGGGGGATGTTAAATGCGCTTTCCGAAGAAGTGATGATATCCTCCCACATCATCAATCTTCTGTTGGGTACTGACTTGAAAATCGGGACAACTTTGTCAATCCAATATTGTTTCAAGTCTCTGAGTGTCCGACTGGTATTAGCCGCGAACCAAGTCTTCGTCACCTTAGAATGATTGAAACAGCTGCCTTGAAGCTCATCCCCACCAACATGAAAAATCTTATCATCAAATACGTCGCTAAGCTCCAGATAAATTCTCTCCACAACTTCGTAAGTTTCGTTCTTCAAGATTTCTAAATGTCCAGGAGGTGGTTCCACAGCTGTATTCTCTGACCAAACGTCATTGGACCACCAGGTGTTCTCACAAGCCAATACAGATCGGTTCAATGCGGTATACCCAGCACGGCTGTGTCCTGGCATGTCAAGTTCGGGAATAACACGAACACCTTTTTGTCTGCCGTATGATATAATGTACCTGATGTCTGAAGTTGTGTAAACTTCGCTAGAAGAGTATGCATCTTCTGACATCTCAGGATACGTGCTGAGCTTCAACGGCCATGACTGAGTGTCGACTAAATGCCAATGTAGCACGTTCATTTTTGCTAGTGCCATGATATCAATATGATCAAGAATTGAATCTATACCAATATAATTTCTTCCACTATCAATAAGCACCCCACGGTGAGCATATAGTGGCCAGTCTTCAATGTGAACGTTCAGTTCAACATAGTATTGACGGCAATCATCATGATAGAAAACTATTTGTCTCAAGGTTGTAAAGGCATGCAAAGCTCCCCATGGAGTTCCAGCCTTAATTACAAGTATACGAGACCCACGAATAATCTCTATTGAGTAGCTTTCATCAATTCCCATTTGCAAATCAAGACTGTTATTCAACACCAGAATGTTGATTTCAGTGATCACAGTACCTTGCGCCAAGCTCTGCCTCAATTTTTCATTACGAAGTGTCAAATTTTCGCTTTCCTCCGAAGAATTGGTGGGATACGATGGAATCGGTATTTCCCATGTGGCAGGCAGCCACTTCAATTGCCACAAGGAGTGCATCGCACTTCTGAAAGCGGTTTCAACGATTTCCGAAGGTGGATTGACTGACATTTTTACGAGTTCACTAATTGCAATCGGATCAAATTCACCCCATGTGATGTTCTGTGGGATAGGAAGGGGATTGGCCCTGATATCAAACTTTGCCATTGCAGGTTGAAATGCTGAAGCCAATAAGAGACACCATGCCCCTGTCTCGAATATCATTTTCAGTGCTAATCTCAATTCCTTTGAGCAAGCAATTTAATGGAATCTGGTAAGCTACTAATGGTTCGCGAAATTACATGAAGAGCACGAACTCTTTATCTTAATGATAATGTTGGAAGACGATGTGCGGGATTAAAATGCATGATTAAAGAGCGCCTTCATACTGAAAACTAAGTCACATGATTTACCTTAATGATATATCCTTTCAATTCACTCATATCTGACCTAGGATCATAGTAGTCTCGCGTATGTATACTTAATACTATCAACTTTCCAGTATTGTAAGCTTTCTAATATATATAACACCCTCTGTCTTTTCAAGAATGTGGGAAGTGTTCCGACTTTAAATATTCTTTTTCTGATGAGGTCAGTGATGTCATATGCAGATATGCATGTTACCCAATGGAACAATAACTTCACCTAACGTGCCAAGTCTTGGCATGCTTTCTTAACGAAGACCTCTTTGTCACCAACGGCTTTGTCAATACCCTCACTATGATGCGATGTTGTAGGGTAAACACCTGCACTCTTGCATCTCATATGCATGCATACGTACCGCATGATGTGGACTGCATATTCGACATATTCTGTGGAATTTTGACCGACGTCACGTGATTCAACTTAGTGACATAACCGTTCAATTCACTCATAGCTAATGTAGGATCTTAACAGTGTCGTAGATGTATACTTAATAGTCAAATAAGTTATATATCTTTCTCTTTTAAGTTCTCTCTCTCTGTCTTTGTAAAGTGGGAAATACTATGTCTTTAAATAGTATTTCTCGTGATTAGTCAGTGATGTACTTAGCCGAAATTCATACTCAATTGGGCCTTCCGAGATAACGATCGATCCAGGGAAGAGATAACGACCAGTTCAGATTAGGAAATACCGGCTTATCTCTTGCCGAAAGCAATTGCTGATCGAATTCTTATCTTTTACAACCTAATCAGGGTTGTAACTCCATCCTCGATCATTCACTGGAAATGAGCACTTCTGGACTGCACATTGGTCCACACATTTCAGCATATTCAACACGAACAACCTTCCATGGACATATCATTAACTCGCTAAATTCAAATTGCATAAAGAACAGATTTCACTCACGAAAAATTAGTGAAGGGAATAAAAACTACTCATGAAGAAGCTCTGACCATAATAGTGTGCTCTGATGTTCACTTTGTTACTAAAGTTGCCGAACATACATTTTCTACTGCTGCCGATCTTCAGATAGTGAGCTTCGGGAAAGCGATAGTTAGTTCTAAATTATTACAAATGTAAATACCAAGCAGAGCCTGATTCTTTCTTGTATAGATGAACCTAATAGCGCTCCCGGAAGCCTTTATTTCTATTGACAAACAATGGTGATATTTAAGAGTCGACATTCGAGTGCCTTCCTTCAGTATCATGATAAAAAAAGCTCATCCTTCTCACCAAGTCAACGTAGCACTTTGATGTGAATAACATAAATAGAACTGCGCTACCACTCGACAGTCTCTTCTTTAAACCTTTGTTAAATGCATGTCTTTCATTTATTCCCTCTGTTGCGGGAATTCTAAAGTACTGTGCTTAATAACATGAAACCTTAAAAGTTTGAAACTCATGAATGAGGATAATATGCAATTTAATGCAATAACTTGAATCAAAAAGTCTTTTATTGTACTTCTTTGATTACAATCTTATGCTTCTACTTATCGGTCGCATTCATTTCTTCATCTATCTGTCGCCATATGAAAAGTGCGAGGGAGTAGACTACAGTTTGGAAGTTTGGAAACTGTTAGGTACTTTATGCATAAGAGGTACTGAGCGCTCAAATGGTAATTTCCAGTCCTGATCTCGCCGGTCAAATGCACTTCATCTGTATTAGCAATTTGGGCATAGTTGTGGAATAAAAAACCGTACGTGTATTATTTAGTATTCCATACAGTGTTATGAAGGTAGGCTTGATCCAAATGTGCTTTTATAAGATTCTTCCCGTTGTAAAAGTGATTCAACAGGTGCAAGTCAGATGCTTCAAAGGTCGATTGCATATGCCTATAGGATGAATCAGTCAATATGAGATATATTGCCTTCCATATATGCTTGCGGAATCTGGTGCTTGCTACTCAGAATATGTAAACGATTGTACCCAATTCAGTGTTTTTGTTGTTAGCGTTTCTTATTTCTTCTACCCGGATCTTATCGTCTACGGCGTTTCCGACTAAGGCGGCGATTCCGCCTACGGCATCCCGCCTTCAGCACGCCTGCCAAGAGCCTGCTAGACTTACAGCACTACAATTTCGGTATTAACTCTACGATCCCCTAACTATTACATTGTTCAAACAATAACAGGGCGATTATAAGCTTAAAGCGGTTGACAATTATGTTCGGAGAGCTAATCATGCATTGAAGATTTCTGTTTATTGGGATAACTTATGCAGATGAATGTTTCAGTAAAGTTAAATTACTACATTTTCAGCATGTTTGCTAAACAGCTTACCTAAGAACATAATGACGCCTTTTCGTTCGAACAAGCTGAACACGAGTGCATTATTCAATTTCTATCTGATGAAAGCATTGAGCGTCGACTGTCGAATTCGCTTCTAGTCGAGTAGGTAATGTCTTTTGGTTCTCCTTACAACTTCCAGCGATTATTTGCAAATATTCTTCGAAGCCCCATCGGCTATTATGTTCAGTATACCATATCGAGGACTTAAAGCTGATACCTTCTGGGCAGAACCTATCAGCTCAAGAATTTCCTATCTTATACCTTGAAGCTTTTGACTCGTTGCTGGTGCATATATGTTTCTATGAATACGAATAGCATTGATATCGTTCGTCAACCGTTTATTGTCAAAGAAAATGATTGCAGCTCAAAATATTTGCATTGCAGTTATCAAGAATTAATGTTACGACTAATGCAATTACAGGTCTCATTGAGAACCTCCTATCTCAGACCAGGCATTACAGGTCTCATTGAGAACCTCCTATCTCAGACCAGGCAAACATGGGCCATTTCAATTTTTTTTTTGGGCGTTGACTGTCGAACAGGTCTTCAATGATTTTGAACTTCAATGATTGTGAACTCCAAAATTCAGTTTTATCTCAGAAGTCCACTATAACATAGAGATTCTCCAGACTGTCAAATATCCCTCTTTAGCAAATTTCAAATTCGACCAAAGCAATAACGGATAATTCGACAAACATGCATCTGCATTTCAAATATGTTGATGCTGATAATGAGTCGTTGAGCTAAAACTACCTTCGGATGCAGACCTCTCGTACATACTTTCATCAAAAAGAATCACCACAAGAGAGTTGGTGGAAACACCCAAAGGAAAGCGTGACGATAATCGCCGTGTATGTTATGATAAGCTCAAGTGTTTTGTTTTGGTACTTCATCATCGAGTAGGGCGTTCGACTCTCAATATTCTTCTATGACTAGTATACTAGATGGTTTCGTCGTTCATGCCCGTGCATGCTCTTTAAGAGACGGCCTTATCAGCATAATCGAAGTCGCGGAACATAAACTTCATTATAACACCATCCACCGCCCAAGACCAAATCAACACCGAAGAGGGGACATTATATTTCTGTACCATTCGTTCTGCATTTATACTGATGTCTTATGAACAGACGCATTTGGGGCACAGCGCGAATGCCAGAACCTCGGATGTGCCCACTAGGGCCAAAGTTCCCTGCCTTCTCGACGCACTTCTAAGTAAGTTCCGAGGATACTTACTCCCGTTCAGAAAGGCACACATTCGCATTGGGATTAAAGACGTGTAAGCCGCATTCCGAAACTGCGAAAATGTGAGCTTTTACAATTGCGGTGTGTGTGTTTTGAGATTCACGGGTTGCAACTACTTTTTTTACGAATCAGTTTTACTTCAATTCAAGGTTCAAGGCTTGGTCGGAATATATCTTCTACCATTTACTTTGTTGTCTCGTTTGTGGGGTAAGTAGATCCGTATTTATTATTACAAACGTTGACTTCTGGTCTTCGATAGATCCACTATCGGTCTAGTATCACACCAGCTGTAGTAGCTCAACTACAACTTATGAGTCTTGATAGCCATGAAGAAAACAGCAAGCGAAGACTGAGACAGAAGTCAAGTCTAATTCACAACGAATACCTTGGAGTAAATCAAGTGATTTGCCTTCTTTATCAAGAACAAGAGTCTTGAAGATCACACTGCTCCTTGATTTTATTCTACATTGTGTCGATTATCTGATCGGCCATTTCTACTCTTGGTCGATTACATTTCCTGCCAACTGACGTCATCACTTTGCGTATCAGAACGTATTAATTGATTGTTTGTTATTTTAGAAAAGTTTACTCCCCCTATTGTATTTTCTTCACGATTCTTCCCTGCTTAAATGTTTCATAGGACGGCTAAGTTTTTCCACAAATGAAAAAGATAAAAAACTGAGGAAATTATGTTTGCTGGTAAGAAATAGTAGGATCGCCTTTATTATATTGAGGTTCAAGTATATTCTTCGTCTACCTTACTTAATCTATTCTGATGTATTTCATTTCCCCTGCATGACGTAGATCTTAACGCGAAATGTTGTTGACAATTCACATGATTCGCGGAAAAGATAAGATTTCACCAACATGAAGACTATCACATGAATATAGAGAATTTGCTTCTTTCTATTGCTCTCTCAATTGGAAGGACAGGTTGAGAGAATTAGTTCCATAGTTAAGAGTCAATTCCATGAAATCTTTTCGGCTGGATGGGGATCTTTATTCATGGGGGCCACAATTTCGCTTAACATACGGAATTCCCTACTCGTGTACAAGATCGAGATGTATACCGACTTCACACTACGGGAATTTATACCCCCATCGCAGGGCACGGCATCCTTCATCTGATACAGCACGTTTGGTCCTGAACGTTTCTGTCCTTCTCAGTATCTCAAGCGGAACTTTAGACGTCCTGTGTTTTGAAGAGTGGTGCATACAATCTTCAGCTCGCTTGAACGCATTCCCAATATTACACCCGTACATCTAGATAAGGAGTTGACTTTCAGCGATAGGTCTTTGTTCAAGGGCTATGCGAATATCGAACAGTTGTGTGACAGATCTATTCGCCAGAGTAAGCACTAAAAGGTTGAAGTTTAGGAGCTAATTTCCATCTATAGGTTGCTGGCGAGGTTCAGTTGAAGTTTACTCTTATCGGGTATTCGGATCCCGTACTTTTTTTCATCGCATTTGCATCGAGCTCTCCTATTCTCTATGCACAATTGGTTTCTATAATCAACCCCATATCGTCTCTGAAGTTACTTTCTTTTTTTGTTCGCCACGGCAATAATCGTCGATCAGCTGTTAGTCTCCGACCTTAGGTCTTTATTTATTGACTCATACACTTTTGGGAAACACTTACCTACTGCATCCGAAAAGTCCGGAATAACTTGCTTTGATTGTCATTCGACCGGCCTATCGCAAGACTGATTCTCCCGAATCGATTTTCGTGTTGACCGTATATGGCACGTCATTTGACACTTCATGGCCAATAATTATTCTCAAGCACAGAAAAAAAAATTCCGATACTGCAATTCTTCTGGACCTCGTCTATCGTTTCTGGAGTCACATGGTAACTGCGTCCAAGTTGCACAATAATGTCGGACACTATCTTTATGGATCCTTCCATTTTAGAATCTAGTATTTTACTGGAAAAACGACTTCTGGCTTCAAGTCTCTCCAGTCCGACTTCTCTCTCACTGCAAACAAGCACAAACGACAATGTCAGTGTTGAGGCTGATCTTGAAGGCAGATTCTCAGGGCCTTCCGAGTTTTCCGAATCTCCCAAATTGCGCGTATCAAGTTCACTGCTGGCATTGAAGTCATCTCCATCTTCGTCCTTAGATACAAGGCTCCAGGCTGGCTTCAAAGGAAGGCAACATTCGAAGTTTCTGCAAGCAGAACTGCATTCTCATAGATGCCAGCAGAATATCCTGGAATTCTTACAGGATGATTATTTGCGATTTTTGGAACCAAATCCAGTTCTTCCGCCACCATACGAAACACTTCCACCTGGCGGATGTCCGAGATTCCCTGTTGTTGACGTCGATCCAACCAATGTAGGACTTCCATCATACTCCCCATCTGCGTATAAGCTTGGTATCATCTACCGAAAGCTCGAATGGCTCTCTCCTTATGAACCATCCCCCACCAGATCTTGGAAGATGTTTGTCATAGAGTTGAATTCCACCCAGCTTAATTTCTACAGCATTCCAAGTCGCCTAGAAGGCAGTTTTCTTGCTATTTCCAAAAGCCAAACCAATGATCGTATTGGTGGCCAAAATAAGTCGGAGTCTCTCTCTAAAACATACAGATCACTTGTAACCAAGCGCAAGGACGTTGAATTTCATCAACTTTGTGAAAGACTTGAATTCTTCAAGAAAGAATTCAACAACACAGAAGATACAAACGATGAGTGTTATGCTTCATCCGCCAGTCTTTCGACCAAGACAAACAAGGGAGAGAAAGACAAGCGTTTGGTAAGAACTTATTCGTTACAGCATGCGCGCATTGGTTTAGCAAGCGACTACACAAAAAAGCCGAACGTATTAAGATTGAGGCTAGAAAATGAGCAATTCTTGGTGAATTTTTCCAGCGCCCAAGATGTCATAGATTGGAATATGGGATTGTGCGTTGGTCGTGATGTAGCCTTGGACCTTGTTCTGCGTGAACTCCCAAGGTACAGAACGGTTCCCAGGCGAAGAAGAACACATGTGACCGGCTCTACTATGTTTTGCGAGGAGGCAGTAACAAGGAGAAGCAGAGCTCACTCCGATTCCCAATTTCAAGTCAGTTCCGGCTTGAGGGAAAGGTTCTCTAGGCTCAAAACGAAGTTGAGTTCTCTGAGTCTCAACCATTTGAAAGGAGACCACAATCAAAGCCAGAAATCAGCTCAGCAACAGCAAGTACAACAGCTGAGCCAATTAAGACATGCTGGTAAACCAACGATGGTAGTGAAACTCACGCCAGTGGAGAGTGTTTTTTCCCTGTCTGTTCAGCGGGAACTGAACAAACAAGGGCGTTTTTTGCCACCTCCTACTGCTTCATTCTCTGTTACTGGATCCGAAGAGGAGGAGCGATTTAATCCTCTGGATCCTCACGTCGATCTGACAGAGGATAGCGACGAGGAAGATGGCGACGAAGACGGTCAAAATCTAAGTGAGCTTCACAGATCAGACGATGAAGATGATTCTGGAACGGATCCTGAAGCCGGGGTGGAATCCCCAACTCAGTATTGCAGAAACGCAGATATTAATAGTGGGTTGTCTATGAGTGATGATAAATGGAATCCTTTCCACAAGGGAGAAAACAAGAGAAGATTCTTAAGAAATTGCCTCAAGTGTATCAAGCCTTTGACTTTTGACGAACCATGGGTGAACAAATTGCTAATGAAGCCATCTCTTACGTCTCCTTTGGGTCAGGTTTATCTGAAAGCCCAGGGTATTCATGCTTTCAGAGACGGTCTCATTACTACATCAGTGGGCAGCTTGACAGTTGGCCCAGCTTCTGATTTGACTGGTTTCGGAGATTTCAGTCCAAACAGGAGAAGGTCTTCTTCCTTTAAAGAGAATTTCCTCAGTATTCCTGAAACATCACTAGGAAAAATTGCTAATCATCATTTGAGGGAATACATGGTGGGCAATCATTCGTTGATACCCAACGAACTATGAAGCAATTGGTTGCATCTCAATTATGTCGTCCAATTGTAATGAGAATTCGTTTCTTCTACCAATTAGTTTATTCTGTCTTTGAGCATCTCGTTGATTTTCAACTGCATAGCTCTTGCCTCGAATGCTTGTATCATCGTTTCGCTCACCTGGTGTTGAAAGAATGAACACATAGTGTTGTACAATGGATTTTTGAACTTGTATCTCAAAATGAGCTCAACGTAGGTGTCCAGTTCATTGGTGAAACGATTCTTCACCTCCTTGAAATTCCATTCATTGTAAAGGTGATTAAACAACAGCACAGTTACCGACTCTGCGATTACCAGCTTATCCTTGATGCAACTGAGCTTACAAGTGAACTTCTCGTCGTATTGCTTCCAGCCTACCCTGAATCCAGCCTCGCTTGGCAATTTCGTGTCTTCTGCACGTTCGTTAACAAACGAATGTGTCACGAAAGGAACGAACTCTTGATATTTCAGGACATCAGCGACCACCAGAAAGATCAAGCTAGGAGGCACGTTAACTTTTCTAGCAACTCGGAAGGTTTTCTGATGACTTGCAGAGCTCTTAAGACTAAAGAACGTTCTTCGTGATTGGTGATTAGCGGGCCTTGTCAACATCCTTACAACAAACATTGGGATGAGCAAAATCCAATCATTTCTTGCAGGTGCAGGCTTCACCGTAGTCATTAATGGGAAGGAATGTTATCTTTATTCACCTTGTTAATCATTGATGAGGGATTATATCTTTCTTTGCAAGGACTTTAAATGTACATTTGTAGAGAAACATCCTATAATATACTTTATGAATTATGACATTTGCTTAAGTACGTTAATCAGCACGGGTGTAGATGGCCTGCTTAGAGTGTTTGACGATTGGTTTGATGACACCGTCAGATTCCAACTGTCTCAAAGCAACTCTAGCCAAAGAGCCACCAATCTTCAATCTGTCGACCAAAACAGAAACAGAAACGTACTTGAAGCCTGGAACTTCCTTGATAATTCTGTCATACTTCTCCTGGTCCAAGATGACCACGTGTTGGGCCTTGTCCTTAACCTTGCCCTTGTTCCACTTCTTTTTACCCTTCTTACCACCGGCCAAAGCAGCAGCAGCCTTGGCGGCCTTAGTTTGTTGAACCTTTGGAGCCATCTGAAAGCGTTAGTAAATGATTGTTTGTTGAGTCAGCTCGGAAGGAAAAGAAAAATACTAGGATCCAAATAGCAAAAGCGGTGTGGTTTGGCTCTCCCCAAATGGAGAAGACCTAGACAAACACTTTTCAATAGAGTCAAGGAAGGTGCAACTTGGACCGAAAGTTACAAATATATTGCGGACTGCTGTTCTGGGTCATTCGAATGGATATTGTGGGCTTCTCTGACCAATCCCCCGAAATAATTGTACGTACTTTGATTCACTGTTCTTGATAGTTCAGGAAAAGTTCTTAGCTTTTTCCCTCAATTTTTTCGAGCGAGAAGCCGGGGACGGTTGGTTGCACGTGATCATGGAGTCATTGGGGTGTAATAGACAGGACGGATTGTGTGATGTGGGCTTGGAAAATGAGTAAAATCACGTGAATAGGGTACAAGCCCCAGTGCCCATTGAATTATCATCAGACATAATCATCATAGTACAGCAAACTCATTGCAAAATGGCCAAGAGAAGTGCCGAGGAACAGATCACAAAGGATAATCTGAGCCTCCAAAATGATAACGATGATTCACATGGTCCTTCATTCGCTACAGCGGACGTGATGGCGAAAAGAAAGATCTTGAAGCCAAAAGGAAAAGGTAATTTGAATTCCGGAGCTAATAGTGAACTCCAATTCTCAGCCGAAGGCAAGACCGTTGCTCCGTTTAGTTCAGATATTGATATAAATCTGAAATTGAAAGCTCTTAATCTTATGTTTGTCAAAGCTGTTACCTCTGTTGAAGATGATGCTCTTGCGGATTACAGAATAGTGGTTCAAAAGTACATTGATTATTACTCATCTATTGAATCCAACAAAGCTAGCAAGACCATATTCACACCCCCTGTGTTGCAAACCAAGGATTTTAGTGTGAACGGCGCAACTGAATCAGAGAAGAAGAATCCATTTGCTAGTATCGCTTTCGGCAAGTCTACCACCGCGGTGAATCCGGTCCAAAACAACGTTGTGTCTGCTGTCGAAGAAAGTGACAGTGACAGTGAAGATCACAAGAAACAAGTTCAAATAGATGGCCCAAAATTCACCATGGCATCCAAACCCACAATCAAAAATTCGCCATTCACCTTTGGTTCCAAGCCTTCAAAGCAAGCCCAAGATGACTCTTCTGACTCCGAAGTTGAAATCAAGGGCCCATCTTTCACATTCAGCAAAAAAATTCAAGACCCAGTCTTTAAATTGGTGAACGAGTCAAACAAACAGGGCTCAGGCTCACTTTTATCCAACAACATAACTGTGCCATTTTCTCCTGGGGAAAAGCTGGAGACATCCGTGAGCATTCCCAATTTTCAATTCGGCACTACTTCATCTACGAAAGAAACTAACGGAAAACCTTCTCTCCAATTTGGGAACGAAAATGTGGAGGTAGCTGAAATCAACCCTTCATTGCAAACTGGTACGGAATTGCTGGGCAACAGCGAAACTGTTCGGACCGGTATACCGGAAAATTCTACCCAATCAAGGCCAGCATTTCGTTTTGGTTCCGCTGGTTCAGTCGCCGCATTTCCCTCTTCCTCCTTTGGTCTAGGTCAAACTGGTCTGAATCAAAGTTCAAGCACTATGAACAATATGGGTATCATGGATAAGCAGAAATCGAGCAACACGCCATCATTTGAACTCAAGTCGGCTGCGAACTCTAATGAGTCTTCCGGAAAGGGCTCTATGTTGTTTGGCTCAACACCTGCTTCCACAACTAAGACTCATAACTTTGATCAGATAAGCACCGTGAAATCGCTGAGTTCATTTGTGGCTGGATCACAAACCGGTGATACCTCCAATGCGTCGAAGAGTGTTGATTTAATGCCAGAGGAAGAAACAGAGGCCTATTTTGAGCCTGTTGCCTCCCTTGGAGCGAAAAATGTCTTTTCAGTAAGCAATGGGGAAGAGAACGAACAAGTTTTGTTTCAGCGCAAGAGTAAATTAATGCTGCTCGATCCAAAGAATAAGGAAAGTCCGTACAAGAATTTGGGTATCGGCGAACTCAAAGTTTTGAAGAGCGGGAATGGCAAAAGTCGACTATTGATGAGAGCAGATGGTGGATTGAGGGTTCTCCTCAATGTTTTTCTATTGAGAGACATAACGTACAGCACCCTTGGTAATGGGTCCCTAGTCCGTGTTCCTGCCGTCAATAGCGATGGAGTACTTGAAACATTCGTTCTTAAGGTCAAATCACTGACAGATGGAAAAGAACTCTGTGATACCTTGAATGAAGCAAAAAATTGTTAAGTAGTCAGAACTATATGGTACTAGATAAAATCCGCGAAAAAATGGTAATGAAGTCAATAGAATAGTCAACACAAATATTGCTCAGGTGAAGCGCTTTGTCCTATGTATGGGAGTCAAAAATTTTAATGTCCCTGTAACTTCTCGCTTTGAGTCGATGAGTTTGCGAGCTAATGTTGAGCAAGTCAACAAACCTTCAGTAAAAGGAACGTCTCTCGTACAACTACTTGTCGGAGATTCGAATCCTTCAAACAAGAATATGAGTAAATCACCAGTAATAATAATTTCGATACCAATATGATGAATAGAATTGGAGAGCACGGCTCGCGTCACGTAGCTTTCTCCACTCGCATGGACACTACAGACTTTTATTGGTTTCTTGAAAATATCGATCGTGTTCTTTGGAAAGCAAAGAATCGCCTCGTTAGACGCGATAAAAAATGGCACTCAAATATGTGATTGTAGAGAAAGGAATCTGCTGCAATCTTACAGGCTTTCCTTTTTTAGAACAATCATCGGTTGATGACCACTATGCTTTCAAGATTCACATTGCAGAATTGAACTCTTAGTAGAGTCCGCATAATTCTTGTACAATAATGGTCGATAATGAACTGCAGTGATTCAATAGCATAGAGGCGTTCTATGATTATGTATTCCATACATGACGATTTCGGAAGAGCATTGCAGTTTGAAGTATTATTGTTTTGCAACACTTCTCCAGTGCATAATTCTCATTCGTGGATCATCTCCGATGTCGAGCATTTGCATCGACTGCTCTTTTCCATGCTAGTTTGTCTTCTTTTTTTAAAGGCACTCAAATTTTAGATTCCTGATTTACTTTGCGCTATTCGTGAAATTTATTCCTGATTACTTCAAAGATGAGATTTTCAGACTGCTTTACAAGTTTCGTCTAGCTTGCTCATTTTTCCGTGGAATCCATGTTTAAACGAGTACTATAAAGATATTGATGGTTCATCGTTGGTGATGAATTCGAATATTTGGCTTCATCGGTGGCGAGCTCATACGGAACTCTATAAAATTTCTTTGATACTGCTATAACTGCTATAAGAGATTCGCCCATTCGAATCTTGTGAGATTCAAGAATAACAGAGGAAAGTCTGATAATTTGTCGTGAAAACGATGAAGAAGCTTTCCGCATTGAGCAATGATTTCCAAAAGCAGAAACATGGAGACTTCATCGACCAAGATTTGACAATGCGCTTCCAAAATTCAAAGCCTTCTAAATCGCGTTGAAGACAACCTTCTCCATGATTTGCGTGTACTCCAGTTTACTTACCTCGGCCGATTGAAACTATCGTCATCGTCTCCTACTCGCCAGCCTCATAATTTTTCATCCAGCAAATAGACATGTGGTGCTCAGGTTGTGCTGCTTCGTTGCGTTCAAAAAATTTAATGTTAATAAAGGTAATACATGAGGCGGGTTTTCTCATGAGGAAGAGGAGCTTCTCGTGACTACAATGCTCAAAATTCAGGTTAGTGGATACAAAATTCGGAACCCGGAGCGCAACCGGATTCTAGTAAGAAACGGGCCATCTGTAGAACTGATGGTGTCAAGGCAAACATAATGGCAGCAATGCGACATGAACACAGCTTTATCATAGGTTTGGGACTTGAGAGAAAAACCCCACTTATATATCAAATATATAAGCACTAAACTGTGAGCGAACGTTTGAGAAATCCCTCAAACGTTTAAGAAAGCGCTCACATGAACAAGAATGCGCTCAAACATGAACAAAAGGTCAAGCAAGCAAGCCTGAGATGTACTGATTTGCTCGGATCTTAGCAGGAGAAGTACCTGCAGGGTGCTAGAGCAAAAGGTTCTTAAAAAGTACCTTAATTATCCCAATGAGTATAAATGATTATAATTTTATTTACATAGACCTCAGGAAGCTATTTACAGGGTTCATAGAATTACTTCTGTGTGTCTTCCTTAAAGTTGAAAAACTTTCCAAGCATTTTACCAATTCGTTGCAACTTCGATGGGTGCAAATCGTTCTCATTGAAAACTTCGGTGGCTGCGCCATCCTCCTCATTGACATCTAACTTCCAGTCAATATGGGTTCTCTTTGCATTCTTGTCGTTGAATGCATCAGCCAATGCCTCCAACAATGCTGTTTGGACCGGCGTTTCAGGAACAATTGTTTTCACATTGAGAATAACATCCATGTCTCCTCTGTTGTTCATATTTCTATTGATCGGGACGCCCTTCTCTGGGATTGTCAACTTCCTTCCAGACTGGACACCAGGTCTGACCTTCAATTTGATTTGCTGACCATCAATTGTTGGAACCACCACCTCACCTCCTAAGGCAGCAGTTGTCATCAAAATATCATGATTCAAGACTATGTTATTTTTTGAACGTTCAAACATAGGATCCTTCTTAACATGAACTCTCACAATCAAGTCACCGTTCCTTGTTTGGTTATAAGGATCCTTCGTCACAAAGGGAGCATCCCCTCCACCCGGTATTCTCAAACGTGTACCATCAGCAATACCACATGGTAGTTCCACCGTTGTAGACCTTGGAGCTTCTCCTACTCCAGTTCCATGACATGTGGAGCACTGGTCATCCTTGCTGATTGTCACGCCAGAACCTTGACAAGTATTACAGGTGGAGGCCATGTGAAAACCTCCAATGATGTGAGTGGTCTGACCTGTACCATGACACGATGGGCATGTACTCTTTTTCTTACCCGCTTTTAACCCTGATCCTCGGCAAGATCCACAAGAGTCAACTGCCTTGTAGTTAATATCAACTTTGGTTCCGAATATGGCGTCCTTAAAGGAAATCGACTTCAAGACCTCAATGTTATCACCAACATGCTCCGTTACAAAAGATCCTTGTCCTCTCGCACCCCTGCTCCCGCCTGATCCTTGGTTAAAAGCTTGCTTGAAAAGGTCTTCAAAGTCGAACCCCATTCCAGAAAATGGGTTGCCTTGGCTGCCACCGAAAGGGTTTCCAGAATGTGAGCCAAACGGGTTGCCACCGTTTCCATATTGATTCGCATTACCATTCGAGTCAAATGCCAGGGCGCCGAACTGGTCATACAGAGCCTTCTTGTCTTTATCACTCAAAAGTTCGTACGACTCCTGGATCTTATGGAACCTCTTCTCGGAATCTTTCTCCTTTGAAACATCTGGGTGGTACTTCTTCACGAGTTGATAGTATGCCTTTTTGATGTCTGATGCACTTGCTTTCTTTTCAACACCAAGGACTTGGTAAGGATCGAAATCAATAAAAGACCTCAAGGAGGAATGAAAACCTCTTGTTCGATTCAACAAGGAGCCTCGCAGAAACCCTAGCAATTTTGACAGTTTAATGACTGCAAACATTTAGCAATGAAAGTTTATGATAGCAAAAAAGTAGTTGAATGATCTTAGATAGTTATATTGTCGAAGCTGGAATCGCTAGCAGTAGACAACGAGAAATTTTCTAGAAGAATCAAAACATGTCACGTGATCATTTTGCTTTATCTATTCTATACTTATATACAACTCTTCTACATAAGATTAGTATAGCAAATCATGTGGCCAAGCTGATCGCTGCTCAATTGCCTTTCTAAAACTTCTGATCCCAAGAATCCAATTTCATTGTACCGTTCTCTTGGAAGTTCATATGCATTTTAAAGGCATCTCTCAAGATATGTGGTTCGTGTAAGCTAGTCTTCTTCTTGGCCTCAAAGCAAGCTCTATCGAAGTATTCGTGCAATTGAGCTTTGTAGTCAGGATGAGCACATTTGTCGATGATCTCAACCGCCCTTTCTCTCGGAGCCAATCCCCTCAAATCAGCCAATCCTTGCTCGGTAACAATAACATCCAAGTCGTGTTCCGTCTGATCAACATGAGGAGCAAATGGAACAATACACGAAACACCCGTTGGGTCTGTCTTGGATGGTCTAGCAGAAGGTGTGTGCATTATGGACAACTTCGCATTTCTCAAGAAGTCTGCAGAACCTCCCAATCCGTTCAACATTCTCGAGCCCATGACATTGGTGGAGTTGGCATGAGCATACATGTCAACTTCAACAGGTGTATTCATCGCAATCACTCCCAATCTTCTAATAATCTCGGGGGAGTTGGAAACAACCTGAGATCTCAAACATAACTTCTTTGAGAACTCATTCCAATTCTCATCAAATCTTCTGAAACCGTCCTCGGTTAATCTGATCGATGTGGCCGTTGCAAAATCCAATGATCCCGAATCAAAGAAATCAAGGAAAGAATCTTGCAAGACTTCTGTCCATACAGTCAAATTCTTGAAGTCGGATGAAGCCAAACCTTCGACGACCGCATTTGCGATGTTTCCAATTCCAGATTGTAATGGTAACAAGTTTGCGGGTAATCTACCCATCTTCACTTCATGCTCAAAGAACTCGATCAAATGGTCACCTATTTGACGTGACATGGCATCCGATGGGGTGTTTGGAGGAACCTTATCACGAGAAGTAGACTCAACAATGGCAACGACTTTCGAAGGATCCACGGGAATAGACTCTCTTCCCACTCTGTATGCCACATCTGTGTGTGGATATGGCTGTCTGAATGGAGGGTTGACCGGCATATCAATGTCATGTACACCCTCAAAAGATGGAGTGGCTGTGTTGACTTCAATGATGACCTTGTCAGAGACAGAAATCATCTCTGGTGAGCCACCGACAGCAGGACCAGGGATGATGGAGCCGTCCTCGGTAATAGCGGTGGCTTCGATGATAGTATAGTCGAGCAAATCATTCTCCTTATTCATGGTATAGTAGCCGTAGGTCAAATCCTGAGGGAACATAGACAAGTGCTTGTCAAAAAATAGAGTTCTTCCCTCATTAATCGCCTTTGCAATTGGCTTTCCAACTTGGTGTGGAGATCTTCTCAAGATCATGTCATGCTCGGCCCACCTTGACTCCTCTGGACCCGCAGAAGCACCGACAAACAAGTTGAAAGCAAATTTTCCCTGCAAGTTGTTCTTTTGAACGTGCTCGACCATTGCGTGAGGAACTGCCTTTGGAGCACCGACACCAGTGAATCCAGACCACCCGAGATACTGACCATGTTTGAAAAGTTCGATACATTCTTCAGGCGTTCTTAACTTTTGCAAGTAAGGAGCGTATCTCACTCTCAGCTTCAAAATAGCGGACATTTTGGTATAATCTCAAGCTGTAATTAGACCCTATTCGGAAAGACAACAATTTAACAAGACGATTTGTAAATTATGATAAATGATCGTGAGGACAAAGTGGAGTTTCTGTCGTCCTTGTGCAGGTATTTCAAAAAGTCTGTTCGTAGGTACGAGAGTTTTGGGTTAGCCAACAAATAGACAAATTATCCTGTGTACAAGGCAAGTACCCCAAGGATGCAAAGAATTGCCCAGTGGTTAGAGAATAAACTAATACCGATTGGTGAAATTAAGAAAACTAATATTTTCTTGGTGATATTCTCGTAGTATTTATATCAAGCCCGAGCAAGAAGGTCCGGCGTGAAAATAATGCATTCCTGTGTATCACTCAGGCAATTCAATTGATTCTTCTCGTTTACCAGGAATTCAAAGAGGAATAAACTAGAAGTAATTCCAATTATATCTTCGACGGACTCATGCATACTTAGCTAAATCTTTTAGATACAAATGGTTTCAATCACAACGTATACATTTTGATTTTCAACATTCCCGGCGCTCGGACTTCGCGGAACGCATTGGTCCTGTATTGGATATACAATAAAAAATGATCACGGTTCAAGTTTGATCATTTTCGGTCGTCGACTCAACAGCAAACCTCCAGTGGGCTAATAAATATTCTTATGGTCTTCCGTCTCCGTTATATGCAGAGATAAGTTCAGAGGTCTCTTAAAGCAAACGATTAGCGTTACTACAAAGATTGCATTGCAGAGCAACAAGATATTTGCAATCCTGTTTCAAGTCGATTTCCTACCGTACAATCAACAACGAAATTTGAGAAGAAAGCGTGTTTACGAACTATGTAGTAGATGCTTAACTCAAGTAGAAAAGGAGTTCGAGTATTGGCTGCCTTGCATACCCACGGAACCGACTGTTGCGGAATTTCGGGCATAAGGATCGATAGCACATCCACACCAGAAATAACCGAAAGATTCTTTTGTAGAATAATTTTTAACGGTACTGATTATCCAAATCACTATTATCACTTGATTGCTGTTGGTAAAATGTAAGTTCGATATGTATTGCTGCGATACTCGTTCCCTTGACATCTGTTTCATACCGCCATTAAGAATTGTTTATTCTTGAAGCCTTAAATCGACTTTCCGGGGGCACGCTTTCTATTGGTTCAAATTCAGGATTCTCGGCAGATTGCTTGTTGAAAATCTTGTCTCTCAAGCGATAATAATTCTCTGAGACTTCCTGATTGATTACGGACATCTGCACTTCATCATGACGCAAATTCAGCTCTTCATCTAGCTCTGATATTTCATTTTCCACAATTTGATCCCTAAGGACACCATCGTCTGAATCAGACAGTGATTCCAGGTGGTCGGGATACTCTTCTTCCTCTTCTCCTTCATGTAGTAGTTCTTGTTGTTGCCTTTGCTTTTGCTGATGAATTGGTTTTCCACCTCCAGATCCAGATCCACTTGACATACCCTCGACCATTTTGTTTAAAATTGCAAAGTCTTGTATTTTATCCACAACAGGGCCCGAAACATCCATATCATCATCGAACATTCCCACATTATACGCTTGCACCATAGCGTCCAAATCATTTTGCAAATTTGGTAGGTCGAAGTTTAACTCTTTGAAATCGTCTTCCAAAATTCGTCGATCTTGAATTCGTCCATCGAATGTTTCGGAAGAGGCGTTTTGTGAGTGACTATCTCCACATACGCGATCCGCATCTAGAGGCGCTTCTATTTTCACTGGCGTCCCAAGATCAAGCTTCCTTCTCAGTGGGTTTTGGGCAAACATAGACTTGAATTTGGACCTCGTTTTCTTCATATTCTCGTCTTTCAAGAGCATTTCCAACTCATTAAAGTCTTCGTCGTCCGAGAAATTTTCCTTCTGGACATTTTCCACGACATCAGACGGTGAGTTCGATGCTTCGTCGTTGTCAAGAGAAGAAAAACCCACTGGCATCCCATCGATAACATCATGCTCCACAATGTCAGTAGTGACATCATCTGTTTTAAATTCATGAGCAGGCTCTGAATATTGTGATATAGTCCTTGATACGCCAGTAGAAGTTCCAAATAGAATCTTGTTCTCTTTGAATTTCAGTATCCGACTCACTTGGTGCTCAATATCCTTCAAGTCTTTCCCGACGTCTTTAATTTCCTTAATTTCAAGAGTGTCATTAAATCTGACAGCTTTTTTGGCATTCTTTTCAGCTGGATTAGCCAGCATCTTTGCTTCTTCCAAATTATTACTTCTCAGTCTTTGAACTTCCGCCCAAAATCGATTTTGTAGCTTTGCGTTTCTCGGCAAAAGCAGTGCATAGGATAAGTCCTCTTCTGCATCTTCATCTTCATCATTCGATTCATTCATCTCCGCATCTTCTTCACCGTCTTGGGAAGCACCCTCATCCCCAAGTTCGCTCGCAATCAATTCCAACTCGTATAGCGGTCCTGAGTTTTCAACATGCGGACGGTGTCCAAGATCCTTACCCTCACTTGTTTCGCCCTTCTCTAATGTTCGAATCCTATTTTCACTGCTCTCGCCCTTCTCATGGTGATTCTCCTGCTGGGACGGCCGCAAATTAGGTATTACTTCCATGTCATGAAGCAAACCTAATATCAGATCGTCACTAGTAATAGTAGGTGTCTCATTGTTAGGTACCTCCGAAGAACTGCGCTTATTCATAACTGATAGATCTCGCTTGCTTTCAATTTCGTTTCCACTTGAATCATTGAACTTGACATCAATAATGTTTCCCATTTCGTCTAGTTTCTCTTGAACATCAATAATTTGGAAGTTATCGTTCGTAGATTCGGAATATTCTTTCCTGTTGGTTTCGAGAATTCCAAGTTTTCGCCTTGTTTCTAATGCTTGGGCGATTTCCAGATCAACATTCTTGATAAGAGCTTCCACATATTGAATACGGCGGCCCAAAAATTGAAGTGTTTCCCGTTTCGTCTTGTAAGCTTGATAATCACATCCCAAATTCACCATGATATTCTCTGATTTGTCGTTATGTACAACAATTTTCAGATTTTGAAGCTGCAATAGTTGTTGATTCAAACTATCTCTATGAGATTCGAATAAAGTAATGGAACGCTCCACTACTTGCTCTATCTGAACAGTAGAAATAGTTGGCTCCATGATATTTATCGAGTTGGAATGAGATGAGATCGTTCGTCCTGAATAAATACGCGGAAAGTACAGAACTATTCCAAGCTAACGCTGTACAATGCTTTCTGCCAAAATAATTGTATTTTACTGAATAAAACTTTCCATGGCATTCCATTGATAAGGAAAATTGAAGAACCTACTTCCCCAGTTTTTCTCCTACATTTTAAACTCCTCATGTTTTTAGTGTTGAAAGCGTAAAACTTGACGAATTTTCAGAATTGAGTGAGAGTCTAATGAATCGGAAATTACCTAGAACAATCATACCTTCTTCAGTTCGGCTTTTATTTTGATTCTTTCTCCATCTGTTGAACCTTGTGTGACGTTACTTGCTCGAATATTCAGAAAGTGGCGAACCTGTCTCGAATATTCACAAAGTGGCGAACCTGTCAACGTACTGTATTCTGAATTTTTTGTTACTCACCCTAAACGTCGGCGTAATGTCACCAACACCATTGCAGATAAAAGTTAAAGCACTCCAACGATTGCTCAAGGAGAAGAGCTTCTATGCCAAAGAGGTCATGGAATGTGCTCACAAATTAGAACAGATGAAGTCTGCTGGAGCTGATCAGTATGATGTGAAAAAACAAACACAAATATTGGAAGAGTCTCAGCGGATGGTTCCAGAAATCGAGAACAAAATCAAAGATCATACTCGGAGCCTCTCAGAGTTTTTGAAGACATACGATGGAGATGAAGATACGACTATTGCTGTATCATTAGCCAAATAAGAATACATATTTTCAGAATTCATCCAGGTCGTCGCTTATATGAGATTCTCTGTTCGCAATTTCTTGTTCTAATTTATCATATGAGTCTTTGTGTTCAATCCACCTCTCATGTATATCAATGTCGTTGTTTCCAATTGCAGACTTATTTCTTACTGCCTCCGTCCATATCAGGTCTCCTGCAATCTCCGAACTTCCAAAGCTATAGCCATTTGCATTATCAATCACTTGAAGCAAATGGATCATAGACGCTTTGTTTTCTACCGAAAGCACTTCGAATGAAACCAAATTGAAATTTTCCACAAGTTGTCCAATCATCTCAGTTAGCCTTACAAAGTTCTGACCCAACAAAGTTGGAGATTCCTTTTCAAGCTGTGGTGCCAAGTAACCCAAATCTTGCACTTCTGTATAATAATCGAGTCGCATTGGTAATGGACCGTAAGACTGTAGCATGTCGATTTTAGAGATCACATTGACTTGAGGAAAATCAAGTTGAAGCATCGATCGCAAACTAAGTAGAAGAATGGAAATATACTGAGAAGGACTCGTCAAGTATATAGAATCAATTAGTGAAACAACACATAAACGGACATCCATATTGCGGGCCATTTGCTTGAATATCTTGAACAATGAATTATGATGGGTAAATAGCTCAACTTGCCCGGGGCAATCAAAGATGAGATAGTTTCGTTTTCTTCCCAATTTTTCGATTTCTGAAAGTACGATCTCAATTCCATTTTGATCTATGCTCTCAAGAGCGTACATAAGCCCTCCATTAGGTCCGAGGTTGTTCTTTTTCATGACGTCTTCAACAGTGATGAAATCTCGAATATCAAAGTCACATTGAGGATATGGCTGCTTTTCATTGGCAGGATCGAAGTTTATGATGCTGCACTTTCTACCTATTGCCGAAAGAAATTGATACATACCATAGCAGTACGTCGACTTTCCCGAGCCAGGGGGCCCTATTACTATTTGTCCGAACATACGAAGTAGATCAATCTGAGTGCTTACCTTGATTCGGGACCTTGGTAAACGCACGCCAATTCTGAGGGCGAATGTTCTATCTCACTTTGAAGTAGAGTGCAACAATCAATCATGCCAGCAGCATCCAACGAAGCGGCTTTTCTCAAAAAAGCGGTCACCGTTTCTCCACTTGTTTTATTGTCTGTCGTAGATCATTTCAACAGAGTTGCGAAGGACTCGAAGAAAAGAGTTGTGGGTGTCCTTATGGGGGATACTTCCTCCGATATCATTAGAGTTACTAATTCATTTGCAATTCCATTTGAGGAAGATGATAAGAACTCCTCAGTGTGGTTTTTGGACCACAATTTTATTGAGTCAATGAGAGAAATGTTCAAGAAGATCAATGCCAAAGAGAAATTGATTGGATGGTATCATTCTGGACCCAAGCTCAAAGCATCAGACTTGAAAATCAACGACGTTTTCAAGAAATATACCCCGAACCCACTCTTGGTAATTGTTGATGTTCAACCACGCTCGGTTGGAATTCCAACTGACGCCTACTTTGCTGTCGACGACATTAAACATGACGGATCAAAAGCTGAAAGAACATTTGTGCACGTTCCGTCATTGATAGAGGCCGAAGAAGCTGAAGAGATTGGCGTGGAGCACTTACTTCGTGATATTAGGGACCAAGCAGCAGGAAATTTGTCTTTGAAAGTTACTCGAAGTTACCATTCGCTATTGGGGTTGTACCAAAAGCTAAGGGAAATCGCGGATTATCTTGAAAAAGTTTATGAGCGAAAATTACCTATGAACCACTCAATTTTAGGTAAATTGCAGAATGTTTTCAACTTGTTGCCAAATTTGGCTCAGGGGGACTCACAAACTGACATCTTACTGGAAGGTCACGGTGTAGACAGCATTGGAGACTCTTCAAATCCTTTGGCTACTGCTTTCACAGTGAAAACAAATGATGAATTAATGATGGTCTACATTAGTACATTGGTGAGATCCATAATTGCTTTTCACGACTTGATTGAAAATAAGTTGGAGAACAAAAAGTTGCATGAAATGAAGCAAAATAGAGGGTCTGATTCCACCTCTGAGCGCGAGTGATAAAAAACTGTGCCGGCTGTTTAAGTAGTCGTGTATTTTTAGCCAAGCGAATAAAATCATTCTGAGGATTAACAATTTCTAAAGGAATTTCAAGGAAGAGAAATGGCTTCAAAATTAATGGGCCTGTCCAGACTATATTTCCCACCACATTTTCATTTCTTCTTTTCTAATAACAATCATAGATTAAGGGCAGGGCACAATTTCTTACTGAACCTGTTTTTGATAGCGAATTCGAAAGGAAAACTCGGTACCCCTTTTTGTGACAAGAAGCTTACTTTACCAATAAACGATGTCACCAGAAAAGTCTTATCATGCCAGGAGATGGAGTCAAAGCTGACGCAAGGTACACGTGCTACTGTTCATCTAATTTCAGATGTTCCATTCCAAGTGACTCCGAAGAACCTTTCCAATAGAAAAACGGATAAAAAACGTACACATCAAAGCATTATACGCTCCTACATCAAGTTGACGAAGCCAAATTTGACATTCTTGGTGACTTTGAGCTCGATTTGCTCTTATGCTATTTCCCCAAATTCTGTGTCGATTGGAGAGTTGGCTCTTCTCACGCTTGGTACCGCCCTCTGTTCAGGATCAGCTAATGCTATCAACATGGGAAGGGAGCCAGAGTTTGACAAAAGAATGACCAGGACGTCAACACGACCAGTAGTCACAGGTTTGATTACTCCAAAACGAGCCTACTACTTCGCGGCCGTGAGCGGGTCATTAGGTTGTTTGATACTATATTTTGGTGTCAATCCTGCAGTCAGTCTTCTTGGATTTCTCAACATCGGTCTTTATGCGTGGATATATACATCGCTAAAGCGACGTTCGATATTGAATACCTGGGTAGGAGCAGTTGTGGGAGCCGTTCCTCCACTAATGGGGTGGGCGGCATCATCATCACTAGCACATCCTGGAAGCTGGTGTTTGGCTGCATTATTATATGCTTGGCAATTCCCGCACTTCAATGCCCTCTCACACAATATTGCGAATCAGTACAAGCAAGCTGGTTATGTGATGACCGCTGCTGAGAATCCTAAACTTAATGCCCGCGTGGCTTTACGTTATTCTCTTTTGATGTTCCCGATATGCTTTGGCCTCAGCTATTTCGAAGTAACTGATTGGTTTTTTCAACTTGACTCAGGAATTGCTAATACCTGGATGGCCATTTTGGCCTATAAATTTTGGAGTCAGCAAAGGAAAAATCATGCTGCAGGGCACACACCAACCGCTGAAGCAGTCCTGAAAGCAAACTTTCATGCCCGCAAACTCTTCTGGTGCTCCGTGTGGCAACTTCCGGTTGTATTGGTTCTAGCGATGCTTCATAAAAAAGGTCAGTGGGATCGACTTTGGCACTTCTTGGGTTTCGACGATTTGGCCTCTAACAAAAATCGAACAAAACTAGTCATATAATCCTGTATATAGCAATCATCGTGGGTGCTATGAGCATCGCTAATTCGAATTTCATGGCCAGTAATATATCTGATGTTTGCCATTCCTAAGGCATTCGAAGTATATCAAAAAACCAGACAACGAACAAACAAAACGAGCACAATCAAACGGTTATCACCTCCAAAGTTAAAGGTGGTTACTATAATTCGTTGTAAGGGCCCCTTAGTAATTTGTGGTGAATAGAGATCTCGGAATCTATATTTTCGTTTCTAGGATTTTTACGAATTTCTGTCCCATAATGATACACAGATATCGATAGTGATTTTTTCACGCAAGTAAACAAGGAAACAATTGTACAGGATGCCGCTTATCCGTTCTTTTTTTATTTGTTGCCCTATTCTGTAAGCTCAATCATTTTAGAATTTGAGTAGCAATCTTCAATGCGTTTCAAATAAGTAGAACATTAGGGCTAATGTTTCAAACTCCTAAAAGAAGCCAAATCCAACGAAGAAAATTGTGTATTCCTTGACCCGCAGGATAAGATTTTCTTTGATCTGTTCAGAGTCCGATTTATTCAACAACCCAAGATCCAAAAAATAGACAAATTGCACAAAGCTAGGTTTATTGGCAAACGACCAAAATTCCCAGTTTCCTAGCTTCAAGGATGCGTTCGTAGAACAACATACGATCAGACAGATTTGTCAGACTCTGCGGACAGTTTCAATCCAATCATCATGTAAAGAACATAGACGGTTTTCATGCTAAAATTATATATGTGGGAGGGAAACGGGATGAATATCCTATTTTCTTTACTGGCAGATCATTATTCTAGACAAATCAGAATAACCAGCGATTACAATACCCAGAAAAACTACCATCATTTAAAAATTGTACTCAGATGGAGAAATAATAATGGAAGACGCCCGTCGCTGTGATTGTTTGTTCTAATAAAAAATTACTATTTTGCCTTCAAAACTTTAATATTGAATTTGGCAAACTTCATTTGGATCAAAATGTTATTTACACTTTCCCATCAGCTAGACAACGATTAGGTAGTTTTCCGTGAAGGAAGAAATACCCTCGTAGCACCCTAAAGAGCGTGCTTGGGAATGACCGAACTAAGCATTATTTGATCAAAGACCAAGCAATCGGAAATGTATTTTCGAATTATAAACTTAGCATCTTAATTAAAAGAGATATCAGAATCTCTTTGCATGTAGCGTACCATTTTCAAGCAAGAATAATTACTATTTTATCAGCTGTTAAAAATAACAGTTATATTGCTGCGAACAATAGTATTAACTAATAAAATTTTCACTCTCATTTGCATATCAAGATGACATTCTTGTGCTGAATAAGTGAGAATCTGTTCTATCGAAACACTAACTTGCGGGCATATGATGAATTTATAAGTATCGTTACTGTAAATTTTTGATAACTCTCTCACAAATTACATTCTTGTTCTACGGAATTATCTATTAAAAATCCGCTGCTTAATTCGTATTTGATACTTAATTAGACCAGTATATTTCTTACTTTCAGCTGAATTCATTATCTCGCATTAATGGGGCATCGGTTAAATGAATAATCGCAATAGACTTAACACAAGTGGGTGTCTAATATCCCACAATCGATTACAATTAGCTATCTATAGAGTTTTCTTAATTAATACGTTATTTGAAAAAAAACAATGTCTGAATTAATGCTTAATTAATGCATAGTTGAATAAAATAGTCGACGTTGATGTTGGGAAGAGCATCAACAAGTTATGCACACCTGGTTGTTATATACGCGACTAGAGGAAGAGACCATCCCGCCCCAAAATACTAACATATAGGAAAAAATCTACTGGACAACGGCGTCCATGTTAGCAATTAAGAACCGTCACTTGGTTCCAAAAAAACATTCGCTAGATGTGCATGATGTTTTGGGAACAATATGTTGAATGAGGCAATACATTCTCTGTTTGTTACCTGATTTTTGAACGAGATTATTGGGCAATTCAGAAAAGAATTGAACATGGGAAATGATTAAATAATGAAGACTTACTGAATAGCATTCCGACCTTCTGCTAATACTAGATAATCTTTTCATTGAGTGCGAGACATTGCCCTTGACTGGCGCCTTAACTACGCGCTACTGACTCGATGGGATGGCTATCCTATGGAATGCCTCCCTAAATAAGACGTGGCTGACTTGAAGCGTTGGCTAATTTATTATATGTTGCATTGCAGAGATAGTCTCTAATTATTGATTGGCGGTGGCAGACGTTTAACAATTTTACTTCAACCATTTCAAATCTTTTGTTGGACTTCATTTTTTTCTTTCTACAATAGAGGGTTGTTGTAATTTTAGTCATATATGATGGCTAGAATATATAATCTTGATTCGTAAATAAAAAGAAGATAAAAATCAGTGGATCATCGTGAGGGTTTTCAAAGTACGACGATAAATTCTTCTCTGTACTTTTAGCTGAATTCAAACTTTTCGTTGAAGACTTTGGAAGGAGCTGAATTCACGTCTACATTAAACTCGAAGGTGAAGTTAAGATTGAGAGTTATGTGTACAATTTATTTATTGCCTCGAACAAAATTTGATATTAAAATTCCTTTGTTCTAGTAAAAACTTCGGTTAGCATGTACTCAGGATGAGTACCAGAAAGCACCAGGTTGGAATGCGGGTTATGAATTCTTAGAAGCGGCAGTATATCAGCACGCAACGTACTATTTTTTTTTTTTTTGGGCGAAGACTGAATATCTGCCGCTACTAAAGCTAATGACTATCTAGACCACAGCACATAACGAAGTATTCAACGCTTCAACTCGGGCCCCTTCGCAGCTTCGAAGAGTGCGCAGCAGTCCCGCTTTTAAAAGCATGATTTGACGATGTCGTGGAGGTATGCTTCGGCACACACTACCGACAGCTTCTGACTACTCCAGCTATGAGAGGCGTTGACAGTCCTTCACCCAACGATCTTCTGTAATAGCTGTCTATAGACTCTTAATTAATTCAGCCTTCTCCATTGCAACTATTCTCGATTTCCACTGGAATTTTTTGGATTTCCTTCATTCATTAGGGGGAATTTGCAGTTTGCAGTCTCCTCCTGCTTACGGTTATATAAATAAAATATATAATCTTGATTCGCAAAAAAAAAAATGAAAAATAATAGAATTTTCATATAAATCATTCTGGGTCAAATGAGGCTGTTAGAGAGAGGCGAGAGCCACAGAATATAACCAGCAGGTCAGAATTAGCTAGAGCTTACAACTTGAGCGCAACTTGAATGAAGACC
>JAJLRO010000029.1:0-175253 GCA_030566995.1 Sungouiella tsuchiyae | reverse complement strand
AATTGAACGGTTATGTCACTAAGTTGAATCACGTGACGTCGGTCAAAATTCCACATGGACCTTAAACTCTCTACAGGCAAGATGCCCAGTATTATCGAATTGAATCGCAGAAGGCAAGTAATCTAGTTAACGTGTCTCAGATTCGAAAAAATCTTCGTTACCACCGACTACTATACTCCAACGTCAGACGCCCAAAGCGTCTATCAGAAGTACGCTGATGGGTCTACTGTAGTCGAACTCGACAACATCTTAAAGCACGAGGAAAGGGCTAAGGGATCTCGTTTCAAGGTAAAGTTTCCTCATACAACTGACAATTGCCATGGTTGACGACCACTAACCTTAAAAGATCAGCTCCCAGGTTACTCTCCAGCTACGTCACAACCTGAGTTAAAAGCTAAAGCCTCATTATGAGAGGAGTGTAACAGTCAGTGATTTCGTGCTTTAATGTTCTTTTCACTCAGTTCTAGGACCACCTATGAATCGTATTAGGTACGACTTGACTTATATTTAAATGGTTCCCTTTTGCTATCTTAATAGGAATTAATCACTTTTCTAGTGCCGAGTACACTCTGTGAACTATTACATATTAGTTTCTCTTAAGCGATGGTAATTTCTCGTTGCTAATTTCTTATTCATTCCATCGATAAACACAGACAAGGCTAATATGTTACATATTTAAAATATTACAAATCCACCAGGTCTGATTTTTGATTGAAATTTTTACAACATGAGCTTTGAGGCAATTTTTCTCATTATAATCGCCAATCTATTGGTTCTCCATAATGGCTGGAATTCAATGGGACGGTCATGAACAAGAACAATAACAAGACGCCGGTCAAAGGCCACCAAACATACGCAGTTACTTGCTTTTGCTCAGGGATGGATTCAAAACTTCTTCAGTATAACTTTCACGCAGCTCTTACAATCCACGACGTGAATCCATTCTTAAGAATGCATCTTAAATGCCGAAACATTCTTTGTACAAGAGTTCGACGATAGGACAGCCACAACGAGTTTATCATCTACGACTTCACTCCGCCCCGTGCATAACCTCGCCCTTTTTGGTATCACGGTTTCCGGATTAGCGAGCTCAATGCGGGCGAAGCAAACTCATGGATCAGGTCTGAAGTGGCTGCGGCTTGCGTTTCTAGGAATAAACGGTTGCCTGCATGGCGTCGGCCGTATTATCCCCGAAGCCCATAGGGACCAATAACAAAAGAGCCCCAACTCTCAAAACTAACCTTCACCAAAATCGTTCCAGTGACCCCCACTTATATTCTGTCAACTCACCTCTACCCCTTGAAGACAACGAAATGCTAAATATCAATCCAACTCGTACCCTCCATGCATCCTCTACATACAGAGAATCCGCATACCCAGCCTCATTCCTTCAAACCACCGTGCGGCTTGACTTCTGACGCTTACATAAGCGTCAAAACCAACATCTATATAATGGTCATAAGAACACACGGATATCTCCTCTTCATCATCATCATCATCATCAGCATGGCATTCAAAACAACCGACGAGGGCATTGCCGCCTCTATTTTTTTCGCTCTCTACACCATCTTTTTGGGTCTCATGACCTACATCGTGGCCAAAAGAGGCATCAAGACTGTCTACTCATTTATTTTCTTATTCAGTTTATTTCGTTTCGCTGGCCAATTGTGTGGATTGGTATACGCCAAATTGGGGCCCGACCACTGGCAATGGCTTATTGCATATCTTGTGTTTGGGGCAGAAGGCTACTTCATACTCATTTATGCTGCCTTTCGCTTCACGTGCAAAGCTCAGGTAGAGAAGTTTGGTCAGTCTTGGATGCTTCACAAGGGCCCGAAATTCGGCAACATTAGAGGTGTTAAGTTCTTTTGCGGCTCGTGGGCTAGGATCTTCCACACTGTTCTCATTCCAGCCAATTCTTTCGTCATTGCCGGTGGGACGATGTTGTCAGGCCTTCTGTACGATCAAATAGAAGAGGAACACGGAAGCGTGGTCACCTCAAAGGTTATCAGGACCATCGGCCAGTCGCTATTCTTGGTGATGACGATTTTTCTGATCTTGTTGAACATCTATGTTTTCGCCAAGGAGAGGATCAGAAACCATACCACTGTGGCCGTCATGTGTATCGCACCTTTCATGATGGTGAGAGGTATTTTTGGTATTCTTTCCATCTACATTCCACAAATGAACTACTTCCAGTTTTCCAATTACGACGATGGCGGCGAGGTGAACCACAAGTTGGTGATATACGAGTACGTTTTGTCCACCAGCATGGAGTTCATCTCTGCATGCTTTTTGATGTCCAAGTACTGGCTAGACGAGACAAACAGCGGCCAGAAATTGTTGGGTGACTATGGTGAGTCTGATGTGGGTTCGAGAGAGCAAACAGGAGAAGTGAGAGAATGGTCGACGAAAGAAGATAAATAAGGGCGTTCGGTACTCTCGACGAGATTTGTATTATGTTAGAAAGAAAGATATGAAGCTCAAGGTAGTGTAGAGCATACAATCTTGGTTGTGTGATGGGAAGTCTGAAAGCAAAGCACTATGATATGTGTGTATGGTTTTTGAATATTGGTGAGTTATGTGGCATATCTTATCAATGTCTGGGTATACAGGGTCCAACATTTGTCCAGTTGAAGAAGTCGAGTTAGACATATGATAAGTCTGGTGCACTGGACACATATATGCCAGTCCTCTCAATCAAGAAGAATAAAAAAAATAAAGAATAACATCTATTTCTTCCGAGTTGGCTAGTAGGAAGTTTACTGATTGTTTGTTACTAAAAGGCTTTACCTGAGAGATTACAGTTCCCATTTCTTTCTCAAGGAGTTGTAGATCCTGTATTGGGAACTAGAAACCTCCACAGGTAGATTAGCCTGCACGAAGACCATCAATAGGCAGAGACTAATTTTCCTTTTTTTTCTATTGTTATGGCTACACTACTGTATACTACTTCTCATCTTCCAGAAGCTTTCCAAGAACGTTCATGCATTGTATAATCTCTTTTTATCATCTCAATCATTTTGTAATCTCATTCATTTTCTTATCTCATTCATTTTCTTATCTCATTCATTTTCTAATCCTCGTCTAATCATAGAGCTGTAGTAAAACCTCGTTTTCTGCTCGGCAAGACCGTCGCATTCTGTGTGTTTGTCTCTGGGCTGTAATTGATGGTGGCATCGGTCTGCACAATAAGATCAATGGTGTATCCTCTGGCGTGATTGGGGCACACCGTCTGGTTGTTATTTCCCCAGTATACGTAGTACTCGCCTCTGTAGGAGTTTCCAGGACAAGCCAAAAATTGCGTAGAATTGTGATAGGTCAATTTCTGGGCATGGATGCCAAATCCCGTGGAAGAGTTCTGGGCCCTTTCTGTCGTCGACAACTTGAACGTCTTTGGGTCCACGTAGACGTTGGTAGAAGCTGGCATGCTCTGTGTGGCGTCCGCGGACTTGTTGCTTCCCGGAAGATTCAAAATGTAGCCCTCAGAAGCCCTGACTCTGCCGAAGAAAGCTTGTTCGTCCGTATTAAGCACAAGGTCTGTTCCGTCCCATTTCAAGAGATGGTACTGGAATACTTTGCCCTCGTGGTGGGCTATTATGGAGAAGACCGGTGATGAGGGCCTATAGAGACGCTTCAACAAAGGAAAAGCATTGATGGTGGAGAGTAATGCTAGGAAGTTGGCAACGATGTGTATGATGTGCATGATGGAATCAGAAAGTACCTCTATTGGGATAGTGGGCCAGCAGAGAACATTCCGGGCTTTTATAGTATTTTCCGATCGGGCCACCAGCCAGCAATTTTCATTTGTATGCACCACATGATGGCTGTACATGGCCATCAAGGTCATGAAGTATTGGCTGCGAATGTTCCTATTTATAGTGAGCTGCACTATGACGTGGGCAATTACCATACCCAAAGGGGAAATAATGGTACCTCCTCGGCTCTTGGGCGAGCTGGGGGTGATAGGGAGAAAGAGTCGATTTTAGGTGGGGCGGCGAATCGGGGCTTTACGGTGGCTTTAGGAAATTTCTGTTCTTTTTAGAGAAAGCAGCAAGTGACGTTTTAGGACGACCTGCAGGGATTCCAAATAGGCACCCTCCCATACAGTCCATCACACATCGGCGTTAGCTCCGGGGTCTTACTTGCTTAGTTAATAGTCTGAGTGTTGAATAAATATCTATCTATACATTACTTCAACTCAACAGCTGGTGGACAGCCCAATGCGGCCTTCAAAGAGCCGTAGATGGTGAACTGCAAAGAGGTCAAGGTACCGACCATGACCAATCTGGTTGGCAAACCGGCGAAAGAACCTCTGATACCCAACTGCTTAGCCAACTGGATCAACAAACCAACAGTAGACTGACCCTCGGCCTTCTTGGTCTTGTTGACCTTGGACAACAAGGTGTCAGCTGGCTGGGACACGAAAGCGGCGGCACATCCGGCAATGATACCGGAGCCCAAGTTGACGGAGGTTGTGGAGGTGGCATCCAACTGGTTCTTTGGGGTTGGGATGGTACCGTAGATAGCCTCGGCAGCTCTCTCGAAAACCAAGAACTTAGCAATGTTGTAAGGAATCTGCTTGAACAAGATTGGGGTGAAACCGTTGTAGAAAGAGCCGGCACCCTCCTCCTTCAAGATTCTGGAGAAACCGCCAATCAAACCGTTGGCGAAGGTTGGCTGCGACACCAATCTGATTCTGGTGGCCTCCAATGGACACAAAGCAATGTCGGCAAAGAACTCGGCCAAAGCAGCAGAACCAATGTACACAGAGTTCTTGTACTTGGTGGCGGTTTCAACACCCAACTGCTCAATGAAGGTCTTCTTGAACAACTCGTAACCACCGAACTTGAAAGCACCCTGCAAGGAGTAACCCAAAACGGTAGGACCCAAACCGGTCAACAATGCGCCGGCACCCTCGGTGGACACAATCTGTCTGAAAGAGCCAACCAAACCCTTGTTGTAGACGGTAGGCTCCAACTGGATTCTGGTCTTGATGACATCAATAGGAGTCATGGCACCGTGGGTGATACCACAACCCATGGCACCAGCAAGGGCAAAAGATGCGTAGTCACCGACGGTGAAGGTTGGAAGTTCTTTGGAAGCCATTGTGAATATGTACAAACGTCAGGAAGAAGAGAGGTTGGAATGCGAAAAGGCGAGATTTAGCCTGGTTATATGGAAACATTTTTTCTGGCGCGCTATCGCACGGTGGCATTCTATTGGTTTAGCGCCGGGGGGTTGTCGTGCGCCCGTTGCTTTTTCGAGGCCAAAAAAGGGCTCAGGAACAGTGGCTGCGTTGCTTTTTGTCCCGACTCCGGCCGGGAACCACGCTAGTAACGCGGAGATTGGCTGCAAATGGGTCAAATCCGCAGGGGACGATGTGACTGACGTCATGGGCTTTGGTTTCATTCGTTTTGCGGCGGCAAATCCAATACTTTTGTATTTTTGGCACCTAGCGGTTGAATCTCATCGGCAGATCGTTCCGCGACTGTTGGCAGCTGTTTTTCTTTGTCTTTGTTAGTGCTCCGTGTTATGTGCAGGATGTTCACTTCGCGTTGCACCCAATGGATCAATTGATGTTGTGGATGCGAAAATAATTGGATTCGTCCTCGTTATTAAGTTTTCACCAGTACCGAATTAGTTTGCCATCTTGTCTATGATTTTCTTTCAGAAGGCCTCGTCTCTCACTCGTACTTAATTTCCTTCCAAGAGGCTTCGTCTCTCACTCGTACTTAATTCATCTTCTAGGGCCCCGCTTCTTCATGTTAGGAATCGGCGGCAATGCTCCATAAGGCAATGGCATACGTTGGTAAGAATCACCAGATGCAGTAGCCGTAGCAGCTGGCGCAGTAGCCGTAGCAGCTGGCGCAGTAGCCGTAGCAGCTGGCGCAGTAGCCGTAGCAGCTGGCGCAGTAGCCGTAGCAGCTGGCGCAGTAGCCGTAGCAGCTGGCGCAGTAGCCGTAGCAGCTGGCGCAGCAGATGGTGCCATCGGGCCCTTGGATGTGGAAGTTGGAACAGAAGGAGTTTGAGTTTCTGAAAAAGAATTAGTAGCATGGCTCGCGGATGAAGCAGTTGGAAGTGCTGAAGCAGAAGAAGCCGTATTGGTGGAGGGGGACTCCGAAGGAGTCGTTATGGTTTCTGGAACGGACGGCTCATACTCATCTTCTCCATTGAGAGCTGGCGAGTAGGCCTCGTCTTCCGATTCATCTGGCCCCGTGGCAGACTCGCCAATTGAACTGGATGGGTCATCCTGCTCCATCTTATCCACATCGGGTTGTTCTGGAAGTTCCTTCTGATGTGGATCCTTATTTTCCTGCGTTTTCTCATTTGTGTTCTCCTCCTTCTCGACGTCTCTGCCCTCGCTCTTTCCAGTCGAATAATGCTCAAGTAGAAACTCCAAGAACTTCGTTCGCAATTCGTTATCCTCGAAGGTTGCAAACGCTGCTTTCTTCTTAGCTTCCACATACGAGTCGCCAATTCCAATTCCCAAATGCAAATCTCCAATGCGAAGTTGGCATACCAAAGGCGACTCTTCGGGTTTGAACTCAAACTCATAGTGGATATTCTTCACGCCTGGACCCAAAAACGCATTAACTCGGTCAACCAAGAATCGGAACTCCGCATTGGCGATCTCAAGTGGATTCTTGAGCTTTTCGTTTTTGGCGCTTTCCTCGTGCAATCGTGACATTAGTGGGCCATAAAGCTTCTTGACCCACATCTTGATCTCGTCATAAGAGTAGTGGCTTTTGGACATGGCACCCAAATACGCCAAGAATACGTTTTTGAAGATGCTGAGCTTCTCTGCGCTCGTCAATTCCCTCGAGACGTTGTGCATCAACGACTCAGGGAAGTTGTAGCAGTAGGCCAATTTGGCCAACATATGTCCGTTGGTAAGCTTATACTTCAAGTATTCGAGATCGTCCTCGTGGGCCCTGGGAAACTCCTCGTCAAGCGCATCCAAAAGAGCCAAGTCGAGCAATCTGGCGCCGTGGAGTGCCAATTTCCGGTTGTGGTTGTTGTTGAAGTCGTGATGGCCATCTTCGGTCTGCAGCTCCAAATAGTCAGACGGCTGTCTCAATGACTTATCGGTGAGAACCAATCGGAGCAACAGCAGATTCTCCAACGGAGGCAACGCCGGCGGGTACGGAGCCTGGTCGTCGCCTACAAGATGCTTTTTAGGTGGCTCTTCTGGTCCAACTGGCACAATGTCCTTCCTCAAAGGCTGGTAGTCCAATAAATAGCCGACGTAGCGGTCGACTTTGGGCGACTTGAAGTTGATTTTGGTCAATGACTTCAAAAACGGCAAGAGTCCCCGATCAAAGAGGTGCTTCACTTTCACTGCCACTTTGATCTGGGGCGAATGGAGCGACACCTTGAGCTTCTCCACGAGCGGTGGATCAAATGAGCTGGTAGCAGACGAATCGGAAAACGTCTTTACCAAGTTCTTGTACTGGGCGACGCTGGGCGCCTTGGCGAACACATGGTTGAGAGTAGCTTGGAGCTGCGAGATGTCACCTTTGACTTGGTGGAGGTCGTCGCACCAGGTTAGAACGTCTTCGGAAGCCATGAGGGGTTTGTGTTGCATGGGCGGGGTCGGTGTCTACTACGGGGGAGAGTCTCTCGGAGAGTCTCTACAAAGAATGTGGAGGAATGGAAGATGTAGGATGGACGATATATATGTGGTCGTGTGGGGCACACGATGGTATTTGGGTGCAACTAGTCGGGAGCAAAGACGGGGACGGTGTGGGAGGAGCTGTTTAAATCGTGTCTAGAGATGGGAATAGTATGTCTTTGTTTCTTTTATTGACGTTTTTTGTGTTTCCAGTTGGACGGCGAGATGAGTAGCCGTTCAAGTTAATTGCGAGCACTAGTAAGCAGTCGCACTGGCAAATACTGGCTCAACTTGAAGTACGTGGGTATGGACGCAGAAATTTATAATTATTGGGAAAACAATAAATTTGGGTGGTCATATCAGTAAAAGATTTCTTGCAGTAGCATAGAAAATTTGGGTTCGAACTACATCGGATACTGTCGACTCTTGAAGTACCCTAGGTGGTTGGAATGCGAAGATAGATTGTTGCTTCTTTTCATCTATAATTCACTTATAATCTCTTAAGCACCAATTCACTATAATTTCGTCATCAAAAATTCACTTAAAATCATTTCATTTATAATTACTTACTTCATCAAACCTTCACTTAAAATCTCTTCATCCACAATTCACCTAAAATAGATTACTTGAAACACTGGAGACTTTCAAGAATGTGTGGTTTCCTTAATTGGAAGTTCTCTGTGATCATGATGCTGTGATAATGAGGGTGCTTCCAATAAAATAAAATGAGGGCAAACTACTACTACTTCAACAATTAGGTGATCCGCCCATGTTGCAGGAAAGGTAGAGATTTCAGATTATTGATAATACTTTGTGCTCATCTACTTGGCAGATTCGTCGATGATACCTGCCAGCTCGTAGATCTGAAATATCTAGTACTATAGAAATGTCTTATTCGTATAATGTCTTATTCGTATAATGTCTTATTCATTAATGTCTTATTCTATAGAAATGACTTATACTATAGAAATGTCTTATACTATAGAAGTGTCTTATACTAAAGAACTGTCTTATACTTAGAATTGTCTCATACTATAAAAGTGCATTCTACAGAAACGTTAACAGATTGACCCCAGATCAATTTATTTGTCAGTGTTTCCTTATTTCTTCTTTTGGATCTTTCCGATAAGGGCTTCATCCTAAGCGGCCTGACTCCGGCCCGCTTACGGTGTTCCAACTTTGCTGCCGAGAGCCTTGCAGACTTCCACTCAAATTCCTCGTAGGGCTTATACTACAATAACTCAACGAGCCCTGAACTATTACAAATGCGTTAATTTTAATTGCCATAGAAATTATAATATAGCTAAATAACGCACGCAAATCGATCGTCATCCAAAGAATGGTGGGCTCGTACTTGTACAATTATTCTTGGCCAGTCTCACATCTTAACTGGCAGCGATGTCTTCAAATTCAGAGACAGTACGACCCACTCAACTGGCCGTGAGTCTTCCAATACATCTTTACAGTATACTTGATGAAGCCAAACAATCACCAATATTTCCTACATTGAGTCGAAGATCTTCTTCGAGCTCTATCCTGGTGTAGACCAAAATGTACAACCATTTATTGAAGATCTCGGCACTCGTCCAGTTATATAGACAACAATTTGGAAACATGGTTGAATGTAATGCTGACCCTTATACTCTGTTGTCGCACGTAGATTTTGTTCCTTTTCATCTTCTCCTTCTTCCCCTTCATCCTCCCCCTCATATCTCTCTCCTACTCTGCCATTTCGCCGTTGTCTTGAGCAGTAAATGCCGGAGCTGCCTCGCCACTCCCGCCCATGTATGCAGACAACTCAAGGTCCAACTCTTCTGCGGTCTTCTTGGCAGGTCTGGGCTTTCTGGCCTTTGGCTTCTTGGCTCTTGCTCTTGGAGCTTCGCGAGCGGCATTCTCTTTAGGAGCACGCACGCTGTCACGACCACCGCGGTTTTCACGCACGTTTTCACGCACGTTTTCACGAGGAGGACGTGAAGGAGCAATTCTGTCGGCCAACGACGTGGCATTCTCCACCACCAATGTGTTTCCCATGGCCAATTTGCCGTCAAACTTCTGGATGGCCCGCGCGTTGTTGTCGCCGTTATTTTGCTGGAAACACACGTACGCCGTGGTCTCCTCTCTTGGGTCAAACTTGACAAAGTCCACTGGCGCAATACTTAGGAACAAGTTGTTCAAGTCCTCACCGTCCAAATCTGGGTGGACATTCTTGAGTCTTAACAACGGTCTGCCGTCGGCGTCTCTGAAAATCTGTGATGGGATTCCACTGCCGTGAGAAGGACGGAACTGAAGTTAGTAATTGGGCACTTAAAGCTTCTTTTTTTCGTTGTTCGCTATCACTTGCTTAATACATACTCCTGGGGCTGGTCTTCGGGATCCTGCACCTCTGGAGCCTCTCGGTCTTCCAGAGCGCTCTCTTCTGCGGGGCTGGTTGTCGCCAATGATCTCGTCCAAAGACTGTTCTAGAACTCCTGACATTTTGCTGGTAGGTGTAGTTCGACGAGACGAAATCGTTGATGTTCGTTTTTCGCGGGGAGGTTTTCTGCAGGACGGGTCACCACTACAAGAGACATCTAAAAACATATATTAGTAGCACCGACGGCTAGTTGCGCTTCTTCGAGGTCTTGAAGTTGTCGTTCTCATCGTAGCGAATGCCCACAAATTTGCCGTCCAAGTTGAACTCATCGGTTTTCTTCAAGTAGTCCAAAGGCATCAACAGGGGCCAGTTCACGAACTGATAGCCATTCTTGAACACGTAGTTGGTGTTGCGGAAGCCAAAGTACACACAGGTGCCCACGAAAAGAAGGTTCTTCCAGCCGAAAAGTGAGCCGCTCGGGTACATCAAAAGCGCCACGAGGACCAAGAATGATGCACCAATCAAATAGGGAAGCAACTGGATGTATGGCGATCTTCTGTCGATGAACGGGTTGGATATCGAGTCCTGGTACGGTTTGTAGTTGCCCAAGAACAAGTCGTAGGAGTCCTGCCTGTAGCCGTCCTTGTAATTGTTGAGGTAGTATCTCGTAACGGAATTGAGTCCGTCGTTGACCACCCCCAACTTCGTTCTCTTGCCTGTTCTAGTGTAGTCCGTCTTCAAGGCGCCGGTGCCAGAGTACGCACACGAAACAGCGTCAGCGTTGTCGGCCCAGAAACTCTGGAAAAAAAGATTGAAGGCGGGGTCAATAAGCTCCCAAGGGATGGTGTTTTCCTTCGACAAGTACTGCGAGTCCTCCAATTGATTTTGCAACACCCACCGGCCCAACATCGACTGCACGACATTTGTACGGTCCAAGCAGTCCATGCAGTTTGTTCTCACCACCTTGCTCTGCAAGTGCTTGACGTCGTTGGCCGCGATGTCGAAGTGGAAGTAGTTGTCGCTGGTGAAACCCAAATCAATCAAGTGTTCAATGAGAAGCTTGACTCGGTCCCAACGCATGCGTCTGCACTCGTGGTGGAAATCAAAGTAGATGTACTTGACGTGCTCGGCAACGGACTTTGGCAATGTTTCCACCGCCTTTCCGTAGGCATCCTTGACAGGTTTCTCATAGCCACTCTGGTTGACCAAATTGACCAAGTAATTGTCGCCATAAATTTCCACCTGCTCCTTGAAGTGCTTGGCGGTGGCCTCCTGGGCCGGCCTTGAAGAAATCACCAAGTTGGGCTTGTATTTCAAATTGTTGATCTCTGACCAGTAGACGGGCACCGAGCCTCTAGTTTGCAAGAACGAGTAAATCTGGTTGTTGGAGGTAGTGAAGATCTGCTCAGTCTCGTTGAAGTTGGCGACGTTTCCGCTCTCGTCGACTCCACGACGGAAATATCTGGTTCCAGCACGGAGCGACGATCTACGGGTGATCAAGGCAAACTCCAACAGCTTCTGGCCGTTGAAAACGGTCGAGTGAGATTCGAAGTAGCCGTAAATCACCGGAGACACAAAGTCTTTGGCACCGGAGGTAATCAATTCCTCCGACAAGTAGCTATTCCACCAGAACCGTGAGTCAATCTTAACTGGCTTAGACCCAGCAATTTGTCTCTGCAAGGAGTTGGTCAAATCGTAAGCATTGTCGACCGAATAGAACAATGTGGCATTCGTCAAGTGCTGGTTCAACAAGCTCAAATACTGACCTTCCTCAGCATCTTTCTTGGAGATGGAATCGTTACCGAGTGAGTAAATCTTGAACGACGTAACCTTGGCGATATTCTTGCCCAAAACAGACCCTGTGATCTCGTGTTTGTCTGCAAGAATAAGGTACTTGTTTATTTTCAACTTGATGGTACCCAAGGTGCACGAGACTGGCGAAGCGGTTTCCTTGGAGTAGGCAAATGGGATTTCATCCGCCACTTCCAATGAATTTCCGTTAACCAAGAGATAGTTGCCAGTCACGGAGGAGTATATCACGTGGGTGCCGTCATTTCCGATGGAATGAGTGAGTGTCATGGCGGAGAGGGCCAGAAGATCGCAAGTGAAAGTTCTAATTGACTTGAATGAAATTGGTTCTAGGAGTTGACACGATCCATCCTTGTGGAGCATCCGTACCTCCGGAGAGCAGCCCATGTGACAGAGAATGGAGATTAGAAATGATAGAGGATAGAGAGTCGAGAATGAGAGATACAGGGATTTTGGACCACTTGAAAAACACTAAAAATTGGAGAATTTGGGGTTACAGAAATTGGTAGTCTTGTTCGACCGTGGGAGATAGGTTTTTCCCTTTTAGGATAGATGGCGTCAACCACGGGGCTGTAATAGCTGCTCTGACAAAATTGGGAACTTTATATTTATCCTAGTTTAACTATGTTATCCTGATTTCTTTATATTATAATTGTGTGTTGAAAGATGCCTCGAATGCCTTTGTGCTCAGGCGCACCGTAGTTTTGCACCCAGACAATAAAAACCGTATACAAATTCCTATTGTATCCATGCAGTTGCCAGATATCAATTTACCATGAGCAACGTTAAAAATAAAGAAAATGAAAGAGGTACATAGTCGAAGAAAAAAAATAATGAGAGCTAACGGAGACATTGTCGCGAAATATTCTTAGCCCTGCTGAATTTTGACTGAGAGAGCACCATTTTACGATTAGGTGTGTCCAAAAAAAATATATTTAAGCACGGAAGGGTATTTGCGGTATACAAAGCAATTGAAAAGACTCGTGTATCAACTTAGTGTCTTGTCAAATTCTCTGTATATATATTTTTGACCACATCTTCTTGTTCGTAAACTTCTTCTTTCCAGTCTCACACCGATTTTCGCCATACACTGTCTGAATTCACCAAATGCTGCGAATTGACAAATACCTTCAAATTCAACACAACCAAGGCAATCTCGCCACAGAAATGCTCTACAGTACCAAATTACAAGATCCAGATTGAAAAATGCTAGTCGATCACTATGAAACACTTAATGGTAGAATTCGCCCTACAAACGTCGCTTCCCGGACAACCACTATATCGCCTCCGGAGTACCATCTGCAGGCCCATACTACCACCTGTTAAGTGCTTCTTTCGACTTCTATCACCTTCACTTACCTATTACACCTCGTGAATGTACCAATTGAGATCTATCCTTACAGGCCACGAGCTGGATGTGAGAGGAGTCACCGCCATTTCCGAAAATGTCATCGTCTCCGGCTCCAGAGATGGCACTGCCAGACTGTGGGACTTGCACTATAATGTCGATACCTCCAGCGCCAACGAGATCTGCTTCCTGTCACCCACTGGGGCCTTCGTCAACACTGTGGAATCTCTTCCGATTGATCCAGATATGCCGCTTGTGGCTATTGGAGGCAAGGATGCCGTCATCTATGTGAGTGATACTCACGATAGTTTCGTCAAACAAGGCGACGATTTCGGCAAATACCAGTTGATCGGCCACCAGGGCAACGTATGCTCGCTCAATTACAAAGATGGAGCCTTAATCTCCAGTTCCTGGGACTGCACCGCCAAGGTATGGGACCTCACCACTTTTGCAGTGAAGCACGATTTGGTGGGCCACGCTGCCTCCGTTTGGGACGCACAGATCGTGGATGCCAACGAAGACATCTACCTTACTTGCTCAGCTGACAGAACAATCAGAAAATGGAGAGGTAACGTGGAGATCGCCCAGTACACTGGCCACAACGATGTGGTCAGAAAGCTATTGGTTTTGCCTGGCGGAACCAAGTTTGTATCTGCGTCCAACGATTGTACGCTCAAAGTATGGGACTTGGATTCTGGAAAAGCCTTGCAAACCCTCGTGGGCCACGACTCGTTCATCTACGATATTGGTCTTTTGTCCAATGGTGATCTAGTGTCTACTGCAGAAGACAGATCGGTGAGAATCTGGCACAACGGCACGGTGGCACAAGCCATCACGCTCCCCTGTATTTCGGTGTGGAGTGTTGCTGTGTTGCCCAATGACGATATCGCCGTGGGAGGTTCAGACAAGCAGGTCTATCTCTTCACAAAGGATAAAGCGAGAGCTGCCACTGCCGAGGGAGTAGCCCAGTTCAAGGAACTTGTGGAACAATCCACTATTTCCGAGCAATCCTTAGATGACTTGAAGAAGACCGATATTCCTGGTTATGATAGATTGCAGAAGCCCGGAAAGGAAGAAGGTTCCACAATCATGGTCAAGAGTCCTGCTGGAGTCATTGAGGCCCACCAGTGGACTGGAGGTGAGTGGGTGAAGATCGGAGACGTGGTGAACTCTGCTGGAGGTAGCAGTGGCAAGAAGGACTACAATGGAGTTGAGTACGATTACGTTTTCGACGTTGATGTCGAGGACGGAAAGCCTCCATTAAAATTGCCATACAATGCTGGAGAGAATGCTTACGTTGCAGCGGAGAGGTTTTTGGCCAACAACGACTTACCCTCATCGTACACTGAGGAGGTGGTGAAGTTCATCAATCAGAATACCAGTGGATTCCAGCTTGACCAGCAACTGGGAGGCAGCCAGCCAGCGCCGCAACCAGAGGTTCCCAGTGCACCAAGCAAACTGACCACACCAAAGAGCTCGTTGCTTCCACAAGTAAGTCTCATCACATTTAAGGATTTCAAGGCTGAGCAGTTGATCAAGGGCTTCAACAAGTTCAATTCTCAGACATCAGATGAGACGAAATTCTCTTTGCGGGATGAAAAGGCCGTGGGATCCGCATTGAATGGCTTGAATTCGAAGCAAGCTCTTTTCTTGATCAATTCTGTTATTCCGAAGATTCTCAAGGAGTGGGGCAAGGCCCAAAAGTTGATCGCGTTTGACATGCTCCGAATTAGTATTCCTCGGGTGTCAACTGTGGATTTGCTCCAGTCCACCGAAGCGGCAGAGAACATAATCGAGATGCTCTTGCTGAGTCTCGAGGAGATCGAAGAGAATGATCTCGCTCTTTTCATGATGATCTCCAAGGTGTTGTGTGGATTGACTGCCAGCACGCTTTTTTCTCAACTTTTCCTCACCGTCGGAAACGACAACAGCGTTGCATTTAGCTCATACTTTGAAACGCTCGTAGAGAGGTCTTCAGTTGTGATAAAAATTATTACTACCTCTGAGACAGCCAAGTCCAACAAACTTTACAAGAATGCGTTGTCCGCATTGGCTTCGTTCGTTTACGATCTTTCGGTGTTCCCATTCTCGAATAAGTCGTTGAAGTTGACGCCTGACTCGTTGAAGCCGGTGGTCGCCTACCTTAACGACATTGCCGAGGATCTCGTGAAAGAAGACGAGGAGTCTGCCTATAGATTGAGTATTGCTCTTGGAAATTTGAAGGTGTTTGGAGCATTGAGCACCAACCCTGATTGGCTTGCGACAAGCAAGAAGCTCCATACTACGGCCAGATTCCAGGAAGTCTACAATGCTCTCTAGACGAGAGCAAATATAGCAAAATAATGGATGATATGTATTAGAAGTGACGCCACACGTAGGTAGCAGAAGCTTAGACGCGTAGACGAGGTAGCCAAAGCAGATCAGATTGTTAGGAAGTGCAACAGTAAGATTGTGAGTTGAGCCATCAAGTAGAGTAGAAGAGTTCCGGCACCTTCTGGACGTAGTTGGCCAAATTGTTGGCCACCTCAAGGTTGGTGTTATCCGAAATCTCCATCATGGAGTATGCATTCACTCTGAAGTCAGAAACACTTGCCTTTCCGATCACCTCATACATTTTGCCAACCTCTAGAACGTTTCCTTGAGGAACTTGCACATCCACGGCTCCTCCGGCATTCAAGCGGGCCAATTGTGAAGGAGGATCGAAGGAGTCCACCTTGCCTACCACCCTGATGATTCTTCCAGCGAACTCTTTGATGGTTGTGGCGTTGACTCTCACGCTAGCAGCATCCATTTTGATAGATTGATTTAGCACGAGAACGCGTTTTAACTGGAGGTGTACACCTGTACATCCGGTGATGGAGGATGAATGTAGTTACCGGAAGGAATATCTTTCCGGAAGGGGATCTTTCCTTCTCTCGTTAAGACTTTTTCCTGAATTCTAGTACGCTGGAAGGGGCCTTACTGGAAGGTGTGTGGCCGAAAAGTCGGAAATCAGGATTTTCTGATTGACAGCCACCGAGGCAGATCTGCAGAGCACTCTCACTGCAGAACATTCTTTGGCAGAGCATTCTCACTGCAGCGATCTGGTCCACCCTAATGCTATGGCACTGTCTGACATCTTTTCAAAAATGTAAAGCTTCCTGTTTTGGCCCTTAATCTCTTCATCTCGACAATTTTCTCCTAAAGTGCTTTCTCTTTTTCTCCCCCGAATCGTAAACCTGATCTTGATCTAGCAGACCAGCTCTGCACACAGCCGTATGTTCTGCTGTTTGGCTGCGAAAACCATGGACTCCTTATATTCAAGATATGGCAGAGCAAAATCTAGCAAAACGTCCTAAAATAGATACCATGGAATCGGCCTGCTACCCCTTTTGAGAGCTGGACCAGCCGCATACCATTAACGCGTCCCCCGGTTCTTAGATCTCGCCCTCCCCGGATTGCACTTGACTAACAGAACAAACTAGCCAGAGAATTATATAAGAAGTCGCCCTTGCCAGATCACAATCCTTATCATCCCATCACACACTCAGGAACAACAATTGCTAGCCCAATGTCTGCTCAATCCGACATACTGAACCTTTTCTTCAACTACTCTGACGACGATCTGGCAATGGACCTTCTTGACCAAGAGCTCAGCCAGGCATTTAACGAGAAACTGATAAGCGACTCTACCGACATTTTGAATGCTATTCAGCCCACTACTAAGACTATCATTCAACATAATGCCTCCACCAAGCCTGCCATTCAACATAATGCCTCCACCAAGCCTGCCATTCAACCTAATGCCTCCACCAAGCCTGCCATTCAACCCATCAATCCACCCACCAATTCCGCTCAATCTGCGTCTCCGCCAATCACCCCAAATGGCCAATCAGCACACATGGAGGGCCCTAGTGATCTGATTGAGTACCCTAAAATCTCCCAGTCGGTCCCTGCTCTGCCCCACGGGACTTCTACCAAAGTTGAGTCCACTTCAGACTTCATGGGCACTGACACCTTTAATGGTCTCACCAACTGCCTCATGGACTACCCTTTCCACAGTAGCGAAAAGACATCTTGCAACGTCACCAATTTTCTCGACACGGCCACCTACCCTACTTCCCCCACTTCCTGCCACCAATGTAGCCCAAACGTGGTTACTAATGTGCTCGGCTATCCTCCTACCCTCCTCTCTGATACTATCGACCCAACGACCATTCCCAACACCAACGAGCCTGCTGAAAACCCTCAAAAGTCTGACAACCCTTGTATTGACTTTGAAGTCAGCCCTTGTATTGACCTTGAAGTCAGCACATTCGATGACTTCTGTAATGGAAAAATCATAAATGGCCTCACCAACTTCTCAGACGCCATATCTTCCTTTCCATATTTCGCTGTGGATAGCACCTTCTCTGACGTCCAGAGCTTCATAAGCACTGAGGACATCGAAGTTGACGTGGATCCTGATATGACTGTGTCATCGGTGATAAAGAACAATGAGGACTGTGACTACTCCAATTTTCCTGAGTTCACCAGTGGTTGGAATTTGGAGAGCGGAGCCTTGTTATCCGTGGATAACTTGAAATTTAGCATTCTAAAAGAGGAGCCCCAGGTGGATGTCTCCAGTGAACCCTTTATTTCTCCTCGCAATGACTCGTACGCTCAAGAGGAGATGATTGATTACGATATCGCACCCTCCGATGTTCAGATGTTTCTCCCATTAAACGTCTCTGCTCACGACATTGATGTTTCTGACTTCATGACAGCAAATCGTATAGCTCTGGGAGATGCATCAGATCTGAACAAAGAGGTCAAGGAAAAAACTCAGCAGCCAAACCCTCATCATTCTGCTACCTATCAGACTGCTCGAGAGCAGCCCACCACCCAACTAGTTACTTCCCGTCAGACAGCCAGACAGGCTCACAAGCAACCTCTGATCTTTATTCCAAAAGCCCTTACCAGACCTAGAACCGTGCTGCCTGTGGTTGTGACTTCAGATCAATTTAGCAAAGCCACCGGAGTTTCGATCACCAACCTTCCCGCTCACCAGTTCAATGGCTCTAATCATGGAACATTTCTACCCCAAACCACTTCCATGGAGCTGGTTGTGCCTACGTCTTCTCTGAACTACACTCACAACATATCTAGAGTGAGCAAGAGCAATGTTCCTCACTTCAAAAGACTCACGAATGTACCGAAGGCCACAAGAGATCGTCTTTTAAAACAGATCAATGAAGCTGCTCAAGCACAGAGCCAATCTTGTGCTGGTGATAATCAGGTCAATTTTGCCAACAGTCAGTTCAATAGTGCTTCACGGTACACTTTCCCTCAGGCACACCCTAGGTACTTCGGTCATACTCAGACTCAGTTCAAGTCCATGGCGCAGGCTCACTTCAAGCCTATAACCAAGACTCACTTCCAGCAACTGGTCCGGGCTTCACAAAAAAAAAATTGCAAATCTAGAAGGTGGAACCCAAAACCCAAGCTTGATCTCCAGTACCCTCTTGACCAGATTGAATATTGGGTCGAGCTAGCTCCCCAGCTCACAAATAACGCTAAGGCTCCCGAAATAAGCCCCGGAAAGCACATGGATAAATGTCTCGAGCTTTACGAGGGCCAAAAAAAGCAGCAGCTCCAGACCATTGTCAGGACTCGATATGTTAGAGCCAGAGACGCTTTCCTGAAACTTCAACACCGAGATGTCTTTTACGAGTACAACGAGTACTTTGACGTCTCCAGACCTTATCAGCAGCAGTTTACAAGAGTTGAGGTGGACAACGGCACACCCAAGAACGAAACCAGATGTGCGTTGTGTGCCTACTGCGAGCAGCCTAACTTCTTCGAGCTAAAGAATCTGTGCTATGCTCAACACATGAGCCATCTGCATGGAATTTACACCGATGACTACTTGGCTCCAAATCCAGTGTATGTTGGTCGTTATTCTGTTGCCAAGAACGCCAATCCCGACAGGAAGACTGTTGCCAGGGTTCGAGATCACGATTGTGTGGTGTGTCCTGTTTGTTACAATCTATCGGAAATTCGGTGCTGGTCATCGACACTGAAGCAGAAACCGCTACTGAATTACCTCAGACACTTCAAGGAGTGCCATCGAATTGGGCGACAGAAAGATTCGTTTTTTAGCGAGCTGTCGATCGATTGAGCCTTGCATTATGTTGTTTTCTTTCTCTATTCTAATTACACCTGAATTTTCTTCCTCATGAGAAGTAGACTATCTATTTACGCATGGATGAGCTCGTTCAAAAACTTGCCGGCTTCTCCCTTCTCCTCGGCTCTCATCAAGCTCTCTCCAATCAAAAAGCCGTCCACGTTGTCTTCGTTCTTGTACTTTTTAACATCGTCCACAGAAGTGATGCCAGACAACGCCAACACCAACACGTCACCCTTTCTGGAGCTGTTCTTGGCGGCCTCCACCAACGAGCTGGTGGTGTTCAAGTCCACGTCAAACGTGGTGAGGTTTCTGTTATTGACTCCGATGATAAGTGGCTCCTCAGTAGAGTCTTTGTACTTCAATGCAAGTGCAGACTTCAACTCGGCAGCGTCGTTGACCTCCACCAAGGGAACCATGCCCAAAGACCAGGAATACTCGTAAAGAGCCTGCAACAAGTCGAAGTCCTGCAACATCTTCACAATCAACAACACGGTGTCGGCGCCGGCCAAACGAGCCTCAAGAATCTGGTACTTGTTGAACACAAATTCTTTTCGCAATACAGCAGGTCTGGACTCCTTGGATGGAACGGAATCAATGACCTTCCTGATCAAAGACAAGTCGTCCAAGGATCCCTTGAACCATTTTGGCTCAGTCAACACAGAAATGGTCGAGCATCCATTTTGTGCGTATGTGAATGCCTGTTTACCTGGATGTGCTGAGATATTGATATTCCCCTTCGATGGCGACGCACGCTTGAACTCAGACAATATTATCGTCTCCTTGTTAGACTTCGTCTCCATGAGACGCTCGTAGAAGTTGATAAGAGGAGGGGCCACGCCTAAACTCAACGACACCTCCAAATCTGCAAAAGATTTACCGGGAAGCGCCTCAATGGCCTCGTAGTCTTCAATTCGCTGCTTGTAGATGGTAGTTAGGATGTTTTGCTTGGTTGCCGAGGCGGTGTCTTGGCCCTGGTTCTCTTTCCAAGTCCCTCCACTCATTTTCAAAACGTTCTCGATGATAACATGTCCTGCCTCCGTCAAAATAGACTCGGGATGGAACTGAACGCCCTCAACGGTATAATTTTTGTGTCTGATTCCCATGATCACTCTTGGTTCTGTTTCAGTGGATGCCGTCACCTCCAAGCAATCTGGAAGCGATTCTTTCGTGCCGGCCAAAGAGTGATATCTCGTGGCGGCCACGCCCTGAGGAACGCCAGCAAAGGCGCCCTTGTTGTCGTGCTTGATGGTGGAGGTCTTTCCGTGGACAATTTCCCCGGCAAAAGTCACCTTTCCACCGAAAACCTCAACCATACATTGCTGGCCCATGCAGACTCCGAAAACAGGAATCTTGCCAGCAAAGTGCTCGATCGCCGCCTTGGAAATACCCGAGTCATCTTCAGGGTTGCCTGGACCGGGCGAAATGAATAAGATATCTGGCTTGATGACGTTTTCTATGGTGTTAATGTCTATTTCGTCGTTCCGAAACACATCGACCTTCTCACAGAGTGCCGACTGGCAAAGATACTGGTATAAGTTCCATGTGAACGAGTCATAGTTGTCGATCATAAGCACATGCTTTTTGTCGAATTTGCCAACCATTTTGCCAACGAAATTGCTACCGTTCAGATGATTTTCAGAAATGGTAGTAACTTTCTCATTCAAACGTTGACTCATGGCCTGCAGATAAACGGAATCGCTCGCTTGGACTAATGCTTTCAAGGCATCAGTGGCTACCAAGAATTCTTCTTATTAAACCTTAAATTCTTCATATTTTTGTTTAACCTGTTCTATAGTCTAGTCCTTCTTTCTCTTTCGGATGCGCGAACTGATTGGCGCATCGTCTTGTAGAATCTTGCGGATGTTTGCCAGGTTTGCACCTCTATCCTCGTCAAACTCAACACCACGCAACATCACCGTGCTCACAAGCTCAAGAATGAGCATGAATAACGAAGACAAAATGGCCAACACGTAGTTGGAAATGGTCACTCCAATGTCGAGCCACGAGCCCTCGGTCTTGACCAAGTAGAAGAAGTTCAACGACAAAAAGTCCGATGTGGAGATGATCAACGTTGATATAGTAAATTTGCGGATTTCAAGCTGGTGGTTCATAATACCAAAGCACGTAGACAACAACACGTATGGGATAATCAACTTGAGCATAAGCAACGCACCCATAGGGAATGGAGCGAACACTGGAATCAATCTGTACACAGAATCAAGAGAGAAGGTGGAGATGGAAGCCAAATTTCCGGTTCCAAAGAAAGCAAACTGCAAGAAAAAGAATCCGATGATGGAGATTCGGATTGTCTGCAACCAGTATCCCTTAGGCAAGGTGTGGTGTGCTTGTAAGCTCTGATTGATTTCCTTTCTGGAAAACTTCAATTGTGTCTCAATGTTCAACCACTGCAACAAAACCAATGAGTATCCCACAAAGAAGAAAACCTCGAAGGAAATGGTTAAGATGATGAAAGTTGGAACGAAAGTCAAATAAATAATCAAGAGTCTCAACTGGTAATCAGAGGACGCTTTGAACGTATGCAACACCGGCAAGACAAATAAAGAGATAAGGAATGTCAACCATCCAATCGTCTGGGCCTGCAATGGAAGCCCGTTCCTAGCTTGCAAGGAAGTCACAGCAACGTTCGTTGCGTACAAAATGACAAGGATAGAGGTCAACTGAGCGATGACAACTTTTTTGGTAAATTCCAGAGGATTTCTCTTGAACACCTTTCCAGTGCCGATAACTCCAACAATAAACGCAGCGGCAGAACTTACGTTGATTTGCCACAAGCTCTCTGTCTTCACAGCGTTCAAGTTGGTGAATGTGCACATACTGATACAGCTGATCAACCATGTCAATCTAGTTCCGAAAGTCAACTTCTTGCCCCATGCAAATGGGTATAAGCCAACCAACACAAACAAAACAGAGAACGTGATTCTGTTGGAAAAGCCGTATACGATACTTTCGTACATGCCAAGGAAGGACACAAGTGTGAAAAGCTTTGTTGGACCCGAAATTCCGAACAAGAACGAGTTCAATCCTGTTACGAATAACGCTCTTTCGTTCAAGATGGTGTACCAAAAGTAGATTGGGAAAGCCGCGTACATGTAGTAATTGAACGGCGATCTTTGGTAGAAAAGCAAGTAGTTCAACGACAAAGCGATGCCTCCAAAGGCAGCAAGAAGTGGCTTCGAGTTTGGTGGCTGCTCGAAGGTGGTCAAGATGAACAACTTCAAGAACACATTGAAGGAGTAGATAATCCATCCAAAAAATCCAAGGGTGACAATCGATCTGAGCAAGAGCCAGTTGTATGTCTGCAAGTAGTTCAAGCCATCCAAGCCACATTTCATCAACAGCTCGGCCAACTCGGTGGCTTGTTCGATGAGTTCATCCGAAGGATCGATCTCGATAAGTGAGATGATGCTTTCGATCTCACTCTTGTAAACTGAAATGGGCTTGTGAACGAACGGATCGAATGGCTTGTACTGGAACTGGTGATCGTACACCTCACTCTCTTTAACAAGATATTGCTCCACAATGACAAGTGCATTCTCATACAACGCCTTGATTTTGTTCAAGGGCGTGCCCTTAATGTATGGTAAAGGCAACTCGCCCACGGAGTTAGCAGGGTAGTTGGCCCCAATAAGATAGGCCATCAAGGGAGCGATATCTGCTTGCTTGACGTCGTGGCGAGCCAAATGGTCGAAGGCCCAGGTGTCGAAGTACTCTGGTTCGTACCCCGAAGCAACAGCATCCTGTTTGAGTAACTGGAGGTCCAGAGCCTTTTGAGGCTTATTCACACCGGCACCCCAAACCACAAGCGGAGTTCTGGTGTTATCCGGATGTCCGTCACCGTGAGAGCCAAAGTCGGACATTCCGTGGTCGGCAGTGAACACGAACGCAGTGTCGTCGTCGCCGAAATATGCATGGAGTCTAGGAACCAATTCTGCCAATTTCGTATCGATATACTTGATATTATCGTAGTATTCAGCAGAGTAAGGCCGGTATGCGTGGCCGGCGGTATCAATGCCAAGCAAATGCAAGAAGAAGACGTTCCCGTCCTGTTTCAATTCGTCGTCCAAGGTTTTGTTGGTCTTGGCCTCTTCCAAGAGCTCGTCCATGTGGTTGAAAACGAACGCGTCCAACTCAATCGAGTCCTGGGTAAAGTCTTCAAACTCGTGGCCGTACATGTGGCAGTCGATCTTGCCCGGTACCACGTTCTCTCCGTAGGCGAACATGGGCAAAATGTCTGGAGACCCAAATGAGTAGGTATGAGTTGATTGGTTGAAAAACGAGTCAAAATCGACCGGATTCTCCTTCCAGCCCTTGGTGACCGCACTCACGTCCTCGTAGAATCCGGCAATCATCGCCACATGGCCCGGTCTGGACTCGGTGGGCATTCTGGTGTTGGAGATTCCCCATGTTGCGTCATTCAACACTAAGCTGCGCAAAAACGGCGCCAAGTACTCCTCGTTGCCCGTGGTGGGATGCAACACTTTCTTAAACGTCTTGTCTGCTCGCAAGCCGTCGCCCACGATCAAAAAGAGTCTTTTAGCTGGCGGATCGGCGGTGGATTTGTGCTGTTCCATGCCATGTACCAATGGCGACACGAAGTAGATGTCAAAAATCAGCCAGAGGTAGTAGAAGTGGAAGATAACGCCAACCACGATAAAAAGCTGGCGATGGAAGCCCATGGTGAGCTGTTTTGTGGGATTTTGTGGGGTTTTGTGGGTATACCTTAACGAGAGTAGAGACCAGATGGCATCTTTAATTCGCGACCGCGTAACTACAGAGGTAAGGTTAGAGTAATAAGAAATGGCTCTAAATACGAATACATGACTAGATATGGGTACCTTTATAAAAAATCAAGTGATTGGGCAAATCGAAGGAGACAAAATCAATAGGAAATATATTAAAATTAAACAATCAAGCGATGGGAAACAATTGAGGGAGACAAAATCAACAGGAATTTCATTCAAATTAAACAATCAAGAAATTGAGGAAGATAAAATCAGCAGGAAATTCTTCAAGTAAATACCCCAAAGCAACTAGCTACAATCTCAATGCTCCTCTGATTTCCTTATCCTAACCTATTAATTATACATTTCCCTATGCCTTCATGGCGTTGACCACATCGCAGTTGCGCTTGAAAGTCTTGAGGGTCTCCCGGAACTCCAGAAGCGTCCGGGTGTAGTTCTGCAAAATGAGCATGTCGCTGAACAAGCACGACTGGTACGCTTCAACACACGAGGTGTCTGAGTAGATGATGTTGTGGTGGCGCTCGTCCTTCTCGAGGCGTCCCGTCTGGTACCGTAGCACCGCCTTACGATACTCGGCAAACTTGCGCTCGTAACTGTGGATGTTCTGAACGTACTCGTTCCATTGCGTATGGGTGAGGCTCAGACCGACATCAACATGTGGAGGCTTCGCCGTGAATATGATGGAGTTTTCGTCAATGTCAGGCGCCAAGTCCGACGGAGAGATCGTCGAGTTGCTAAAGCGTGCGCTCGCTTTATTGATGGGCGTGAAGAGTGTTTGTGCTCTGGAAGTTCCATCGGTGAACTCTGTTTTTGCTCTCTTGAAGCTGGACTGAACAGACCCGCTTGCTTTGCGTGTCTTCAGGCCTGTTTCCGGCAAGTTTTCCCGCATGTCGTCGAAACTAACATCATCCAAGTTCGTTCCGAGTGTATCACGCAATTCGCTCATATCCGCAAATCGTGGCTTTTTAGCACTGTTGGGAACATGCTGGGCAGACGCCTCGCGCCGACGCTGTTCGTATTGTTCTCGCGTCTTGACGTTGGCTTGTGGCGAGGACATGTTGTATGGTTTTCGTTGGGGCCCCTTAGGCTCTGGCGCCGAAAAACCACCGTTCGCCCCGTCGATTTCTCCCTCCTCAGGGACTTCGACTACCTCCGGGCCATCGTGGGGGGTCTCGGGAGCATCACTGTTTGTACCGTTTGCGTCCGAGCCATCCTGGTCTTGATTGAGAGATTCGTCTGAGGTTTTGGTGGAAGGTGGCTCGCTCTGAATATCGTCAAACCCTCCAGCGTGAGACTCATTCAAGCCGGAAGGTTCATCAGAAATGCCCGAATCCTCTACTATCCCAGACTCATCATCCAACTCGTGCACGTCGTCTTCCCAGGCAGAATCCACATTGTCTTCAGTCTCGTCATCTTCCAACTCCACGCTGTCAACATCACCCACGTTTGCATCATGGAACTCGCCACTGTCGTCACTTTCGGTTTCTGTGCTCGACCCCTCCTCATCCTCCACAATGATTGGCTCGCTGGAAGTGTTTCCTGGTTGTTCATGCGCGTTAAAGCCATTGGAGCCGTGCCACAGCCGCTGGAACGCTCTCTGCCTCGCCTGTCTATACTGTTCACTGAGAGTTTCCGTCTGGTGACTCGTTCTCTCCGCTTCTTCTTTCATTTGTCGTTCTCGCGCCTCCATCCGCTCTCGTAACCGTGCCTCCACCTCCTCAAGCTGCTGCTTCTCCCTCATGCGCCTTGCTTCTCGCATGTACTCCTCTTGTCTACGCTTCATCTCCTCTTCCATCTGCTTTCTTGCCAATTTGGCTGCCATAGCCGCCGCGGCAGCCGCCTCCTCCTTTTCGTGCTGTGACGAACGGAAATATGCGTCCGCATACGTGCGGGCATTCAGCTGTTGCCAGTTGAAGTAGGAGGCACCTCCATTTCTAGATGTAGTCAGATAATATGAGAAGCCATGGTGGCTCCTGAAGCCGTCATTGTGGAACGGATTGTTGAAGGCACCACCGGGAACTGTTCCTACCAGACCCGCGAAACCGTTCTTGACATCGTACGACTTCCTCAGGGCAGCATCCTTGAGTGTTTCGTAAGCTTCGTTTATGAGAAGAAACTTGCTGTGGAGCGAAGGGTCGTTCGTTTTGTCTGGATGGAACTTGACCGCGAGTTTCTTATAGGAGCGCTTGATCTCTTCCGCGGTTGCCGACGGAGAAACTCCGAGGACACCGTAGTAGTCGGCGGGCATAGTGGTTTGTTGAATATATATGTGATTTGAGATCAATTATAGGTGGCGTGTGCAGGATGGAATGGTGGAGAAGGTTGGAGATGGAGGGAGGAAGATGGAACTAAAATTAGGGAAGTAATATTAAAAGCAGGGAGGAAAGGAAAGTAGAGGAAATTTAGTGAATGATATAGTGAAAAGGTGTCTTGGACAAAAGTGAGACAATTTGATGGGAGAATTGGACGAGGGCATAAGATGAGGAGAATGGGAAAATTACTTGAGTGCGGTACCTTACTTTTATCACGACGTTATTTGAAAAAAAATGCACGAAGTTAATTGAAGAAAATTGCCTTTTTTAAATTGAGAATAATTCGTAGCATTTTGGATTAATTTGATGACTACCAGAGTATTTTGCAACCGTTGCGGTTGAAAGCTGACATGAGACTTCATGGATGATCATTGATTGTGAGATGGGAAGAAATTTAGCATTCAGTTGTTTGAGGACTATGGGCTCTTTCTCTTCTCTTTGTCTTTTGACTCTATACACGATGCACGTTGGAAAGGACAAGGCCATAACAATTTGCTTCGGCTGTTAATGAATTCTTGTTCTCACAGAACCTTTTAGCCAGTGAATTCCAATATTTATTTTATTCTTAAACAGAGTTGATTCAAAGTTTCAATAACCGTTGGTTTTCATTTTACAAGGAATTTTGCATGCTCTCCAGCAAATTCTTAGCCTCCTTTAATTATTCAAATGAGATGTGCAGCAGCATCAGAGTGAAGAAAACATCTCCATATACCTAAAGTACCTATCCGCAAGATTAAAGTGTCGAATATCAGTGTGGAAGTTAAAATATCTTCTCATTTATTTCTCTATTTATTCTTTTTTTGGATAGTTTAAGCGATAAACTGCTATGACTCTAATAGTTTTCCATGACATCTAATCTACGAGTCCTGAGGTAGTTTTTGAGGACTCCAGTTGTCTTTTGGGAGCCTTTGAAAGTACAAACTATGAATCTTAGATTATCACAACATGTTACATAAATTGCCTTCTCTGCTCTATTCACGCCCGTCTCTTCCACTCTACATAGCTGTTCCATGTTCCACATATCTACTCGGTAATCCACATTAGTCGTCATATTAGTCGGGATTTCACATTAGTCAGCGTTGATGGTCTATATCAACTCAGTCAATGCTTTTGGCCTCGTCGCTGAGCAACTTGACACCGCTAGCAGCTGCCTCTTTAGTGTTGGCTTCGCCAACCCCATTTTTCTTGAAGAATTTGGCAATAATCACCTTTCCATACTCCGGAACCTTGATTTTATCAGAAGAAACCGCCGTAGCGAAAATCGTGGCCACCTTGGAGTTTTCTACATCGCCATTGTAGTCTTTGGGCAAGTTGTCTTTGCCAAAAGCATCGGACAAGTCGCCATGGTTCCGCATCTCAAACTTCTTCAAGGTTTCTGCGCTCATCAATCCGGTGGCCTTGAAAAAAGAAAACACCCACCCCATGATAAGTGGCACATTGATGAAATATTTCTTGGAAAGAAGCTCCGGATAGTTGTCGCTGAACACCGTGATGATCTCCTTGGTGGCCGCCTTCATGCCTGGGTCAATACGGAACATCGACACATTTTTATAGTCGTGGACCTGGGCAATCTTGTTGTTGTCCAAGTCGGTGAAGTTCAATAACACCAACGACCGCTCCATAAGCCCCACACGCCATCTCAAGAACGTGGTGCCCGGCAATTCGGTTCCGGTGTCCTCGGATTCTACTCCTACGCCATACTTGGCAAAGAGCTTCTTAGGATTCTTCAAATTGGCATATAAGTTCCATGTCACCACGCGAAAGTTGTCCTTGTTGCCAAGATAGTCGGTAATAACCCCCAATTTTTCCAAATCGGGGTCATAGCTCTCGCCAAAAGCAGCATTGAGCACCTGGAACTCCCTTCTCCAATTAAGTGAATGGGCCAATTTCTTTTTGGCAGCCTCCACGTCGTACTCGGTGGCTACAAGAAACTTGTGCAAAATTTCATTCCTGACTGCTTCGACAACATATTGTTCGCCATCGGGAGCGATTCTGTAGCCGTAGATTTCGTCGTATTCTGGGTTTTCAGTTGCCTTTAACACCTCTGGAATGGCAGCAATGAGCTTGGCAAGCTTTTCCGATTCATCGGAATTGAGTTTCTGAGAAATAACAGGGGCAGCCATAAGCGAATGTGCAATGGGAAATGAGTGGAGTGAAATAAGAAAGAAGTTGGTGGTGTAGAAGAGATTTTGGGGGATTCTTGGAAGTCCGAATCGGCCATACAGGGTTGCAGATGCAGAATGGAGAGTAGGAAAGGAAAAGGGAGAAAGGATCCGTGGAAGAGCAAAAAGGAGAATATGGGGATGACGGCATGAACTTATTGTTCAATTCCTATTCTACTTTTTTTTTGTCTCCTAAAGAAACTGCGTAATTTATTGCTAATCGGCCTCTTTGGCTGCTAGGCATTTATGCGCATTCAACAGCTTGTATTCCGCTGACTGTGAGGCGATCTCCGCCCTTGAGTCGACTTGCCAGGAAGTCTTTAGAATCCATGTTAGCATCTATGAGCTGTATTCAAAGTAATCGATTTGTATAGGGCATTTTGGATTTAGAATAGTACAGGGTCCACAAAGCGACAGCCACAGACAGTAAAACACCCGTACACCAAATCAATAAAACCCATACACCAGAAGCTAGACATCCATACCTCCTCATACTTATAAGTCATTGCAACCAATTGAATACAGTGCGGAGCGTTTTGCGAGTATGATAATTCTCCGGATTATGTACTTGACCGACTTTTCACTCGTAGTGTGCAATCTCATGTCCCTGGAAATGAGTTTAGACAGAGAGAATGGGCATAAAATTAAAGATACTTGATAAACGTCCTGAATACCTCACTTTAATTTAGCACTTTCAGCAATTAAGTTCGATCAGCAACGGTTTACCCAAATAATTGAGTTCCAAGTCCTGAGGCTCCACAAGGACTTCTGAAATAAAGTAAAGCAATTTCGCCAGTTAGAAAATCACAATTTCACTGAACTTCAAAATCCTGGGCAAGCTTGGTACGTTCAAAAATCTTAATAATAAGGTGGTATCATTATTAATTTGGACCTTGCAAGAAAATCTTGATGATTATTTATGCTCATACTAAGGAAGTTCAGCTTAGGCAAAACTGGCCTCAGATTCTCTCCGAATCCAACAGAAAGACTATTCTGTAATACACAATACGTAGCTTTGCTCCACCTCCATTACTCTTCACCTTGCCTCTACTCTATATACTATTTCAATGTCCACCAGGAACAAGACGGAATGAAAGAATATCGTTCTTTCCCACATCCACCGTGTCCTCCTCCCCCACTCTCATGCCCCCAACACCTTCAATGGAAGCAATGGTCACGTCGCCCATGATCTTACGTGCCACAGAAACTACTGGGGTGCCTCTCTTCACGAGAACACAGTCTCTGAATACATTGGGGCCCGAACTTCCGCCAAAAGTGTGGATGTTACGCACAGGATACACAGGCACCAAGTCCAAGAGCTGAGCAGCAGTCTGGAGAAGCTGCACCACGCCAGTCGAGCCAAATCGGTAAAGCACCAAGTCACGAATATTTTCAATTCGGTTCAATAATTTCTCGTCCAAGGGGCGGAGTCCTCCGTCAGGGAGATCTTCGGCGGTGTCGACGAATTCCGTTCCCAGCTCGTACTTGATGAAATTCTGGGCAGCCAACTTTCGAAGAAATACCTCGGTGAGAGACGATGTGAGCACACATTTCAGATCCGGGTGCTTCAACATGATCTTCGAGACATTTTTGTCGGAGTCGGCATGGTCCATCTTGTTGAGCGACAACACAGTAGGAAATTTGGTGTTCATGAACAGCCTCACCACTTTCTCGATCATTTCCTGGTCCCATTCTTGTAGAGGAGGCAAATTGGGGATGGCGTCCAATGCCTTGCCTATGAGCTGCTTGTTGGCGTAGTAGCCACCCAATTGTGCCCTCAACGTCTCCAATGTGGACGACTTGGTCGCCGTATGTCTTCTCACCACCGACCCCCACTTTTCGGTGAGATTGCCCAAGATCCAGTGAAAGATTTCGTCCTGAAGCCACTCAATATCCTTGAGCGGGTCATAACCTCTGGTTTCCTTGCCCTCAGAGTCGGTGGTTCCGCTGACATCCACAATATGGATGAGACAATCCGCCTCAGTCAAATCGCTGAGAAACTTATTGCCCAAACCTCGACCCAAATGGGCGTTGGGGACCAACCCAGCCACATCCAATAGCATGACGGGAACTCCTCGCGTGCCGTCTCGACAGTAGCCGTAGTTGGGCTTGCATAGCAGCTGTTTGTCGAATCTTTTACATGCACATTCCACTTCAAGGTACCCAGTGGCTTTATTTGGGTCTATGGTTGTGAAGGGAAAGGCTCCGACTTTAGCATTTGCGTCGGTGAGAGCATTTAAGGTGGTGGATTTTCCACTCGACGGTTTGCCCACAAGACCAATGACGGTTTCTCTTCCCATGATGTCTCGGTGATTTTTAAGGTGCACTGTACAGTAAGCGATGGTGATGAGAGGAGATAATATAGAGGAGAATGGAGTCTAGGTGTTGTAATCTACAGATGGGTGTAATCTGTGATTAGACGGAATCGACATATGCTTGTACTTTATCTATGGTTTTAGCATCTGGTAACTGAATTTTTATTTTTGAACTTTTCCTGTTTTCCTTCTCGTGCTCTACTGAGAAATTGGCTGAGATCCACGTTGGTGTCACAGAAATGACTCCACACTTCCTGCAATCAGACAGCAATCACGAGTTCAAAACACGAAAACACGAGATCAAAACACAAGATTCTACATTTCCAAAATCGAATTTCTATATTGCCACTCCACAGCCCATTTCCGTCACCCATTAACTATCAGCGTGCACACAGACCCAACACCCTAATCTCACCAACTCCAGACCATAACTCTTACCTACGACCCTAAAGTCTAAAAAAATCGTCGCCTGTGCACCCAAACACCTACCACCATGGCGTTCAACGTGCTGACCATCTTTTCCAATCTCTTCAATGGGTTCTCGAAGGATTTCAAGAAGAAAAACTTCTCGCTTTATGGCCAATGGATAGGAATCTTCACGATTTTCTTGTGCATAGCCTTGGGCATCGCCAACATCTTCCACTTCAATTTGGTCATCATCTTCTCCGTCATCTGCCTCGTGCAGGGCTTGGTGGTTCTTTTTGTGGAGATTCCCTTCTTGTTGAGGATTTGTCCCTTGACCGACACTTTCACCAACTTCATCCGCAATTTCGATGACAACTGGCCCAGATGCGGCTTCTACTTGTTGATGAGTGCAATCCAGTTCTTGAGTTTGACGCTCCAGGCCACCTCGCTCATTGTTGTGGCGGTGTTCTTCCTTCTTGCCAGTTTGTGCTATCTTTTCGCTGCTCTCAAGCACCAGGAGTACATCAAGTCGTCGTTCAATGTCGCCGGCGACGGCAATGACTTGGAGAGCCAGGCTGCCAACCATATTGTGAGAAATGTGTTGTAAACTAGTTTATTGAGGCTGTTTATCGATTGATTTGATGTGCTATAACGCAGAGCGGTGCATCCAATAAAAAGCAAGTCAAAGCGCAAGATTGGTTGTTTTTGAGAGTAGCGAAGGCCTGTAGAGCTGTAGATCGGTGGATTTTTAGCCTTTTGAAAAAAAAAGAAATGCCAATATAAGTAGTATAACACAGCACCTGTTACATGATTTTTTCCTTTGATTCTTCTACAGCATATATCAACTTTTCATGTTTTTTTTGTTTTTTTACCTTGTCAATTTATCCATAAACCTATCCCTGAACTCATCTGATAAATTTATCCTATCGTATCTTCCCAGCTTTTCCATTGCATATTGTACACCGCACTTATCACTCAGAAAAAAAATATACACTACTACTTCATCTCCATGGGCCTACTATCGTTTGCCGAAGACATAGAACCGTCTCATGTGGACGAGAAAATGAAGTGGAAGGAGTCGGCAGTGGCCGATCCCGAGAAACGTCTAGTTAAGGAAAAACCCAAGCAAAAGCCCACCAAACTGGACGATGGCCTATATTCATTATCTTTTGACCAAGTGAATGATAACGCCGACGAGCTTATTGAGCTCAGGGGCGAAGGAAGATATTTCGGAGTCACCGATCCCGACTCCGGCACCACCATCAACGCCCAGCAGAGTCTTGGGCCCCTTTGTGATAACTGCCATAGACGAGGTCACGTTCGGTCTAAATGTAAGACGGTTGTTTGCCACAAATGCGGTGTCGTGGGCGACCACTACGAGACCCAGTGTCCATCGACGATGATTTGTGCGAGATGTGGCGAAAGAGGCCACTTGGTCAGCGCCTGCAAGAGCAAAACGAGAAAGAAGCAATACTGTAACACCTGCGACACATTCAACCACGGCGACTTCAACTGCCCCAGCATATGGCGATCATACATCACCAAGGTGGCGAACGACGAGGAGTATGTGCTTCCCGCGATTTTCTGCTATAACTGTGGAGACGACACCCATTTTGGCGACGAATGTCCCCAACAGAGGTCATCGAGAGTTCCCAACTTGAACGGCAGCGCATTTAGCGGAACAAACTTGCCCAAGCAGTTGCGCTCGCTCTACTTTGATGCGCTTCAAAGAAAGAGCACGGGACGGGCAAATGGAAAGAAGAGAAACTACGAAGATTCGAGCAGTCTGCGCAACTACTCGTCTAATTACAATCTGGGGTACAACAATTACAACAGCAACTACGGCAACAACTACAACAACTCGAATTACAACAACTACAACAACTACAACTCGAGCCACAAGAATTACAACTCGAATTCGAACGGCTCCTATGCCAACAATGCCCAGCCTTCCCGGTCCGGGTTCATTACTTCCAACACCAACAAGAAGAAGCCGCAACTCCCGTCCAAGCCGTCTTCTGCAAGTCGAACGGGATACCTTCCGAAAAAGGGAGCTAAGCCGAGCCGGTCCGGGGTGATGAAGGGAAAGAAAGGCAATGGGAGCATGCAAGCATTATACTAGAAGTGGATGAAGTATTTCGAACTGTAATCTTCCAATTGAGAATACTTTTGGGAGCGCGAGGACCATGAGGTTTTCATCGTTACGCTCTGTCAAAACCAACAAATCTCTCTCCAATTCGGGCACCAATTCGGGCTTTTTCATGTTGAACTACGTGAACTCCGACTCCTCTTCCTCGGCCGGGTTTTTGTCGGCCTATTGAGTCAGTGATAGGGTCATTAATATTGACCACGTCTAGACGTCTTCTTGCATCCTCCTCTGCCTGGGCCAAATTAGTTTCTAGGTTACTTTCGATTTTGGGCAAGTTATCTAGTTCCTTCTGAAAATGGCAAACTCATCGATATTCTCCTCGGTGGGTTTCTTAGTTTCCTTGGGCAACTTGGCTTGACACGCTGTTACGAATCACATATTTATGTGGAGCATGAGATTTACCCTGCTTAGTGTCTATTTCTTAATGGCGACTCCAATCTTGCATCAAACCGATGGTGGCTACATGATCGTTACTTTCAGTTTTCAGAATAACTGAATGTGATTTAAATTAGGCACACGGCACTTATTCGTCATTGGGTTGCGGGCTGCACACAATATTTGTAATCATAGAGTTTGGTTGGCCCGATTCGGACCTCCGTACCATAGCAAACAACATAACCAAACTTCATATAGAATGAAATTGGATAGTATAGACACCAATATAGTGAAATCGGACAAAGTGTAGAACTCGGCAAAGCGTAGAAATCGGATAACTAAAAATCAATAATATCTAAAACACCGGATCTCTCCAGATCCTCCTCCGAAGCTGGGAGTGATCAACCTGCACGTAACTTTGTAATCTATTTCATCAGCTTCCACCAACAATCCACCACATTTGTGGAATCAGACTTTTCCTGTGGATCCTGGCGCTTGTCTCCACGACTTCTTTTCAATTGCCCAGTATGGACCAAATCGGCCTCTTCGCCGATTACTTTTACTACCCAAACGGGAAGACCAAAGAGTATGTCGAATTCCGCCAATATGTCACCATGAAATATAGCTTGATCATGGGCTGTGTGACGGTGGCGATTCTTGCATGGATCCCAGCCCAAAATCTCCTTTTGGCCCGCGGCAAATGGTATTTGAACCGCGTCCATGTATTGGGTCCGTTGAACCGTCGTCTTGATAGAATAATTCTGTGGTCTGAGCACACTGACCGGCCCTTGGTGGGCAAAACGTGCCGGGCGCTCAAAAGTTTCGCCTACACGTTGTACTTGAATGGCAGCACGATCTTCCAGATTCTTTTGTGGCTGTCTATTTTTGTTGTGTTGGCCCTAGTCGACATTCACGGCGGAGACTTGATTTTCGTCGCAAAACGACTTGGAAGACTCTCTGTGGTGGCACTCCCCACGGTATTTTTCCTTACTTTGCGGCCCAGCCCACTCCCAAACACCCTCTACTTGGCATTGTTGCCTATCCACAAATGGTTGAGCCGCGTGGTTGTTCTTCTGGCGGTCCTTCACACTATTATCTATTTGGGGTATTTCAACAAGACACACAGCTGGGCAAAAGCCGGAAAACGTGCTAATCTCTACGGCTGGTTGGCCCTCTTCGGCTTTTTGATGATATTCATCACCTCCTTGCTGAAGGTCCGTGATCGCTGCTACAAGCTTTTCTTCTTGAACCATTATTTCTGGAGCTGGGCCATTGTACTCGCTCTCCCATTCCATGTACGCCCAGTCAATACCACTTACGCCAACATTTTGAACGCGGCTATTTTGTCCTACCAAGTCTATACTCGATTGAGACTCACGGTGGTCACATCGTTTCGTCACGACTTCAAGATCATCGATGTATCGCCCAACATTGCATTTGTGGAATTCCCCAACTATTTGATCAAAAACAGAGCAATCAACCCCGGTGCTCATGTTCGCATTACAAACTACCACCCTAATCTCGTCGTTCGGGCCTACAAACAGCTCATTCCCAATTACCATCCATACACATTGGCTTCGTTACCTCTGGACCGGTCCCAGAAACTTATCGTGCGGAAGAGCTCGTTCCAATGGGTCAATGGCCAGCGTTACATTGTCAACGGCTCGTTCGATCCCAAATTGCTACTTGTGAAGTCCCGTAATGACCCGCACCATAACTTTTCCATATCAAAATTGGCAGTCAATGCCAGAAAAATTTTAATTGTCATTGGTGGCTCGGCCATCTCGTTTGCGCTTCCTATTCTCAGAGTTCTGAACTACCACGGTATCCCAGTCAAAGTGGTTTGGGTGATCAGAGACTTCCGAGATATTGCTATTCTCCGCTACTTCGAAGGCTACATTCAAGGCCAAGACTTCGAGATTTTCGTCACCGGTAGTCCTTCCATCAACGACGGGTTCGAACTTGCTGCGTTGCGAAATGGTCCCAGCTACGGAACCTTTCGTTCGGGTCGGCAAGATTTGGAGAATAACAGCTACTCCCGATTCTTCTACTCTTTACAAGATGACTCGGTGGCTCACCAAGAAATGGAAAACGTCATTGTTGATTTATCTGACGAGGAAGACGACGACGAGCTGCAACGTGACTGCGACTGTACGTCGCAGCTGTTGCACGATTCAACGTGCAGCCTGCTCCACTCCTCCGAGTCTCCGAACGAAGGGCATCGAGAAGGAAAAGCTGATGAAGATGGAGTTCAGTATGACGAGCCGTCTATATCTAGACGGCCCAGCCACTCGTTTTCAATCAACGAACAGTTTGTTCCCCAATTGGAGAAGAACAACGAGTGTCACGAGTACTACAAGCGGACTGTTCAGCGGCTTCATCTTGAGAACCATATCTACAAGGGCCGGCCCAAATTGAACTATAGGTACTACAATTGGTGTGCTAATGCAACAGATATATTCACTCAATGTTCTGGGCCGGTTCTAGACGAGTCGAGCAATCTTATTTGTTGCCGTGATCTTCCAGGAAGACACCAGATGAACACAGCGGAGTCACTTCCCGATGTGGAGAAGGTGTGGGTCATTTCGGCTGGACCCAAATCGCTTGTGAAGAACGTGAAGCTCTGGGCCAGCGAGAATGGACTCAAGTACCACGAGGAGGCATTCTACGTGTAATTAGATAGGTCCAGTATGTACATGAGATGAGAACATGAGCCAGCACGTACCAAAAGCTAAATGTTAATAATGGCAGAAGTAGTGACAAGAAAGCCATTGGGCGATCCAATTAGAAGTAGCATGCAATCAGAATTATCCCTGCAATCCCAAGTCACTTTCCCTGTCACTTCCCAGTCACTTTATCCCAGTTATTTCCGTCCCAATTCTTCAGCGAAGTACTGGTTCCTCTTGAGGTCCTCCTCCTCGGCCAAGTCCTTGGTGATATTCAACCTCGCTACCTCAGTAGAAAACGTAATTCCCACAATTCCCCAAGACACAAAGTACCACGTTTTGTACGGCATCAGAAAAAATCTGGCGTTGGGGCCATGGTTGAATCGGTAGTTGAAGTAGTACCCTGTCACCAACGCAATTAGGGTCCCTTTTAGAAACCCAACGGCACCTGCGTGGATCATCTGGTTGGATATCTGGTCCATGCGTTCTTTGGAGACGTTATTGACGGGCATTTTGGAAGAATCAAGTTGGTGATGTGCGAGTTGCTTTACTGCAGATCGCAGCAGGTACCCCAGAAAATGGATGGTGACGATTGCCAAGCCATAGAATAGTGGAACTTATCGAGATTTGATATTATTCCATGGTTCTCCGTAGTGATGGTTTTGGAAAGTGTTTTTGGAAAATGAGTTTTTCGGGGATAAAGGTATTTTAGAGTCAAGATGATGATGCTTATTTAGGGCTATGGATCTCGGGTTGCAGAGGAGGCTATGGATCTCAGCTTGCAGGAGACTTTAGATCTCTAGCAATTTTCTTGAGCTTATCAGTTGATTTGTCAATTGCATATCTTTTTAAATAACCTGCAATTACGATATCTAGAATACCATGCAATTATACGCTAAATACGGTCAAGCGAAAGCCATTATCGTTAATTGGTGAGAACAACCCCTCCGAAATTCACCTTGCGTAAGTTAGCTGTGCATCCCTTCATCAACAAGAAAACCTCTTCGAGACACGAGTGCTTGATCATCTCACGGAAGGGATCCAATTCGTGGTTGTGGACAATGGGCATGTCATCCATGTTCAACATGGTTCCCGTGCTATGCAAGTTCTGCTCCATAATCACCTCTTCTTTTCTGAGCTGAGACGCAATGTACTGAAGATACTTGAAGTTTTGTTCGAGATCAAAATCAATGGTGGACGTCGAAGCATTTTTTGTGTCGATATCCCGAAGACGGATTTTGTGGTTGTAGTGGTTGGACTTGTCCACGCGAGCCAATTCGGTGAAGCTGCTCCGATACCGACAGCACTGATTACAACTGCACCGGTTGAGCATGACTTCGCACGCGTCAAGGTTCAGTTCTTGGACAAATACCAGGAGTCCACGCAGCCAGTCGTTGACGAATTTCGAGATGTGGAGAACCTCAAGCTTAGGAAGGCACTTCAAACCTTCGCACACCTTGGACCAGTCCATGGTGAGGGATGTGGAGCCCAAATCAAAGTTGAAATAGCATTCTTTAAGGTTGGCGAAAAGAGGACTCAACACATGATTTTCCACGATCCACTTGAACTGCGATGCCTCGCCCATTGTCTTGTAGTTGACCAAAGCGAGTTTCTTCAAATTTGTAGATGTCATCGTTTGGGCATTATGGCACTTCCAATCTTCGAAGAATCTCACCATGCACAGATTGGAACATTCGTGGTGGAACACACAGCTCAACTGTAGTTCGAGTTCTTCCAAGTTATTCAAATCGAAATATTTGTTCATATGCGTAAAGTGAAGTGGAGCGTTATTGCGTGCACGGTGTGAACAGGTGACAGACAACCTCTTCAAGCGCAATCTGGGGCTATTGAGCGTACTCAACATTTCAGTAAATTTGAGATATGCCAACGGCGAGTGCAAGAAAATATCACTCAAGCCTGCCAAGTTGCGCAAGGGTCCTTCCGAGACATCTACATGGAGAATAGATTCCGTGTGGTGAAAGTAGGCGTTACTCTCGACGTACAAGTTGAGCAGCTGCAACTCGTCGTTAAACGGAGCACTCAAAAACTCTGCGGTATTCACAAGAAACCTGTTGCGCAAGTTCAAGTTTTTGTGATCTTTTCTGGTGACAATGCAATTTTCTTCCTCGATGTCCATCACCTGGAGCGAGTTCTGGGCCAAATAGCTATTGAGCGAGTTGGCGGAGCGAAGGGAAAGCACATCGTAGTTGACAAACTGGATGGCGTGATCGCAGTAGTTCCACAAATCCAGAAGCTTTTCATAGAGAACAAGAAGCTGCGGGGCCCAATCGGAACCGTGGGTGTTGACCACGATTTTCGCAATATAATTGAAAGTGTAGCCATTCAAACAGGCTGCGAAATGTTGTACCTTCTCTGTGCACACCAAAGTGGAGTTCGTAGAGGTAACATCTGTTGTCGATTCCACAATCATGATGGACTTATGCAAAAGCTGACAGACTCTATGACGGAGGTAGTGGGTGAGTTGTGCCAAGTGCAATTGCAGCAGCCGGCATGAGAACATCAAAATGTCATCCAACACATTGTTGGGGAGGGAAAGGAGCGACATGGCACCGGTCCAACTATGCAAAGATAATGTGAAGCGAAAGTGAATTTAAAATCGAATTTTTTTTTCGCTGTGGATGGAGCACATTTAAATGGATTTTGCAACCACAAACGTCGTGGAGGGGCAATAGAGTGCTAAGAAGAGTACACTGTGCAGGGCTGTGACCGATTGTCGCTAAATGCCAAATGCCACGAGACGGATCGACGGCACCACAATTGTAGAGAAATAAAGTTGCAAGAGGAGCGAAACGAAAGCCAAATGAACGAAAGGCAAGAAGTGCGTACACATTCACTCGATGGCAATTTTAGTGGTCTCTTGTTGCATTTTTGTGGTGCCTTGTTTCATTTCTTCTGTTGTCTCACTCTGCCCCAACATCCGCCGCGGTCATGTGCCCCACTCTAAAATGCCAAATGCCACACCGGCCCCGGTCTAGAATGACTAAATGTCCTGTAATGGATGTACTCATCTCCTAACGGATGGAGGGTCTAAAAATAGGTCTCGGACTTATTCTTCCGCTATTCCATCCATTTGTCCGAGTAGTTTAGGGTGCCTTCGCTTCCGTTGCCAAACTTGACAAAATCAATAGAGTCGACTGCAGGAAAGGCACCGGTTTTGCTGAGGGAAACCACTCGGAGTCTGGGGAAGAGCTTGCCTTTGAGGAGGTTTTGGTCAATGAGCGTGACAAGACAATTTTCGACCAATTGGTCGTCGACCCTTTGTAGATTTTTTGGGGTTTGGGAAGTAAAATCAGCCACAGACCCCAACGGAATACCCTGTAGAGATGTGGCTAGTGCAATGGACACACTGTCGTAGCTGAGTCTGGTGGTGGAGCCTTCGATAAGCCACACACGTTTGAGCAAGTTGCGAAGTAGAACAACGCATGACTTGTTGGAGATGAAAAGAAGCGATTTATGGAGCTTCAACACCTCGAAGTTTTGCGTGATGAAACCGTGAAACTGGAAGAATGACCCGCTGCGGATAATAGACATCAATTGCAGATAAATGGCGAGAAACGACGGAGCCTGGCTTGCTGACGTATAGTAGGTCAGGTAGATCACAGCGAAGTTGGGCGTTTTGCCCAAGATAATGGCCACGGGAATCAAATCCCGGAGAATACGTGACACATTGGCATTGTCCTGGAGGTAGTTGCGTGGGCAATGGTGAAGACACCACATAAAGTGCTGATATGCGTCTACAAATTGGTACTTGACCAAGTAGAATCTGGCCAAGTAGTAGCGATAGTGGATCTGCTGGTTCTTGGGGAACTTGTCAAAGTGCAAGCTGGCATTGTTCATATTGGAGAAGACGTTTCGGCAGAGCAATGGATTGGCAAGCTTGAAATATGTCAGGCAGAGCTTTGTTCCGATGAAGAGGATAATGGCCCTCTTTGCTGCCTCGGCGTGGTCGCCAGCACCGAGCTGAGAACGAATGTTGTTGAATATCTTCAACAAGATCGACGCCAAGTAGGTCAACCGAGGCTTTCTGTTCATCTCCTTGGCAGCAAGCTGAAAGTCCAATTGAGTGGCCAACGGAATTACAAACTCCATCGAGCTTTCAATCAATGGCGATAGCAAGTAGCCGTGGTTTTTGTTGGTGAAGGCAATCAGCAAGTCGTTAATGTAGGTGGAATAGAGATCGAACGATTCAAGGCCCGACCATGCGTTAATCTGGTTGGCGAGATGGATAAATGACACCACCACCTGGTTGAACGCCAACCAATCATCGTTGTAGAAATTCCGAGCGTCCACGGCTGAGGAGATCTGGGCTGGATCCAAGTTGCCGAGATTGTTGAAAGTGACCACGGCCGGGTTTTGGTGGGGATGGAGCAGCAAAAGACTGAGAATTTTGTTGGCCAGTTGCTTGGGGCGCAAGATGGTGGCCTGCAGCACCTGCATGAGGTAATTGTCTAGAGAATTCATGGAGGTGGTGGTGATGGTGTTGGTAGTGTGTAGAGGGCGATGGAGATGGTGGAATTAGTAGGTGGAGATGAGACGGGAGTTTGGAGAAATTGGGAGATTGAGCAGAATTTGGGAAATTGAGCAGGATTTGGGAAATTGAGCAGAATCGTGGGAATTCATATTGATTTTGGCATTCCTGAGGTTTTTTGTGTTTGGGTACTCATAGTATTCATTTTAGCTTGCCTGATATTCGCTTTCTCAGTGAGTTCGCAGCCTATTACATCTGGAAGATAACTAGGTATCATAGCCAACACCCCCAATTTGTGGAAAAAAAACTAAAAAATAGAAAACCCGGAACCTCCATCTAGTAGAACCTCCTCATCTCCGCTTTAGTCCCCAAACAGCTCCCTGTGCTTCTTTTCCATCTATTAATTCCCGTTCCTTCATATCACAATCATTTCATCTCCAACTTTACAACTCATGGTTTCGCCGCCCATGACAGCCGCCACACCCAATACTCCCGGAGAAAATGGCGGCAAACCGAAACTAAAACCCCAGCAGTACCATGTCATTTACGAAAATCCCGACTTAAAGGTCGTTGTGCGTCTACTTCCGCCATTGCTAACACAAGACCAATTCTTCATACAACTCGATCAAAAAGGTGTGTTTTCCCAAGGCAGCACGCCCTATACGAGCTTCTACTATGAACCTGGATCACGACAGGTGAAAGCGTTTGAGGAGCCCGTTTTCTCGCGAGCGTACTTTCAGTTTCCTTCCAAACAACTAGCAGACTCATATATGAGCGAATTTAACAATTTGTCCTTTGAAGAGCCCGACACCGGTGACCTGTTCATGTGCAAAACCATGAGGTCTGTGTTTGGTGCCGTTGGAGGTGCTCTGGATGCGTCTCCGCTGGCCGATTTCGCCAGCGATCCACTTTTCTCCAGATACTTGCGGGCCCGAGAAGAGGAGGGCAAGATAGTGAGCATTGTGGATGTGAAGCAAGAGCTAGAAGCTGAGGAAAAGCGGAAGAGGCTGGCATTGAAGAAGAAGGAAAAGCTGAAGGACAAGAAAAAGAAACAGAAGACAAAGAAGGAGCAGGAAGATAACACAAATGATAAGCCAAATGAGGGCGAGGCACCTGGGCCAGGAAATGCCAAAAAGAAGAAGCGGCCCAGAAAGAATAAAGGTGGTGGTCCAGGTGGGGCAGCAGTTGGTGGAGCAGGTGATGGTGGTGGTGAAAATACTCCGGCTGTGGTAGAGCCTTCCAGTGGTTCTACAGCACCCAATGGTGGTAAGCCGAAAAAGAAAACCGCTAAACATAAGGCTGGCGATGCAAACGAAAATAAGCCTACAGACCAGAACAATGTTAATGTACCAAAAAAGAAGAAAAAGCCAAAGAAGACAGACAACGCGGGCGACCAGAAAACGAAGGGACCAGACGCTTCCGGCGATTCTAAAAGGAAAGAAGGACTGACGCAGAAGAAGAAGCATAAGGAAAAGAAGACAAAGGAAAAGAAGGATAATCAAACTGACAAAGTTGTCAAGAGTGAGAAACCCGAAAAGAGTGAAAAACCTGACAAAAGTGAGAAACCTGCCAAGAACCAGCTGAATGTCAAGACAGAGAATGGTTTACATTTAAAATAGAGTGATACGTCCTACAAGAAATCGAAGGAAACGTGCTACGACCGAATTCCTCTGATCTAGACGTCCAATTTCGGCCCTCTAGTCCAGAAACAATTGGTTGCAACATTTCTTCTGCAATAACGAGACGGCCTCAGCAACAAAAGCAGGCCATATTTATAGACTTTAATGTAAAATTTACCATTGCCTAAGTGTTTCTAAATTCTTAGTACTCTCTCATCTCTCTATCATATCATGCACTACTACCAATTATCACCTATCATTAAACCCACTTGGCGGCGTGATGTCCACTTATCTAAGACGTCATAGCGTTTGTCGATTTTCAACCTCAATTAGTTATTTGCTGAAGATCAACATTCCTTTCGCCCGGTCCTTGGACCCCGTCGAGTCCTCGGTCCACACTATGGAGAAGATCTTGACCATTTTGCATGATGCCGAGTCTGCTTCTCAGGAAGAGCAGGTTGCGGTCACAGAAATCGCTAGAGAAGTTGCTGACACAAAGAGCTTCTCCGAGAGATTCTTTCAGAGCTTGGGAAACGACGTTTTTGACTACAAAGTTATCCAAGTTCTTAACTCATTGCAGATTGTCAACCAATACGATGTTTTCCAGCAAGTTTCGCCTGAAACAACCAGAAACATATATGGACAGTACTTGGCCATCTTCAAGGATCGCTACCTGAGGAAATTAGACCCGGACGTCCATGTGTTGGAGAAACTCGGCCGTCTGTTTGGAGATCTGCCTCTGCCTACATTGGCATCGCTCACAGCCAAACTTCGAAAGCTCAGTTCGTCGCTTCTAGTCGATGGCGCAGATCTACCGAAGCGAGAGCCTTTCAGATTTGACTTTGGAGACATTCTCTTCTACCAGCCGTTCAAACAGGCGACGGCAGATCCTCTAGTTTTGCGCAAAGGCTTAAGTATGACCCAACATCCGCTAAATCTTTTAGCCACGATGGTAAACGACGAGGATGTATTGCAGACGTTCTTGCAACGCTCGCAAAGCTCGATTCTGCCGTTGAAGTTGCAGAATTTCATGGTTGCACAAAGCTTGGAAGGTGCTCAGGCATTCAAGATAGTGGTCAAGCGATACCTCCGCCACTCTGACCCGGAGAAAACCATACACAGTCCTTTTGAAGGCTACCATACGGCCACCAACAGCGTGGATGTCGACAGTGACATCGAAATCGTCAAGGCGATTGTTGCCAGCCGAAGTCGATTGGTGGATAGACTCCTCCCTTATCGAGATTACAAGTTTGCATTGCTGAGCATGGACGACACGCAGCAGGACACCAACGAGAAGGTGGTGAAGATCTTGGCAAACATTTTCGACCGATTTTTCGGCGCCTGCTACCGTTTGGATGCTCGCTATTGTAACGACTGGGTCGAGCTGCTTATTGAGTTCTATTTACAAAATGCAGAGGATGAGAAATTGTTCGAGAAGCTCTTCAAAGATTGCATTTTTAGTTTCCGCCAGGCGTACGCGGGGCTGAAGTTCGATGACTTCAAATTCAAGTGGGACAAGCGAGACGAAAAGACAGCCAAACTTGTAAAGGCTGCATCGAAGAAGAAGAAGAGGAACGCTGTGACAACGTCCTTGGTCAAGGACGTCAGAACTTTATTGGCAAATTCCACACCGTCCCGTGGGAAGTCTTCGGTGTGATTTCATTCAAATCACCCACACAAAAGTTGGTGGACAACTTGAATTCAGTCTCGTTGAGTGCGTTGAAATTGATAATTCCGTTGTCGACGGTTGCGAGGATAATGGAGCGCCCGCTGGCTCCAGCTTTCAACTTTGCATCTCGCAACTTGAGATACTTGTTCCTCTCGATAATTCTGGAATCGAGCTTGGACTCTCGGTCTTTTTTTCTTTGCAATCGCACCTCTTTCTTTGAAAGCTGCTGTTTCTTGTTGCTGGTCTTTTTGGGGACAGGCGCTCGTGCTTCCTGGGACGCAAACGAGAAGTTGAGCTGATTCCACATACTTTTGATGGCATTCAATGGTGGAAACGGCACTCGTTCGATGTTGAGCACGCAAACCTGGAAATTTGGCATAGGAGGACTCTTTTTGCTAAATGCTTGGTTCGGTTTCCAAACATTATACGTGATTTCGTATCTTTTGTCTGGTAGTGGAGGCAGTGAGAGCGACTCAAACGCGGGGTAGGAGTTCAGTATTTGAAGAGACTCGAAAACCAGAGTATAATTGAGATAATGCGTGGTCTGACGATAGAACGACCTGTTCAAATTGCGGGAAAACATTCCGAAGGCGGCGATCCAGTCTTTTACCTTGGTCCACAAGGATTTCCGGGGATTCAACTTGAGCTGAAGCTCGTGCCAGCTGTCGAACTGGTTATAGTGGTGACGGAACTCCATGATCATGTATCCAGATCTTTTGAGCAACGCATAGACCTGGTACTTGTCTATTAGTCCTGGATCAGACCCCAATGCAACACTGTAGAGGTGAGCCATGGAGAGCTGAGTGAGGGTCATATAGTCGAACTCCAGAGCGTCAGACTCGATAAAGTCCATGAAATTTTCGTCCGCTAAGTACGTCACCATGGATCCTCTCTCCGTCAAATACACGGTTTCCACCGGATTGACCCACATGCCTTGTATTTTCTTCTTTCTCTTGAAATTATGAGCTACACCTATGTCTTTGAAAAAGTTGCCCTTTGCATGAGGAACCAACGCCATCTGTTTCTGCGGGATCCACACTGCTGCTAAAAACAGCTTCTTGTGGTGGCACCGCACACTCAGAAGAGCCAAGTACATCTGTCGTCTGGATTCTTCTAGTTTAGCATTCTGTGTGTTGGACCCATCGGGATCAAAATACTTGTCTGAGCGCCTGGGGATTAACTCTGTGTGCGTGTCGATATATACGCCTCCAGGAGACTTGTTTATGATGCCCCAATCGGGGAGAGCCTCGTCCTCCAAGTCATCCTGGGAGGCTGTGATATTCTCGATGTCATCCATAGAATGAAGAGAGTCGAGAGAATAGGGACAGGATCGTAGAGAAACCAGGGAAAAATCGTCTGAACAATTCCGTAGGCCAAAAACACTCGAGTTGTAGTCTTTCCACTATATTCTTGAGTCCTGCGTTCGAGAAAAGTCACCTTCGACTTCACAAATAGGTTGATCCAAGATGGACACCCGTGCATCCCATATATAGAATTCCACAAGACACCACTTCAAGCTTCAAATCGTGGAACAATGACGTCCTACGTGACCGTGGACCAACTCGTGTGTATTTTGTGAATTTGAGAGTCAGAACCGGCTTCTAACATATAAGGCTCAGTCGATTTTTGACGACATCATGTCCAACATTGTTCGGCAGGTGACTCTCAGCAACATTTCTCGCCATAGAACCATGGTCGGCTACGTAGACGGAGAATACAAGGATGCTGTAGTCAATTACACGCTCAAGAACAAGGATATATATGGCCAGGATAAGACCAAGCTCAAGACGTCGGAGACTTCTCGATATTTCGAGTGTGGAAACTGTGGACGTCAAATCGCTGGAGGCCGATTTGCTCTGCACATCAACAAGTGCTTGGAAAGAGACCGGAGGGGGTAGGGGGAAGGGAAGTGGGAGGAAGTGGGAGGGAATGGACTATGTGGACAAGAAAAAGAGGAGAGGTTGGGAATGCAAAGAGTTAGATGAGGAGATAAGAGAATGGAAGAGAGGGAGAAGAGGGAGAAGAGATAATTGAGAATTAAAGAATATGGACAATATGGAGAAACGATTATTTTGGAGAAGAAACTATCATAAGTGAGAATTGGAGGGAGATGGAGAAGAGATTATTTTAAGCGAGGATTTGAGGATTGGAGGATTTACAATGGAGAAGAGATTATATTTATTGAGAACTCGTGTCTAGGAGACTATCAAGCACGAGGTACTTCGTTGGAGCCGTTGAAAGTCTATGCATTCTTCAAATCTACAGACTACTTGAAGCTGATACCATCAGGGCAGTCAGATGTGGATGGCATCAACATATTGGCAGCAAGATTATCGGCTTTGTTATATTGAAGAAATTGGTCTTTGTTCCCATTTTCGATCATTTTCACCTATTCCTATTGTGCATCATATTCTAAAGGAAAAGCGATATTTCACTTAACGAAGGAACTGCTCCAACTTCTTGGTTTCTCTGATGTCCTGATTTCGCCGTCCTCGCATTCCTTTCCTTCCGTTAACCGTCTTGTTGGAGCCGAGATCCCTCGCCTGCACTTGCCGTTCGGGACACTCTTCTATAACTCACGTGACGGTCATTTGCTTTCAACATTTTTTTTTTGAATATCCATCTTATCGATTTTATCCAAACCCTTTGTTCATATCCCAAAGGACCATGGCGCCTCCTCCCCCAATCATCATCGACGCCCAGGTCGTCTCGGGAATTACCGGGTCTATCTCCATCGCATGCTGGATTATCGTGTTCGTTCCCCAGATTTACGAGAATTTCAGCAGAAAGTCATCTGAAGGTTTGTCCTTGATGTTCATCATCCTATGGTTGGCAGGTGATGTCTTCAACGTTCTCGGTGCTGTCTTACAGGGTGTTTTGCCTACCATGATTATTTTGGCCGTTTACTACACTTTGGCTGACATTGTTCTTTTGGTGCAGTGCCTTATCTATGGGCACGGAGAAAAACCTGACTTGGTCCACTTGTCGCCAGCAAATCCCCTTAGTGAGGATGTTTTGGAGACGGCTTTGTCCAGAGATAGACATCTTGCTGAGGACTCCGATTACGACGACCTTGTAGTTGACGACGAAAACAACTTAACCCCACTTAAGGCTGCCTTCCTCAAGACGCTGATGGTGATGCTTGTGTTCATGGCAGGTTTGATTGGCTGGTACGTCTCATACATCAAGGACCACGGCAAAAAGAAGTCTCCACCATCAGAGCTTGTGTTTGACCCATTGGCCCAATTTTTCGGCTGGCTCTGTGCTGTGTTGTACTTGGGGTCACGTATTCCTCAGATTTTGCTCAACTACAAGCGTAAGTCATGTGAGGGAATTTCATTCATGTTTTTCCTTTTTGCCTGTTTGGGTAACTTGACGTATGTGATTTCCATTTTGGCCATTGACGTCAGCCCCAACTACTTGTTGGTGAACTCGTCGTGGTTGGCCGGATCGTTGGGTACTTTGGGCTTAGACTTTACCATTTTCGTTCAGTTCTTCTTGTACAACGAGAGTGATGACGACGAAAGTGTCAGCAAGAGCAGCGACAGCGACAGACTCTTGGCCACTCCTTCCGACAACTACAACTCGTTGTAAGCATGAAGGTTTGTCGGGACGTGCCCAACGGCCATGTATATTATAGGAATAGTAGACAAAAAATGCATGATGCTATGATTGACTAGCGTAGGGTATTGTAGCGGAGTGGAGATGGGATTTGATGTCAGCCTCTTATTTGATCAACAAGGGTTACTTAGGATTAATTTGATCAACAAAGTTATTTGGATTATTTTGATCAACAAAGTTATTTGGAAGAATTGGATCAACACAGTTAATTTAAATGAATTTGATTAACAAAGTTATTTTAGATTAATTTGACCAAAAGAGTTACTTTGGGTTAATTTGATCAACAGAGTTACTTTGGATTAATTTGATCAACAAGGTTATTTGGAAGAATTGGATCAACAGAGCTAATTTGGATGGATTTCGTCATTGCTTTATGTTTAGTGACGCACTGACCTTTCTAATTGTTCGGAGTGGGTTTGTCGATATTCACACCTACTTCACCCTAATGCACAACCGAATCAGCTATTTCACACAAATCTCGGAAAATATGGCCCTCTAGTTGTGACCGGATCATTCACTCCAAATTGACCATCTACATAGACCCAAAATTCCTTATTCTAATTATATTATGTCGATTATCACTCGGTCGCTATAGCCCTATGAGTCAACTTAGCTGGTCTGTGCCTTGAAAACTGCATCGGCAACCTTGATGCTCCAATCCCAAATAGGATCCTCCACATACTCAAAGGTTCCGTCCGTTTTCATGTATCTCAACTTGCTGATATCAGTGGTCTCCCACTCGATATCCTTCTTGAAAGTCAAATATTCCATGTATGGTTGCATCCACTTGTTCACAATCACTTTCTCCTCCTCGGTATATCCATTGCGCATAGAGTAGAACCATATCGAGATATCGACGGCATGTGGAACCTTGTGCTTGATGTCCAAATGCTGGTCAAGCCACTTGGCTCTGTACGAGACTCTGTATCTGAAGACATTTTCAACGGGGAAGCCGTTCTTGACAAGCTCGTTAAGGAGTCCACGAGATGAAGCATACACCTGGCCATCGCCGACGATTCTTCCGTAAAGGTCTTGGAGGTTTTGCTGAAAGTCGTCATCCTTCTCGTCGAGGGGCTCTGGCATGTACATTTCAAGAAGTGGCTGAACAACCTTTGCTGGATAGTAGTTGTTGACCTCGGTCTCCAATTCCTTCAAGCTGTGTGGTGTGTTGAGAAGAGCGTATCTAATTGGCTCGTTATCGACTTCTCCAGAGAGGATTCTGAGGTTCTTAGCGGCGAGCTTCTGAGACAATTTGCCCGAAACCAAATCTTCAATAATTCCTTGCGAAACAAAGACGTTGTCGGTAACAGCTCTGAAGGTGTGAAGATCCAAGGTGGGAATGAAATCTTCAATGAAGTCGGAATCGAGTTTTCTGATAGCCTCAAGTTTCTCGGCGCCAGGGGCAGATTCGTCGATGCCAAGTTTTTTGATAATTTCATCAAACTGCTGCTGGGATTCCTCAATACCCTTGGGCTGAGAGAAGGGGGTGTTAGAATGCAATACGATCTGCTTGATGATTTGAGTGACTTCAGGGTGGTAAGCCTCGTACATCACTTGAAAAACGGTGGAGTATGCACCAGCAGAGAGTCCTCCAACCGTAATGAGGTCTTTGTTTCCTCCGAAGTGCCCAATGTTCTTGTAGACCCACTCGAGAGCCATTCTCTGGTCCCAGAAGCCAAAGTTGGAAGATTCGGGACTCTGCTCCAAAAGCTCCTTGCAAGACATGAAGCCAAACATGTTGAGACGGTACCCAGGAGTAACCAAAATGAACTTCTCATGGAATTCGGCATCGTCAAACCATTCGTTGGTGTTGAAGTTTGGCACATCAGGAGAGCCATACTGCAACCAGCCACCGTGAATGTAGAAAAACACAGGCCATCCTGTTGCTGGCTTGTATTTGTCGGAGGAAGGCACCCAGATCGTCAAGTGCTGGATCTTTTCGTCACTGGGCGACTTCACATAGCTGAACGATGGATGGTCAACGGATGGCTGTGGACACTTCAAACCCATGTCGAGGTATTCGCCAGTGTAGTCGTAGTCGTCCGGAATTGGAAGGGCCTTCTTGAACCGATCTTTAGGTCCAACTGGAAGAGCGTATGGCACCTTAGCATATCTGAAGGAGGAAATGTTGCCTGAGGTGGATGACTTCAAGCCAAAGCCTGTCAACGTTCCTTGGCCAGGAATTGTCACCTGGGAAGTGGATGACTTTTCTACAGAAACAGCTTGTCCCATGTCTATTAATTTGTATTAGAGGTAGAAGGAATTTTAAAGTGGTGGGAGGACCGACTTTTATATTGGAATCTGCCTAATCATCTTTTCCCGTTTTGTGCGTGATATGCAAGAACGCTCTAGCGTAGCGGTAAATGCAAACGTTTTGGGTCAAATCGATAAGATTGCGAATACTAGATAAGCGGCGTGCGTCCGGAAAATTTCGCCTCTCAAGATTGAAAATAACTGAATTATCTCACACCTGCGTTGCTTTCCTAAATTTGAATTATGCGATGTCCAATTGTATCAGAACTATTTTGTGACTGACGTTGAAGTATTTCTCCTAGACGCATAGATGCTAGTATGTATGGTCTAACGACTGGATGACGCGCGGTTTTCGGAAGTCTGATTAGCGAAGTCCGCGATGGATATGACAGGACTTAAGTGTGCTAACCAATGTTTGGGAACTAAGGTTGACTGATAATTGCTTTAGCTGCAGAATTGGACGGTATTCGAAATGGGAACTGTTCTAGTTTCAGCCGTGTTTTTCGACTTGCGGAGCCAGCACTTTTTTGTTCCTCTACTGGGTTTTTACATGGAGTCCATAATTAACGACATTCTCGTTCTGTAGTCGGCCATCAACGTCTTAACTCTATAACATCATCTCTGATTGTCCACCAATTCAGTACGGCTTGTGCATTACAATAGAAATTTTGAGGGCAAATATAAGCCTTGGAATAGGACTCATTTCGAAGGGACGGCATGGACATTGATTAAGCGATTTCATGATTTTCTGTGTGGGTTGTGAGCGATGACTTCAAAGTGGCCATCGCTAAGGTCATCGGAATCAATCACGAGTCCGAAGAGGACACAAGGGTCGATGTTTCCAAGATCGATTGTGTTCATACCGTTATGGTACTTCAGATCTTTTCCCATCTGACCATCGATGAGACCAACATTCGGTTCCATCGAAATCGAGCTCAACTACTTGCGAACTTAATCGTCACCAAGTTCTACGTAAGCTAAGCACAAGTTTTTCTCCAGGAATGTCTGTGGCATTTTTCCTGCCGTCCTGCCTTCTTCTTGAGCTTCTTGAGCACCAAGCACGCTCATGTAGTGATTGGACTAAGCAAATGATGACGATGATTGGACTTGGCAAATGGTGGTGATTGGACTTAGCAAATGGTGGTGATTGAAATTAGCAAATTATAGTCATTGGACTTAGCGAATGATGATGATTGGACTTAGCTATGATTTTAACTGTTGGCACCGTCTCCTTCAATTGGGATGCTCCCAGTTTCCTGCTACCCGAACTCTGAATTTGTCAGGAAGGTGATTCATCAACACTGATGCTTGGAAATCTACGAATAAGCTGCATCGAACAAGTTTGTTTCTCCCCAGCCATTTTGCCATGGATTGAAAAGGCATCGAAATATCAACGAAAAGGCCATTGAGATAAGGCGGTGCGAGGCGTAATTCGCATGCTGGGATTCGTCATTCTACGTGCTTGTATTAATGTTCTTGAATGTCTATACAACATGGCTTGGCAATTGCCTATTCTCGTGTTCTGGGTTTGTGCAGCGCTTCTTACACCCGTAGGATGGAAAACTGCGACAGTAGTTTCATGGCCGTCACACCGTTTAGCTGTTGATGTGGCCAGGTTTGCCTGACGAAAAATAAATGCCATTTGCTACGAATTTAATAGCTCATTTGCTATGAAGCTGCCCATCGTCTCCTAAGACATCATGGAGATCATGCCGATTGTGACGACAGCAGTACACCTATTTGGTGAGGTTGGGTATGTTCATGAACCGATGCGTATCGATGCCAACCTCCGTCGACAATATTGGGTGTTCTACCTACTTAAGGATCTAAGCAACCACGAGCTTCGCGAGGAATAACCCTTATGTCACAAAATTCTTTAATGCTATGTCATTCCACTTCAGAAAATCATTTCATCGGTATCAGTATCACCTGAGCCAGAGCAGCGAGGCGAGGAGTGAAGTCCGTTAGAAACTCCATGGCTGGCCCAGAATCGTATGTGTTTGTGCGCCTGAACAGGGCCATGAACGAGTGTGACGAGCGCATCGTACGTAAGCTCGTACAAACCTATAGGAAATCAAGCATAAGCTCGTAGACAACTATGGTACCTCAGATATAAGCTCGTGGACATCGCTGCCAACATCTCTTGACCTTCTCAAATGCAGCGAGCACTCTAGAAACCTTGAAATTCTCTTTGACGTCGACAATGTACTTCCCTTGTACTCGTCAGCGAAGTGGTGGAGATGGCGTGGCCGAAGGCTCTACCATCAAAATGCTGGTCGTATGTTCTTACCCAGACAGTAGATTAACAAGCTTTCTATGGAGGCTTCACCGTCACATCTACAGTCATAATGCAGATTGGTCAATGTCCACATCCCAAAGCAGACTACACTACTCTACACTAGCGTTGACGGAACTTAATTAGTCGAGTCATCCCACACTCTTCAATACTTAGTGCCTAGACTCTATATCAATACGCTATTTGAAAAAAATGAACAAAACGGCTCCTTATTCCCATCGACGATGGAATTACCAACCACGAGAAATTTTAGCAGCCGATGTCTTCCCAGAAATGCACTGGAGCATTCTAGGTGAGTTGGAGCATTCTGGGTGGGCCATTCTTGGAGGGAGGTGCACGAAACCTTTTTAGATCAACTCTAAGCTCAATTACTAATACTGAATTAATCACATTTTCGGGTATTGTTCTACATTCATGCACGTGTTGTCGTGTTCACTCAATGTGAAGGTGTAGAACAACAACTACAACATCGCCAGATTTTTTTTCTGTACTCTCTACTTGCCGTTGTCTACATTCTCCTCTTCTTTTGCCTTCGCTTTCCTGTAAAGGTATGCGGCTGATGCATATGCACCCTGCACCACCACGGAGAAATTCCTCATTGGGCCGTTATTTCCGCATGGTTTCGATCATAAACCTTTTGTCCTTCCTAGTAGTTTTCATTACAAAGCGTGAAAATTCACCTAGGTGGCAAAACTTGCGTTCAATTCTTGGGAGAGCTACAGGAATTTGTCAAATTTTCCTCTTTTGTCACGTTTCCGCCCTCCTCCCATCGTCGATTACTTGAGTCTGCCATGACTTCAGCAAGTGACCCGACCTCGTCGAATACCGACGATCTCCAGAAGAAAAAACGCCTGAGACCCGTGGTGGTCTGCACTCATTGCCGTAAACGGAAGATCAAATGTGACAAGCAGTTACCTTGCTCGAATTGTGTTAAGGTGAACATCGGAGATAGTTGCACTTACGATCCACAAATGGAACGGAAGCCGGGTGACGAGTTCAAGATGGAGTTGCAGTTGCAGCTAAAAGAGGCTGCCAGGCAGTCGAGGCCAGGCCAAGGGTCTGTGAGTCTGTTTTCGCTCGAGAATGGGCACAAAACTAAAAAGAGAAAGAATGGCGCTCCGACCAGTGTCAAGCAGGAATACGAAGATGGCCCTCAAAATAACAGCCGAGATATTTCTGGGAACGGCCTGGGTGGGAATAGCCTAGGAAATGGCGCTGGGAATGGAAATGGCCAGATTGGACCTGGCCAAATTCCGGCTGGTCTTCACCGCAATGGCCAAAATGGCCAGAGTCTGAATTTGCTGAATTTACAACATGTCCAGAGTCTACTAAAGAGTATTCCCACCCAAGGCGATGGCCAAAACACATTTAATGGTCTGGACGCCGCAAGCGCTGGCGGTCAGGCTAACTACGGCTATCGCATGGTGGAAAAATCGGAGATTGACTTTCTCAAGGAACGCCTCCACAAAATCGAGCGGTCGCTCCTAGGTTCAGCGCCTCGTGGCCAAGGGCCAGCGCTGGCCTCGTCTCTGGATCTGCTCCCACGCTCGGCACATCCTCCATCAGTTCCATCTGTCTCTCTGGGTCCATCTGTCTCTCTGGGTCCATCTGTCTCTCTGGGTCTGTCTGTCTCTCAGGTTACACCTGCCGGCCAGGGGCCACCTCCGATTCCAAGCCAGATACCTCCGCTCCTGGCTCCGCCCCAGAACTCCCAGTTGCCCTTTACCAAGTTTCCTCTGACTTCGTCCATATCAACAAGTATGTCGCTGGTGCCTTCGCATATGCCTCCACCAGTATTCCCTCTGTTTCCCTACCAGTACTCTGGAAGTACGATAGGCGAACAGTCGGCGCTGCCTCCAATCCGGCCGCAGTCTATGCTTCCTCCGTTGAATGCGCTGCTTAAATACGAGGGTGATTCCCACAGACCAGGACCCGTTTCCAATCCAGCCTCGTCTGAACTGACAGATAGTCCCCATAGCGTCAACAGCAATGGGAATCGCAACTCAACCTCAGCCCCGACCTCCACCGCCAACTCGGGCGACACTCCCATGGGCCTGTTTCTGGGTGCTGAAGAATTCCTCATTGGCACCAACATCTACGACCGTCCAACTGATAGTGTGAATTTCTACGAAAATTACTCGTCGGTTCACTATAAGGATCCACTCCGGAGAATCAGTTTCGGACCGTTTGCGTGGTCGTCGTTGATGCGTCGTGATAAAGGGTTGCGGCTCATTTGGGACCACATTCTCGAGCAAAAAGGCAAAAGTGCTGCCAAAGACGAGAGCACCGCATTGATGTTCGCCCAACACTCTTCGGAAATCACCCAGGAGACCACAAACACAATTCTCCTTGCCGACAAGTTCACAGACCAGCTGGAGACCCAATTCCAAAAGCGCGCGTTGGAGACTGACGGCTACGACGATTTGATTCCCTACAATAGCATTCTCAAGGCCAGACGCGAGAGAAATATTCAGAAACAGAACCTCAACAGATCAACTTTACCTCTCGGATTGACGTTTTATGACGGTCAGATCGACCGAGAACTCCAGCTCATTGACAAAATCCAAGTGGTGCTTCCAAAAAAGCGAGTGGTGTGGAAGTTGATTCACCGCTACTTCACTTGGGTCTATACGTACATGCCGTATTTGGACGAAGAGTACTTCAGAAGAGATGTGACTCGTATCATCGGCCCTCCGTCGATGGACGACGAACCAGTGAAGGATTTGAAGATTGAAAGGAAATTGGACTTGGCGACGGTCGGAATTCTTCTCATTGTGTTGAGACTCGCGTACTTGTCGCTCTTTTCCAATAACAGTCTGTTGAATGAGGAGATCTTAAACTCTAATGATCCCTCACACGAGGTTCAAGGCCCAAAGTACTTGATGCGCAATCCTATCAACATCAACACAATCGAGGTGGCCCAGTTGTGCTTGGACCAGTTCCAGGTGTTCAGAAGGACCAACTTCACAGTCTTGCAGCTCGCTCTTTACATTCGTCTCTATCACACCTATGCTCCAGAAGATGGGGACGGCGCTGATGGAGGAGACTCGCAGGTTCTCAATGCTGTGTTGCTTCAAATGGCTTATTCTTTGGGGTTGAACCGTGAGCCAGACGAGCAGTGCAAAGACTTAAAGATCAATAACCTCTCGCGCAAAATCTGGAATTATCTCGTCATTTCGGACGTCTATCTGGCTTACTCCTTTGGCAACCCCATGAATACCGATCAAATTTACTGGGATACAAAAGTGCCCATACACATCCCTGGAGGAGAGAACATCGTAGACAAAGACAGAGACAGATTTGTCACGGAGCGGTTCACCAGCTGTACTTTTTTGTTTCCTGCTTTGAGAGACTTGGTGAAGCTTTGCTTGAACATCAACTCGCGAGTTCCGCTTCCAGAATTGTGCTCGACATTATCGAAGATCGAGGTGGAATGGTTTTCTCGCTGCGGTACGCTCAAGGACTGTATTGTCTGCAATGGAAAAGGCGAGCCGTTTGCCGTAGAACGCAACATGAAGGTGAAAATTTACCTTGCCTTCAAGGCATTTTTGTTCTCGATTTATTTCCACATCTACCTATATTATGAGTCCAAGAACTCGGATGTTTCTTTCTTCTACTTGAAGAAGTGCTTGCTCACCGCCACCTCAGACATCATGCCTCATTACTCTGCGTTATTGGGCCAGAGTGAGGTCATCAGTGACATGATCATTAATCCTACACTTGAAGTGGCGGTTCACAAGTCGAATATGGTGTACTTGTCGGCCATGGTGAGGATAAATTTCATCATTTTCCACATGAGACAAAACGGCGAACACGCCCGTCTTTGTAAGGAAGACAAGAATTACTTGACATATTTCCAACTCTTGTGTCAGGTGTCGTCGTGTTTGACCAGAGCTGCAGAGTACACAATCAGTGCCATCAGCAAGATCAGCAATCGTTATTACTACGCGTGGAGAATCGCCAAGGGCCAAACTTTCTTGTTGAAGACAATCACCTCCACCAAATTCTACGAGGAAAATTTCCACAACGCCTACCTGTTGTACTCGCTGAGGTATTCTACGGAGCAGCTAGAGGAGATTGTCAAGATTTGTGAAGCCACGTTGTCCAAGTACCGCCACTCTGAATTTTGCACCTACGGTTTCTCCAAGCAAGCAGATAAACTTTACAACTGCAGCTTTACCCCTCCAGACAGCGTCCGTTCAGACACTCTGAGTGCCAGCACGTCGACAAATAGCGCAGCCACAAACACGCTTGCTAATCTGGAAATCGACAAGTTGTGGTTGCAAGTTCTTTCCATGAAGCATGACCAACTGTTGGCTGGAAACTATCAGGATGGGCCAGTGGATGGGAAAACACCGATGGCAGCACCCAGTATGGGGCCCGAGAAGTACTACGAGCTGCCCCGCCCAAATGTTGTTGGATTTGACATCAACACGCCAGGAGGAGCCAACGATATCGACCGGTTTGGCTACGATATTGAGATGGCTAACAAGTTTGATTTGTTCAGCGATATGCCGTTTGATCAAATGTTCAATTTTCAATAATCAGTTATTCATACGTTTGACCGGATTTTCTGTAGTAGAAATCAAAAAAACATTTATTGTATCGAATCTATTCGTCGTCGTCGTTGAATACCACCACTGGGTCCCAGTTTGGGGAAATAATTCTCTTGGTTCCCAACTTGGAGGAGATCTCGTCGATCAACTTTCCGTCGTCATCGGACAAATCCACCACTTTAAAGTTACTCTCGATTCTGAATGGATTCACCGACTTTGGAAGCACAACAGTTCCTCTCCATACAGCCCAGCTGATGAGAATATTCGCAGGATCCACTTTATACTTAGTTGCCAAATTCACCAACGTCTCATCCTTCAATAAGGGCGAGTTGGTGGAGCCCAAAGGACTGTATGCCTCCAACACAATATTGTTCTCTTTGGAGAATTTCAAGAGATTTGGCTGGGGCAAGTATGGATGTAACTCCACCTGATTCGCAGCCGGGGCAATGGTGACATCAGGAGAAGCAAGAAGTCTCTTCAAATTCTTAACAGAGAAGTTGGACACCCCAATTGCCTTGGCAAGACCCAATTCCACCAATTCTTGCATGTCTACGTAGGTCGTGACATAGTCTCTGTCCAAGAGAATGTCTCTCTTGCCATTGGGCAAGGTTGGGAAGGTGGGATGAGAGTCGTTCTCTGGATTCAAGGCCACGGGCCAGTGCATCAAATACAAGTCTACGTATTCGAGCTTGAGGTTCTGCAACGACCTGTTCAATGCCTTCAATGGGTCCAAATGGTCGATGGAGGCCAATTTGGTGGTGATGAAAAGCTCCGAGCGAGGAATTCCACTGTCAGCAATGGCTCTTCCCACAGGTTCCTCGTTTCCGTACACATAAGCGGTGTCAATATGTCTGTATCCGGCTCTGAGGGCGGTCAGAACGGCAACGTAAGCTTCTTCTTCAGTAGATTGCCATGTTCCAAGGCCGACGGCCGGGATCAGAGCTCCGGTGTTCAATTTAAGAGATCTGGGGTTAGAATTTTGGAAATGCGGAAAGGTGGCGAATTGAGATCACATACTTTGACATTGTTCAAATTGTCAAGAAGAAAGAGGTGTGGATTGGTGTGGTGCGATAAGGTCGGTGGGGGAATTAGCAATTGGCGTGGGGGTTTAAGTGGGGCTCCTATGCAGTTGACGTGGCTGCGCAGAACGCTAAGTATGGCGCAATTAAGTATGGCGCTCGTAAGTATGGCGTTCTTTAGTAAGGCACATTTTAGGCAGCAAAATGGATGGAAAAGGAGAAAAAGAGTAGTGTCGAGGTTGAGAAGAAGTAAAAGGGAGAGATGGAAAGGGGGATGAAGCAGGTAGGGTTGAGAACTGGAACGAGATTCCAAGTTTTCTAGTAGAAGGCATTTGAAGAGCTGAAGTTGATATAGATATGTATTCTGAGCGAAGAAGAAATCAAGAAAAGAAACTAACGAACTGAAGTGTTGTGAATTGGTAGTTTGGTTTCGGATCGATGAGACTGAAGGAAGCCCCGGAGCCCTATATCGTAGTCCGAATCTTGTCGGAACATCGGACCAGCGTCTCGAGGCAAATTCTTAGTACCTTTTGACGAAGTAAATGACGGAAAGTGGAGAAAACTGATGTAAATTCAGCGTTAGCATATAAACGGACACAGAATCAGCACTAATAGGATACTCAGAAGAGAAAAGAGATAGAATTTAAAAAAAGAAAAAAGTAAGTAAAAATCAGGAAGAAAAAAGAAGCGAACTAATAAATCCGAACGACGGATGAACCAGAAATTATAGCAGGCAGTTTCCAAATACATCTCCATCTCCATCTCACTACATACAGAGACTCGATGCCATCGCGAAATTATTCTCCACGATCTCCAACAATGACGGAACCGGAGACTCACGAACCAAACGCCAAGAGGCAGAAGGTCGAGATCCCCGAGGGGATGTCGAAAAATGCATGGAAGAAGCTTCAGAAACAGAAAAAATGGGAAGAACAAAAAGACGAGTACAGACTCAAGAGAAAGGGAAAGAAGCAGGCAGCACGAGCTCGTAAAGCCGAGCGCAAGGCCAGCGGAGCGGAATTGGACGACAACTACCATCTGCAAGCGAAAAAGGCGCTTCCACAATCGCAGAGGGCCAGCGGGGTCAGCATCATCATGGACTGCGAGTTCGACGATTTGATGAGCGACAAGGAAATCGTGTCCATGAGCAACCAGATCACAAGAAGTTATTCGGCCAAGAGGCACGCCGATTACGAGGTAGACTTGGTAATTTCGTCGTTCAACAAGCGCTTGAAGGCTCGTTTCGACAAAAGTGTGCTGGACTATACGAAATGGCAGAACATTACGTTCAAAGAAAACGATACGTTGGCCGAGCTCTTGCCCAGTGACAAGAACGAATTATCGAAGTACGTGTATTTGACGGCCGATACTGAAAACGAGCTCGATACGTTGGACGAGGGCCACACCTACATTATCGGCGGAATTGTGGACAAGAACAGACATAAGAAATTGTGCTTGAACAAGGCCAACGAGCTTGGATTGAAGGTGGCACGCTTGCCCATTGGCAAGTACATCGAGATGAACGGGCGTCATGTTTTGGCCACGTCGCATGTGTATGAGATAATGTGCTTGTGGTTTGAGATGGAGCACAGTTGGGAAAAAGCATTCAATGCTGTGCTTCCTCCACGGAAGTTGAAGGCGAAGGAGGTGGAGAAGCTGGAAGAGGGAAATGTACTGGAAGAGGGAAATGTGCTGGAAGAGGGAAATGTGCTGGAAGAGGGAAATGTGCTGGAAGAGGGAAATGTGCTGGAAGAGGGAAATGTGCTGGAAGAGGGAAATGTGCTGGAAGAGGGAAATGTGCTGGAAGAAAAAAAGGTGAACGAAGAATAATGGAAATATCAATAATGATTAAAAATAATAGAAGTCGAATGATCGGAAACTGGTAGCAACAGTTTGTTTCTATGCAACAGATGTGGATTCTGTTAGACTTTCCTAACGCTAGTTGTGGATATGACTTCAATGCTAAAGCGTTAATCTGGACATACCTTGCTATTCAATGCATTGGGGTTATGATGGTACATACTTAATACATGGTCCCACAAATAGCGAAGCCTGACTCAATACTATCCTGATCGGCAAACAGGTAAACGGAAGCATGGAAGGACGATAGGTGAGTTCAAACTACTTTAAGAGGCCCGAAAAATGCCGGAGCCAACGGTGAGAGCACAAATGAGATGAACACGGCATGGGCTGTGATACATCTGATCTACCACAATTTAATTCAAAACATGGAGAACACCACCAGTATGATGTTTCGTTTCCTGTGATGCATAAACTCCAAAGACTTATAGTCACTCAGTCATGAATTATCGATACAGTATTTTATTGGCCCACTATGGCCCCACAATAGGCTAACAACAACGATTGACCTGAATCAAAAGAATTTAGCTCCAAGGTTTGCCCAATCATTGACTCATGGGCAATGTAACGCTTGACCATGAAACTGAACGTATTGGAATAATCCAATACTGCTCTCGTCATTCTATGTCGATATTGCGAAAATCCAAGCAGATGAGCTAAATCGACCCCGTTTCGTGTAATATCCTGTCAGGAAAAATGATTGGCTGCAAACGGAAGACCGATCTTTGAGCACAATCAGGAATTATAATATCAGAATACTTGAATTAAGATTTGTCCCAATGATCTGATTATCAAGAATTCTCATCTTGGCTTCATGCTCAACTTAATTTCGATGGGATCATCGGCCACAACTCGGTAAGATTTTCAACATTTTGGAAAGCTAAAGTTTCTCGATTCATAAACTCTAGTGTTCCTTGCCATTGACATGTCCAATGGCAATCGAGATTCTCTTCATCGAACACTGATGGCCCTTGAATGGTAGTCTACAAATAACTCATTTCAAAATCCGTTCCATTTCTGTGCCAAGAGCCTCCATTTTCTGCCAAATCCTTCCATTGCTCTTCCAAACCACTATTTCTTTTTTATGCAAATTCATCCTTGCAATCTCGCTTATCTGACCACTACGAGAATCCATGTCTCCTATCTAGTAGAATCACCAACTCAATTATGACTTCCCCAACTTTCTTTTACTTTCCTTGTCTCCATACAATCTACTGCTAGAAATATCTCCACGTCTACCTCCTACTCTACATCTTCCTCTTCCATGCACATTTCCACTTCCTTGCCCAATTTCGTGCCTCTCACCACCTCCTTCCCTGGCCGGTCACACAACCAAGATTCCTGCAAAGCAGTTATAAATGCAGTACTTACGATAGATTTGTAAAGGGGAAAAGCTCTTAGTCTCTAGTTGTAATCAAAACACCATCAAGACCAAATAGTTATTCATATATTATTTCCATTCAGAGCTGAGCAGAAAATCCCCACTTATATATAAATGTATATTCTCGCATGGAAAACCAAAGTCTGGACTAAATATAGAACAATAGGTACCTGGTTGATAGCAGAGCATGCATGTAACAAGCTCAGAGCGCACATATCTCAACAAACTCGAGTTCTCACGTGACCTACTGCACCTCCGACATTCGCTATACCTGCCACGTACTAGACCGTCGTCGCGACAAGTTGGAATGTGACTAGTAGTCCGAAAACAGGAAAAATCTTAAAAAGCAAGGAGGTCACAATAGGCCCGACCACCATTCCTCCCCCAATTATGCCCCCAATTGGCTCCAATGGACCCCCAAAAATCCTCTCATCCCCCAATTGCCCCATCTTTCTCTCCCGGATTCCCCCCTCTTGATCCGAACTGATCCTGATCCTGATCCTGTGCACACACCCGTGCCTCCTGAATCCCACAGCCCTAGGCCACAAAATTCTACGAAAAAAACACAGACGGCGGTGATAACGACAGAGTTATTTTTATTCCAGCACTGTCTTCCCTCTACTGCCACAAGATCACAATTAGTATTCGCATAACATGTATGTATTGCCTCTAGCCGCCCCAGGCACGCTGTGCTTCGGTCTTTTTGCGGCGTTTTAGCTCCCTATAGGGGAGATTTAGTGGATACGGGATATTTGTGGTATCTGGCGGCAAGAACACGAATCCAGCGGTAAATCACATGTGATTCCATTGGCCATTAGCATTGCTTGACATTCTGCTGTATTTTTGCCGGGTTTTGTCGACGTTTGTGGTTACAGGGGGTGGCCAATTGATTGAGCCGCCCACATACACGGTAACCGCCGAAATTGGTGGTTGCCATGTCCACTTATGGATCAATTCGGCCCATGGCTATAGATGGTGGGCTTGATTCTTGTCGTGCGTGCCTGCTCGCAAAAATAGCCCCTACATTGCGTCAATTAGATACAAGTTCGTGTTTCTATAGTTCCTTCCACAAATCCCCCACTTCTTAGCCTCTATCTAATACTAACATCCAGAATGGTTCCTCCTCCAGCAGAAATTCGCAGAAAGTTGGTTATCGTCGGTGACGGTGCTTGTGGTAAGACCTGTCTTTTGATTGTTTTCTCCAAGGGCACGTTCCCAGAGGTTTACGTCCCTACCGTCTTCGAGAACTACGTTGCTGACGTCGAGGTTGACGGAAGAAAGGTCGAGTTGGCCCTTTGGGATACTGCCGGTCAGGAAGATTACGATAGATTGAGACCATTGTCGTACCCAGACTCCAACGTTATTTTGATTTGTTTCTCGATCGACTCGCCAGACTCCTTGGACAACGTGTTGGAGAAGTGGATCTCCGAGGTGTTGCATTTCTGTCAGGGTGTCCCAATCATCTTGGTTGGATGTAAGGTTGACTTGAGAAACGACCCAGGCACCATCAAGCAATTGCAACAAGAAAACCAGCAGCCAGTCTCGTCCGGCGAAGGTCAGGCTGTTGCCCAGAAGATCGGTACTCAGTACTACTTGGAGTGTTCTGCTAGAACCGGCGAGGGTGTGAGAGAGGTCTTCGAGACCGCCACCAGAGCATCCTTGGTCACCAAGGAAAAGAAGGAAAAGAAGAAGAAGTGTGTTGTCTTGTAAGCCATGATAGAACAACCTCCGACCGCTTGTCCGACGTTTTATTTCTTTGTTTCCATTCGCATTTAATTGTTAATATTGGTGCCGTTCAGCTCTTGGTTCACAGAATGAAGATGTGACTGTGTATATGAGTTTATGTCAGCTTTTCGGTGAAATATTGTAGAAAAGAGTAGATTATTCTAAACAGATGGTTGCGTACTGGAGTAGAGAACGCGTTGGTGTGAAATAAACTATATGTTTAGTGTTATAAGGTCTTTTTCCAGAAGCATGGGCATCACATTTTGGCTGGCTAATGCGAACAATGCGAGAAGTAGTCAAGAGTAAGGGAGCCTTAAAATAATATTTGATTGGCGTACAATCCCATAGTTGAGATTCTATTCTGATAAAGTGACTTGGAATTGACGTCGTGGAGCAATTGTGTGCCATCTGACAATCCAGTATTAGTCTGTGTGAGCATCATCTTTATAGGTAGTTCATCACAGGAAAGAAAATTCTTGATTTTCTCTGTTTATTGGCCAGATTAGACATGCAATTGCACAGCACTCTATATCAATATCCAGAAAAATCGACGCAATTACAATTCTAGTTTAATTAGCTAACAAATTCGTCAATGCTTCTCACTGACCAAAAACGCCATCAGACGACCATTCCCAAACTATCCGGTCAATAAGAAAATTACTTTTGGGCCCAAGTAACTCAGGCAGCGTGAGATTCGCAACTCAAGACATCAGATTCTCAATGCATGTAGTAATTTACTGATTCATTTCGTCACTGTTATAGCCAAATGAGATATGCTTGGTAGCCTTTACCAGGGCGGCAATTTCTTCAGTCAAGAATGACTCATCATTCTGTCGGGTCCGTCTACGGCCAGTTCATGCTTTAGCTTCAAGAGTCTACCTCTTCGAAATTGTCACCAAGACTTTAGAAAGGTCGAGCTAAAGTCACAAAAGTCATCGTGCTAACCAAATAAGTAACCAACTGGCTCAGAAGTTTACCCTCAGAAATGAGAGTTGCACTAAGCAAAGCGATAGTTCTTCAATATTTAGCCCATATTTCAAATTTAAGCGGCATCATGCTTTAAAATCCACAAACTATCTCAATCTCTAAGAACCCTCAATCAAGTTCCCAGTACTATTATACGTCCATGCCAAAGACTCGGAGCCCATATCCCATTCACCATTGTAGACCCCATCGCACGAATATTTCCATGCCTCCGAAGTCGACCCAACAATAAATGTTCCGTGCCTTTTATTGCCGTGGGACAAGGCGACGCAATAGTTGAAAGTGTACAATTTCCCATTGAGCGCACGCATGATGCCTAAAACAACGCCTCCAATTGTCTTTTGGTCTGGAATGTCGCAGCGTCTATCATCTGGCAAGTACTTCCAATAAAGATCTGCCGCTTTTCCCTTTTGGATGCTACAAACAGAGTAGCAACTTTGGACCCTTGTTTGGACCCTGCGAGCGATTTTCCAAAGTTTAGAAACGTACCATGGAGTTTTGACATTGGTGTCATTCGCTTCATCAACCAGCGACGTTTCGATTTCCGATACGTTCAGCATGTCATTATCTCCTAATTGTGTGGCTTTGACGTCACTTACGTTCAACCAGGCGTCATTTTCGAGTTCCCAGTTAGAAATAGTAACATTCGTATCGATTTGATGTACTGTCTTGTTGTCAATTGTCGCTGTGTCGTTGATAGGATCGGCTTGGATTACCGCAGTACATAAACCGATAAGTGCAATGGATACTAACGGAACTTTCATGACTTACGAAGGTGACTGGACAATGAAACTAGTGAGAACATCTTGAGCAGATTTGCCAGATTTTGCATACAGGTTAGAAGCATGGAATTTCGTAATTAGGGCCGTAGAGAATGTAGATGTTCACGCACAATGCTTTGCCATAGAAGATTTTTTCTGTGTATTGGTTCTATTCTATGTGAATTCTATTTATATACATAAATCTGTTGCGCTGTGAGCCAATTCACTGTCGGGTTTCTCGAAAACCGCTTGATTTCTATTCTCGTAAATATTGGATACGAACCATACATCGATGTGCCGGATCGTTGCAACCGCAAACTTACCTCACCAAAGGGCAAGTATTGCCGAAATTTAGTTCCTTTCCGATTGTTACTGGATTGCTATTGCAGCGACTGTTTTCTGCTGAGAATCGAAAGTTTTATTGGTTTCGTCTTTTAGTGCCGCATAGATCAAGCACTAGACGCACTTTCAACATGCGAGGATTTCAAAGCTAGAAAGCAAAATCGAGGATAAGAAAAATAATGCTTTCAGAAAGCGAATATCACAATAAAATGAGGCCCTAACTGAGATTTTGTTTGGTGCTAGCATTGAAAACCCACCATCGATCAAGTCCAGTATCTATCCACTAGGCGGCGTAGGCCAGGCGATCTGCTTAACTAATAGCTGTACAAGTCCTATAGTATTGGCCTCAAAAAATAACATAGATATTATTAACAGGTGTACGACCTAGCATTCGCGTTTTAATGATCACACATAATCAACCTTCACTATTTGCTTGCTATCAGGCAATCTATAGATCGGCTATTGTTGCTAGGGAACGAGCGAGTCAAAAGTGTCAAGCTCCTCTTCCTGCATGTCCTGTTCAAACTTGGCGATATACGATTACATTTACCACGCCTTCCAGTTGCTTCGCAAATAGGGTTATTGCTGCTTCGATTTTATACTGCATTGATGTCTAGATGCCAAACGTGGTTCTCTTTGTTTTGTAAATAATATTATTAATCATAATATACTTTGTACAGGTGATAATAATCCTATAGCTAATAAACTTGATAAACCACTAATTAAATTCATTTTTTTTTTATTTTAATTTATTTTAACTATTTAACTTTTATATTTCTCTTACATGCCGGACTTTGGGTCCGGTATGCTCGCCATACCGATATAAGCGAGCCTTAAATAAAATTTATTCAGCTTCAGATAATCATTCTACAAAATCAGCGATAGGAACACACTCAACTTTAATAGGCATTAAAGCGTGGTTAACTCCAAATATTTTTTCTTTTCTTAGTTTCGATCGCCATCGCTACGCAAAATTTGCTTTGTCTTCAAGGTGCTTTGGCTTCGATTATTCTAGCAGCTTGTCAAACAATCTATAAAGCCTGGTATCCAAATGTTTGCCAAGATCCCGCGGCTCGGAGGTGTGTTTATCTTACCAGAGGCAACTTATTTGTTCAGAGTTTGTGCGTCTTGTTCATTTTTGTGGTTCTTGCTAGGATCATTATCGTGAAGTTGAGATGACTGCATTCTTCAATTTGGGGTGGGTCGATTCAAGATTAGAATTGTGAATATTTGTGATTTATGTGTAAACCAATGATATGATTGCTCATTGACATTATCACTCAATGAATTCCATCTGTTTACAATTCCATTACTTTATGTGAACACTTGGCCAGGTTAATCACTCCTAGATCCTAGTCGATAAAAGGATTTCTGAGGGCCGACTTGCAACGTTCTTCGTTCGTTCCATGAAACCTTTGAATGGCAAAAGTTAAATGCATGAAGATCATACCTTCATTAATCTGAAATGGTTCAGTTTTCCTAGCATGATGGTTCATCATTGATTTTTCTTTTATTAATTTGTCTTTTATGATGCTATTCTCAATTTGGTAAGTTTAATCATTTAATGTGGAAGAAAACGTACAAGCAAGCTACCTCACACAACTGGTCGTCTTGTTGATGAAGAAATTGGATTGATGAGAGGAAATCTCGGTGAAGTACAGCCCATGCTCTATGGGTTTTGCGTAAAAGCTGACAAGGTACAATTCATAATAAGGAAGCATCTTCAGCGACTGTGGAATCTGGAATTGTTCTAAGTTAGGTGCTATTGAAGTATGGAATCAATTTCTAGAAACTGTGATATTGTGGACACGATAGTTGTTAGTACGAGAAGATGATCCAAGATAGTTGTGGCCCCTTGAACTTAGGTGAGGTTCTACGGAATTAAACCATGTTTTGAAGACCACTCTTTTCTTCAGTCTCTCCTTCCAACTGCTCCGTCGTATCGCATTACAATGCATTGATGAGTACCTTCTGCAAGACTTGGCGTATTTTGCCTACTCTTGGTTTGATAACAGATGTAGTAAGCTCTAATCTGCTTTTTGAGATTTGCTAGTCCTTTTCTTTTCTCTTTGGCTTACCCTTGGTAGGCTTTTATCCGCAATGCCTTAACTATTTCGTGTGCGACACTAACCTTTCACTTTACATAGTAAGTTCTACACCATTGACAATTCTAGTTGGCTTTGTTTCATCGCGATCTTAATTATTAGTGATCCATTCAGTAATCGCACTCAATCTCGCACAATGCACTTCTTTTGGTACCTTTGTTTCATTAACTACAATCGTATTCGATGTTGCCTCATTCAGCCCTTTAGCCGATTTGCGACTATTCACAATTCCACACTAGCCACTGAAAATCAAATAGAGATATATAAAAAAAATAAAAAAGGATAAGAACAAACCTGCCCGGGGCACGACAATACAGCAATATCCATTCAAGTCTTCAACCACAAAGAAATAGAAAAAATGTGTCGAGTCCTCGATAGCAAATTGGTCAACAGTGCATCTTCCAGTTTCTTTCAGGCTGAAGATCCAGTTCCTTATCTATACTACTGGGCTTGTTGTGGGACCGTCTTTACTAGTGAGAATTTCCCTATGTTTATACAATTTTCTGCCGGATGGTCACAAGTCCACAATGGTGACTCCAGCCGCTCCCGTTATGAAGCTTTCGCTGAGTGCATTTACCTTCTACCTGCACATAGCTTAACGACGTTCTCTGCTCGTCTGGGCCAGTAACCGAAATGCATAATAAAGTACAGAAAACCCATTTCTGCCAAAACCAAGGAAATGGCCAAACGAGAAACTAGCTAATCTTACGAATACAATCCCCCAGAACCCTATGAATCCAATATCAATCTTCTCCATCCCTCCGGTATTGTAGTCTTGTTGTTACTTACAGACGCAGTCCTTCACATTATACCAATTCCTCTCCGATTGGGAAGGAATATTTAAATGGTGCAGGCACATGTAAACAAACCCGATAATATCGAGATGGCCTGAAGAAGCAGAAAACCCCGTAATTCAACCACAGACCTTCTTTGGCCACTGCTTCGTTGCTGAACACAGCTTTTCTTGTTTCTTCTCCAGAAAATAGATAGACCTAATCCATCCAATTTACCCTAACGGTCTGTCCTGGCCACTTATTTTTCATACTTTCATCATGTCCAAGCTAGACTCCCTTCTTGCAATGGTTGACAGCTTGAGCATCAAATCCGACCACATTGTCGCCTCCATCTGTGAGTCCAACAACCTCATTGGTCTGATTCTCGAAGTGAATGGCTCCATCGCCTCAGCAGACTCGGAAATCGACACCATGACCGAGCTCATCAACAAGAACAACATCTGCCTCAACGAGTTCGAAAAACTCCACGAAAAGTCCTTTTTCTTGGACTCCAACCTCCACCTCAACCAGTTGTACACGAACGAGACCAGTTTGGGCAATTTGCGTAGGGAATATTCATATCTTCTATCGTCGTTCAGTCATCATAATGTGCGCCACTTGCATTCAACTGCCATGGTCGAAAATCCAGTGGATTTTGAGGAGAAGACTTTGAAAAATGCCATTTCCATTTCCAATTTGGAGTTGAAGCCTATTCGGTGCCGCAATGCGAAAGTCACCAAGCAAAAGTCTCGCTACAGACTCTCAGCAGCATACACGCTCAATCCTTTGCAAGAGAATTCCCGAAATGTTCTGAAAAGCTCGTACGATACGAATTTGTCGAGCTTGATGGAAAATGAGAGTTGCAACTCGTCGAGAACATCTGTGGGTCATGATGGCTCGAAAATCAGGAACTTGGACCCCAACAACTATACAGAAATTCTCGAAAACACTTTTGAGAACCTGCCAAAGGCTGATCAGCTGCCCACATTTGGCGGTTTGGATCCCATCAACTCGAACTACGTCAATCTTGACGACTTGGAAGAGTACGATTTCAATCTCTCCGATATCTCACCCACATCATCCGAGGAACTTGAAAACTTCCATAAATATCTTCGAGAGTCCCGTGTCGACCTACGAACGGCCTTTCCGGTGCCACTCGAAAGGGCCAACTCTCACGATTCGGTGTTTTCTGCTGTTAAAATGCCTCCACCACCCAAATTCCACAACCCGGCAGTCATGTTGGCTTCTCACGCTAAAGAGATCATCAATCAGCCAACAGTGGAGACCATCTACTCTAGCTCAAGCAAGTCAGGGTCTTCGTTCGACGTTTTTCCGGGAACATCCAATTTCCGAGATCATTCCAGGCGGTTGCTCAGCGAGGTGAAGCCCGTGGACATTCCAGAGTCTCCCACTAAGCACAAACCGGTGACTCCAGGACGGAAATCGAACTTCACCCTTTTCAATCTCTTGAATTCACCCATGGAATCTCCAAGTAAGAAAAAAATCTCCACTAAGCCACTCGGGAGCCCGAGACGGGGCAGCATCGACTTCATGAGCAAGTCGTTGGCTTCTGGATTTATGGGTCTTGTTGCAAAGTCGCTGGACCCTCCCAGTACTTCCAAATCGGTTCATTTCTCTCCGCCAGAAAAGATCAAGAAGCTCAAGAAAGGAGTTCGAGATCCCATCGAGATCCGCAACGAAGTTCAAACTAAACGGCTTCCTCCACATGAGAGAAATCTTCACAACGGAAGCCATTCGTCATTGACGATCGCCCCAGGCAAGAAGAAAATTATCAACCACGGCGAATCGTCCATTTTCAAGAAACCCACTGTCACGTCGATAAGTCAGCTGCGACTTCAGCAAGCTCTCAACGAGCAGTTGTTCTTATAATTGGTCTGTGACTCGATTAGTTGCAACTGCTGGAGAAGATTTCAATAGTTTTATCATTAAACAGAAGAACCATGTCGATTTGAAGTCCTTCTATATCTTTTCTTTTCCTCTATTTCTTTGAATTGATGTGTTTCATGCTATTTCGTAACTATGCTAACTGAAAGTGCCACCCGCTTGGAAAAGAGTGCTGGAGCTATTGTTGCGTTGTGCTCTTCCAATACTATCCTCGATCTCCTTAGCTTTCGAGCTCTCATACTTTGAAACGGGAGTCTTCTTTAGCTTACTGGACCTCGACATGTAGGTGATCGAAGCCTTCGACCCTGATGCAACCTTGTACTGCTTGTTGACAGTGACTCCACTGAACGATTTCGTCGACACCTGAACGCCCTGCTTCTCCTGGAATGACCGGAATGATGCCACCATAGATGGCTTCTTGAAAACATGAGAGAATCCGTCGTCGTCGTCATCATCGTCTGTTTCAATTTCTTCGTGCTTTCTCTTATTGGAATCTGGATCCAAACTCACCACCTCTGGAGTCTGGCTTTTCGCGTACAAATTGCTCAAGCTTCTGCTCTTGAGAGTGGCCAAATCATCCATTTCGTCGTCAGATCCAATTCCGTGTTGAGCGTTGGACACACGCTGGATCTCAAGGTAGTCGTCGTCATCTGTTTTGGAAAGGAATGATAGTTGTTTCTGGACAAACGCTTCTTCGATGCGAATGACCTTTTTCGCTGGCGGAGCTTCTGCCTCGTCTGCATCGGTGGTCTGGCTGTTGCTCTCACTTGGTTTAGGGCCAGATTCGCTTGAAGAATCGTCATCTTCGGGTTCATCATCCAAGGTGAGCACATTAGGCTCCTCTTGAATGGACTCAAAAAACGCTCTGGATTTATCATTCTCAGCCAACTTCATGAGCTTCAGGTTGGCCAAAAGCCTCTGCTTTTGTTCCTGTAACTTCTGACGACGATATGCCATCAAGAGCTCGTCCTCTTCGTCGCTGAGCTCGATATCAAATCGATTGGCCCGAGCACGCTTGGTAAGCTTGTGGTTTTTGATATCATCAATCAACTTCTCCAAATCTTTACGATCCTTGATCTGGTATTGTTCCATAAACTTTTTCCTCACTTCTTCATCATTGAGATCAATATTGAAGTCATTGTCGATCATTCTTTCATCTTCAGAGTCGGCTTGGTCACTGTCTTCGTTCTCAGCTCCTCCGATACCTTTCCATTCGTCTTCAGATTCCTCGGCTTCTCCTTCAACCACATTTTTGATTCCCTTACGCTCCATTTCTTTTCTCAATCTGCGAGCCTTGAGCTCTTTCCTTCTAATTTTGGCTTCGAAAAGTGCAAGCTTCTCTTTAAGAAGCTCCTGCTCTGTTCCATCTTCAACTTCGTCGTCTTCCTCATCTTCTTCTTGAACTGAATGAAGAGCGTTCTTGCTGATGTGTCGACGGCCCTTGTTGACAGCTGTAGGTAAAGACTCTTCTTCATCGGAATATGAATCTGCCTGGGTACTCTCACCTGCCATGTTTAACGGTCCGATCGCGTGTGTTGCCGAAGGAATGACTTGCGTAGCTGAGGGAACGGCTCGTCTGTCTGAGGGAATGACTTGTGTTGCTAAGTAAAGCAGCGTATCTGCCTGGGTAGGCAAGTTATCACCATCCTGCTCCTGTGTTTCAGCGACGTCCTGGAAAGATGGCAATTCAGGAATGTGAAAGGACTCGTCAACGATGGATTCTGCAAACGAGACTTCTTGATCCTTTCTAGGAGCCAAATTCAGGAACAACTCGTAAGACTCGTTGGGCTCGACACCATGGTCCATGGCCCTGCGGGAAGGCTCGTCGACACCACCTGCCCGGACTTCCATCAAATCATCTGGAATCTCTACCTCATCACTTGTGCCTCCGAACATATAACTGTCGTCATGGCGTGTGACTCCTTGTTGTGTGGGTGGTGCATTATCCTCGTCATCGGAAAGAACGACACGTTTCCGCCTGGATAACTTCTCGGATTCCTCATCCGCCGAATCATCTTCGTCGCTGAACTCCGACTCTCCCGCATTGGAGTCTACTTCACTATCGGGGACTTCTCCCTTGGTTTCGTGGTCGCTGTAATCGGCGTCATCATCGTCATTATCGCCGCCCTTGAGCAACATCAGTTTTGCCTTCTCCTGGAGCTTTTCCTTTTTGCGGATTCTTCTGACTCTCTCCATCTCACGCTCCAACAAGTTGCCCATTTCCTCTTCCTCCTTCTCAATTTCTTCCAAAAGCTCAGCGTCAGGATTGTTGTCCTTCAATTCGTTCAATTGCTTGACATTTGCAGCACGGAGCTCGTTGAATAGCTTCAAACTCTTCTCACGTGCTCTAGGCTGGTGGAATTTGGAGTATGTGGAACTTTTCTTAATTCTTTCAAACTTTTTGCGTGAGTACCGTTGCTTGAGAATGAACTGCTGTTCTTTGGACAATTGTGGAATGTCGGCGGGCGTCGATTCCGCCGCGGTTTCGTCTCCGGAATCTTCCAATGCAATTACACAATCATCTGATCGCGTGGGAGAAGAAAGCATTTCCTTTCTGAGTCGCTGGGCGTACTCGTCAATTGGATTCTTCTTGTTTTTGGCTATGGGCAGCTGCGGATTGGCGATCATGTCGAGAACATTCGAGGTATCGAAATCGGAGTCAGAGTCCAATTCAATATCGCCTTTTCCATTACTCACCTTAATAGGAGACGTCGTTGGGCTCAGTTTCAACACTGGCTCGCTGCTAGGAGCAATTTCCGCTTCACTGTCGGAGTCAAATGCTGCCACCAATTGTTTTAGCGGATCAGCATCCCTTTTCTGGAAAAGTGGCTGAATGACCCTATTTCTCTTCTGCTCGTTTAGCCTGCGGTCAATCTCTTCTAGCTCTTTCTTCGTCGTTGCGTTCTTTTGGATTGACGAGTCGCGTGTCGTGTCTGCGGCGTCATCGAGGTCATTCTCCTCGTCTGTTAATGTTGTATGTGAGATATCTGCCTGAAGATGCTGGTCATCGCGAACGCGTTCCTGGCGCTTGAGATCGACATGCCGGGCGAGTTGCTCCTCGTTTGTGAATCCCAGCATGTCTTCTTGCCCCTCTTGCCCCTGAACGAGAGGAGGAGCAGTTGTCAGAGAAGAAGGTTTGACAAAGTCTTGCTCATCCAATTCTAGCTGAGGGAGTCTGATGAATTTTTGCGTCCGAGAAACAGAAGTTTCGGTGTATTTTTGCGCTTCTGACTCCACATCTTTGTTCTGGTTGAAGTCCAAAGCATTCTCTTGTTGATTCTCGTGATTCTCTTTGTCTCCAATGACTTGAGTACCGCCAAAAAGAAGCGATTCTTGAAAGTTCGGAATTACTTGGGTATCCAGCCCGTACAATCGCTTCTTGACGCGGTCAAGGATAGACAAATCGAGATCGGCCATTGTTCCAAGGTCGAATAGGAAAGAAAGTAGTAGATGGTGTAGGTACGCGTTGTTTGCATACGCGGTAGCATCGCGACATAGAATCGCGACATGCGTTGACGCAGCATTTCTTTTCCACGACATGTGCCCATGTATGCACCCGGCGAGATACTCGCGACTTTTAGATCACCGCGACATGTCACTTCCGAAACATCGACCTTCCCAACATCTACTTATCGCGGATAGACTTGCGACATTTGACTCGGTTGACCCTCGCGACATCCTCTGTCTTTCCCTTGTGGCTGTGCGACATTTATTGTGGGTATACGACTTTTCTTGTTGACTGCAAACGACATCGTGTCGTATATAACTTGATGTACCCGCCCGTTCAAGCGTAAGTCTCCCAATAAAGTTCCTCTCCTCCATCGCGCTTCCCCTCCCCTTTCTCACCGATATTTTCCTTTCTTTCCAAATTTTCTGTAATTGTTTGCCGTCGTTTTTCTCGTATTGCGAACCCAATCTCGTTTAACTATCACTGAGCGACAAATCACATGCCAGACCTCGTGGGAAGCGACGTGTGGGCTGTCAATGAACAAGCTGTAGGCACAGTTAGGTGCCACCACAAAAGTTAAACAAGAAAAAAGTGCTTATTTTTGCCGCCCATAAATTACTGAAATCATGTCGATACATACCACGTTTTGTTCCACTAGAGTCGATGGACCTTGTGTCACGTGCCTTTGCGATCGTGCACCTCGTCGTTAAATTTTTTCGCGCTGTATAAATGAACCACAGTTTCCGCCAACAATTTTTCAGGAACTAACACCCACATATCTTCTTCCAATGCCAGAAACTTTCTTTTTCACATCCGAATCCGTCGGTGAGGGCCACCCAGACAAGATCTGTGACCAGGTCTCCGATGCCATCTTGGATGCCTGTTTGGCCGTGGACCCATTGTCCAAGGTCGCCTGTGAAACCGCCGCCAAGACCGGTATGATCATGGTTTTCGGTGAGATCACCACCAAGGCTCAGTTGGACTACCAGAAGATCATCAGAGACACCATCAAGCACATTGGTTACGACTCTTCTGACAAGGGTTTCGACTACAAGACCTGTAATGTCCTTGTGGCCATTGAGCAGCAGTCCGTCGACATTGCCCAGGGTTTGCACTACGAGAAGGCTTTGGAAGAGTTGGGTGCCGGTGACCAGGGTATCATGTTCGGATACGCCACCGACGAGACCGAGGAGAAGTTGCCATTGACCATCTTGTTGTCGCACAAGTTGAACAAGGCCTTGGCTGACGCCAGAAGATCGGGCGAGTTGGACTGGTTGAGACCAGACACCAAGACCCAGGTCACCGTCGAGTACGAGAAGGAGGCCGATGGTGCTGTCAAGCCATTGAGAGTTGACACCGTTGTCATCTCCACTCAGCATGCTGACGAGATCTCCACCGAGGACTTGAGAACGGAGATCTTGGAGAAGGTCATCAAGAGAACCATCCCAGCCAACTTGTTGGACGACAAGACCATCTACCACATCCAGCCATCTGGCAGATTCGTCATTGGTGGTCCACAGGGTGACGCCGGTTTGACCGGTAGAAAGATCATTGTCGACACTTACGGTGGATGGGGTGCTCACGGTGGAGGAGCTTTCTCCGGTAAGGATTTCTCCAAGGTCGACAGATCTGCTGCTTACGCCGCCAGATGGGTTGCCAAGTCCATTGTTCACGCTGGTTTGGCCAGAAGAGCATTGGTGCAGTTCTCTTACGCCATTGGTGTTGCTGAGCCATTGTCCATCCACGTTGACACCTACGGAACCTCCAAGTACACCTCTGAGCAATTGGTTGAGATTGTCAACAACAACTTCGACTTGAGACCTGGTGTGATTGTCAAGGAGTTGGACTTGGCCAGACCAATCTACTTCAAGACCGCTTCTTACGGCCACTTCACCAACCAGGAGAACACTTGGGAACAGCCAAAGGAGTTGAAGTTCTAAAAGAGCCAGCACAAACTTACCAGATTAATGTGATGACTCACAACCATGTCAACGCTCAACTCGTATGACAACCGTTTACTTCCACGCTCTTTATTTTTTCTTTTCTTTGCTTTAGGGATAGAGTTTTGCATTAATTGGGGTCCTCAACGGACGATTAAGTTAATAGAAGGTATTAATTAGCTAAGAAGTGTAGTATTGGGATTCAATTCTCTAGTTTCTGTCGTATTCTCTATTCTGTACACCACTCAACTTCTCTAGTCTTTCTCTCGTATTTCTCCAGTATTTCTCTCTACTTTCACTTCTCTCTCTACTCGTTCTCCAGTCTTTCCTTTGTCTAGTCTTTCTAGTCTATCTCTTTATTCTCTCTATTCTCTCTATTCTCTCTATTCTCTCTATTCTCTCTATTCTCTCTATTCTCTCTATTCTCTCTATTCTCTCTATTCTCTCTATTGTCTCTATTGTCTCTATTGTCTCTATCCTCTCTAATCTTGCCTCTCTCTAGCCTCTCTGCTCCATCTCCACTCTCTACTCCGTGTGGTACTTCTTATACAGAAGCCATGCCACAGTCACGCCGATCACCAGTCCCAACAACACATCCGTGAAACGGTGTCTATAATCTTGAGTTCTGGAAAAGGCAACGTAGGCCGACAAAAAAAGCGGAAGCACACGCACAAGCTGCCACATCCATCTGTTAACATTCTGAAGGTGGCCGCCTTCTCCAAGCCAAAGGAACAAATAAAACATCACGGCAAACATCATGGACGAATGGCCCGAAGGCGTCAGTTTCATCCCGTCAGCCAACCGATTTAATCCAAGAGGAGCAGTGCACACAGAAATGTCCACGTAGACGTTTTTGTTTGTCTCCAATTTGGCCCCACACCGCTCCAAAAAGTCTGGTCTAGGGTTTCCGATCCAATTCTTCAAAATGTCGGTCAAAACTGCTGCCACCGTCAACGACACCCACATCCCGACAATAGTAGCATGCACAGACTTCACCAGCAGTGTCCATTTCCGTTGTAGGACATGCACGGCTGCGATAGCTGCCATGGGCACAATTGAGCAAAGAAAGTAGAGCTGGAGGTCAGTGACCCTTTCGGAGTGAGCAAACGGGTGCTGGATGGAAGGGTCCGAAAGCTTGAATTCTCTGTAGAAGGGCCCGGTGCGTTCGAAGTAGCTGAAAAAGGCCACAATGAGCACCGCCACGGTTGCCCAGTCCAGAGAGAAAGAAGGCATAGTGGTGATAGTGGAGGTGGATGTGCAGAAGAATTACTCAATAGTGAATTTCAAAATGTGTGGACCAACATGCCGTCCGGAGTGATTATACTAGATGACGACAATTTTACAACATCGGAGATCTTGCAGAAGATAACGACTCGGATCATTTATTCAGTTTGGGAAAATACAAACGAATGTGGACTAATCTGCACTATTCTGGACTGATATGGACTGATCGTATCTTGATACAGCTTGCCTAATTGGGTATAACATTCCCTATGGTACGTCATGACTCATCGCGCGAAGCAGTATATAAGGGGTAGTATTTTCCAGACGTTAGAAGGATAGAGAGTTATGGAGGTTGAGGAGTCAATAGCATGACATATACATCTGCGAGATTATTACGATCTAGTTCAGATATAAGATGGTCATACGGATATGTCACTAAGTTAAATGACGTGACGGCTGTAAACCCACAAGAAGACTTGGGAAGGTAATATGAGAAGTTGGAAGCCTAAGAGAGTAATGGGGGTGGAATCGGATTCACTGTCGATGAGATATGTGCATATCGCAAATGGTTATGGACAAACCAGTACATCTCATTTTGGTATCGTATATCGCTGACATACGTATTATTCCTTTGCATCATATGATATGTTGCATACACTCTCTTATATTCATGCGGATAGAGGAGGTTTTTCTGCCTGGCTTGAAGGTCAACCAACTATTTAGTCTTAGCTCTTTGTTCCATCCAGCTAATTCTAAGGGCTTTACCTCCTAACCGAAAGTCCTGTACACTAGGACTACTTCTCGCAGATCATAAGGTAAATCACGTGACGACTGTCAAAATTCCCCAAGAAGACTGGTAAGTAATATGGGAAATGGAAAGGTAAAGAGTGATAATGGTGTGGGATCGTGAGACGAGAACATCTAAGGGTATTTCTGGATGGTTTGGGATAAGTTTCTGTGGTTTTGTGATCGGATTTGGTGACCAGATGTGCAGTGTGAGCACTAGAGTAGTAGATTGAGGGAAATTAGATCGAGTGAAAGTAGTAGATAAAATGGGCTAGGTGTAGAGAAACGATTACATTTACTAAACCTATGGAACGTCGGAATGTTTTTTCATCCGTCGTTAATTGGCTCGCACGAATCAGATGACTCAAATGGGAAATGGATCAGTGATGGTGGATCACCAAAGGATACACATTAGTGGAGCTGAAATGACGAGAATTTGTGTAAGAATCCACTCTTAGAACCATAGTGAATGGCGACGAAAAGTGTCTTAAAGATCCTCAGTCTATTCGTGAAACCACCAATAGAGAAAGGCCAGATTTGAATCGTCTCAATCGTGTCGTATTCTTTCTTCTTTTTCCTCTATTTTCTTTAGCATATCTTTGTCAGTTTAAATCAGTCATGTATTCAAATGTTCCCTTGCCTTTGTATCTTGGTGTTCTTACCTCGGTTGTAAGCTCTTCCGCCATTTCCCAATCCCACCTACCACTCCTTCGCTACTCATCTTCACGACATCTTACCCTAAACGACACATTTTCTTCCGTCGAACCGCTTGACATATACCATCCGGCCCAGAACAACAATTCATGAAAGTAACCACATTTTTATATTAACACTTCGAACCCAATCTAACGCACTATCACGATTATGAAATACGGCATTAAAAGAATTGGTTGAATTGATAAATTACTGGTTACTCGCTCTGACCTCACCATAGAAGGCCGAATACACTATGCGTCATGGAGTCTATAAATTTATTGATATTAAGCTTTCGCTTTTCTTTTTTGGTTAGCAGGCTACCCCGACAGCAAGTCATTTGGAGTTCGTCTTAATTAATACTGTACCCTTCACTTTTCTTTTTCGGTTGGTTGCCTCTCATCATTTGGAGTACGTTTTAGTGAATAATGTGTGCACTTTTCTCTTTAGGTTAGCTACTAGCTTTTCCATCTTCCTCTTTCGTTTGCTCTTCACATAGCCTCCCTTCCGATGTCATGAATCAAGATTTTTTGAGGAAATGTTGGATTTCTAGCGGTATCATCTTTTGTCAAAACCTCTGCTTCTCTAATTCTCACTACCAACCTGATTTCGTTTTGAGGAATCATATTTGGTTTCAACTTTCAATATTCATCTCCTAGCACTCTTAAGCAAAGAAAAAAACCGGGAGGGAAAAGCACCAAGAAAAGCGAACCATGCGGTTCTCACTCTTAAGGTATCCATGTTCGCGATCCTCAAGTCTCCGCATGTAAAGATTGTTCAATATGTTGTGGAATCTTCTTACTATTTCATAGTTCATCAAGTTTCTTACTATTTCGTAGTTCGCAAGTTTCTTATTATGTTGTGGTTCATTCTCTGAGCCAACGTAAAGTGATCCGTCACAAGCATTATCCAGAGAATAATTTTTGAGGTATCGAGACCGCTGGCCCCATTGCTATAAGGACATAGTTATCGATCTTCAGATGTTCTAAATCTCTCTCGCCTACCTCTTTGCTATCCAAATACTCATTAATTTTCAATTACATGCTAAAAGAACTAAATCTATTTCCCTCAATTCTTCATGTCAGAGTCGGTAGACTCGGCCTGCTGAGTCAAATATCTGTCGGAACCCAACTTGGTGACGTCCACCTCGTCGTGGTACTCCTCAGAGATTTGCTCCAAAGTCTTTCTCTTGGTCTCTGGAATCAACAAGGTGGTGAAGATACCGATCAACATGAACAAAGCGAAGATCTCCATCACGTGTGGCAAGAAACAGTTTGGCTCCGCCGCGGAACAACCGTGGTTGATCAAGGTACCGATACATGTCTGGGCAATGATGGCTCCAACCTTACCGGAAGCAGCAGAGATACCGTGGGCAGTAGATCTGTATCTGGTTGGGAAACACTCGCCAGGAACAATGAAAGTGGTGGTGTTAGGACCAAAGTTCTGGAAGAACTGAGCAAGAACGTAGAGAGCCAACTTGCCGTGGTCGGAGATCTTGTGGTAGGCAAAACCAAGAATACAGAACAAAATGGTCAAGATGATGAAACCTCCCAACTGAACTGGCTTTCTGCCCACAGTGTCGATGGTGGCAGCAGAAACCCAGTACCCTGGCAACGAACCAGCACACACCAAAATCAAGTTACCCACGGCGGTGTTGTACAAACTCTTGTAGACATTCTTAGAAGAAGCGTAGCCAATGGTCTTCAAAATAACACCGGTGTTCAAACCCAATCCGTAGTAGGCAACATCCAAGGTGAACCAGGAACCAGCAGTACCAATCAAAATCTTACCGTACTTCCACTGGCCAAAGTGTCTCCAGAAGTCTTTGAAAGAAGCCTTTGGAGGAGTGATGTCGCGGGCCATGGCATCCAAAGCAGCCTCGGCATCAGCAACCTTCTCCATGTCGTCGTGCTCGCTAATATCCAAAGAGTAACGAGGCGACTCGGCGATGGTCAATCTGTAGTACAAGGCAATAACACCAGGAACACATCCAAAACCAATCAAGATTCTCCACATCTGGTCGTTGGCCTTGATACAGGCACCCACACACTCCTTGGCGGAGTTGGCGTGCTCCAAGTCGCTCTTGTAGGCAGCGACAACAACCAAAGCCACAATACCGGCGAAAACCTGGCCCAAACCTTGGTTGGAGAAAACAGCAGCCATGATGGCACCTCTCCACTTGGTAGTGGAGAACTCAGAAGAAATAATAGACGACAATGGGTAGTCTCCACCGATACCAATACCCATGACGATTCTCAAACAGGCAAAAATGGCGACAAACTCGATGGCTGGAGACTGGCCCAAACAACATTGAAGGATAGTGGCAGCAATCATAATGATCAACTCGGTACCGTAAATCTTCTTTCTACCAATCACGTCGGCAAGGAATCCGAACGAAAGCTGGCCAATCACCGTACCCACCGAAGTCGACACTTTGATCAAGGTCATGGTGGAGGCTGGAATGGATCCGTGCCACAAGGCGTATCCCAACATACCAGAACCCAAGTTGATGGCGAAAATATCGTAAGAATCGGTCATGAAACCGACACCGGCAATCATGATCATCTTGGCCTGGGTCCATCCAAAACCGGCATTGTCGATTTCCTCCAATGCCAATCTTCTTCTCTCCAATGGATCCTCAATGTGGGCGAATTTTCCCAAGTAATCCTTGAAAGCGGTCTTACCACCGGATGTGGAAACCTGGTGTGGAGCTTGAATTTCCGTCATTGCAGCAGTGGAGATGATGGTCAAAGTCTGGCTGTGGTAGCTTGGGGCGTTGCATGCTTATATAGCCATGGCCCAATTAATTAGGTAATTTAGTGTGTGCCAGCTGCGAATCTGCATGAGCAGCGAAGGAACCGGCAGATGCGCACAGGGCCGCGTGGGCAATTAACGGCTTTCCTAGAGAGGGTTATTACTTGTGCGGAGGTCAACGTGGTGAGAAGTGGGTGGATGGCTGTTCACTGTTAAGTACATCTTTTCGGTAACATGCACCGAAGGTTCGCTTGGGCCGATTTTCTTGTCCTTGCAGTTTGACAGCTGTCTAAACGAGCAAAGTCTTGGGAAAAAATCTTGGTCTGCTTGTGCTAGTGTGACTGGTTACCAGAAATGCACATTGCAGCGCTTGGCTCCACCCACGTGGGTGCAAAATGACCCCAGCTATGCACCTCGGGCTATCGTGCAGCTTCATGCAGGGCTTTTCCGCTGCTCGACCACGTTTTCTGGTTCCCGCACGTCCGCGCCTTGTGCCGCGCGGACTGGCCCGGTGGGCCATGCCCATGTTGCACGTGTGACTACTTCCCAGTTCCGTGGACCTACGCCTAGGCAAATACGTCATGCATTAGACGACACGCCTGATCCTCGTAAGGTGCGTCGCTGTAATTATTAGGCTAATTGAGTCGCGCGGCTCCCGCTCGTTTCGTTTAACCACCGTACACCAAAACCGCTAACTAGGTGATCGATGCCGTGAAACGTGGGTGCAAAATACATAAAATACACCACCCGGAAGGCCCACGTTGTACTCGTCTGCCTCTCAAAAGTTACAAATGTGTCAACAAGCCACCCCGTGGAATGCAGCTTGACTTCTAGTATTTCTCTGCAAGTGAATCTTTTTCAAGCAAGAGAAGCCGCTCTCTAATCTCCGCTAGCTCGCGGTCTTGCGCCTTGATCTTCAAGTCCTTCTCGCTATTCTCTTGGTGTAGAAACTCCACTTTGCTCTTGTACTGGCCAATCATATTCTGGTAGTTGAAGTTCTCGTCGTTGTACCGCTTCATTTGGGTGTTCTTGATGTCGTTTTCGTATTCAAGGCCCTTGATTTGCTTCGCTAACTTCTGCTCGCGTGATTCGTGGTCGAAAATCTCTTGCTTCAACTGGTCGACTTTTCCGTTGAGTTTGGTGATGTTGGTTTCCAAGTACTTGAGCTGCTCGTTCGAATAGAGCTTTTCTTCCAAATCTCCAACCTTCTTTTTGAGCTCGTCGTTGACGCTCTTCAATGTCTCATTCTCCTGGACCGTCACCAAATTGTCTGTTCGAGCACTTTTGTACTGGCCATCACTCTTGTCCCACTTCTCTCGTACAACCTCGAGTTCTTCCTTCAAATGATGCTTGTCCTTTTCTAAGTTTTCATTGTGTCCACGCACTAACGTCAAGTTCATGTTGGCTTCCTTTAGTTGATCTTCAACATCAGCAACCTTAGCTTCTAGCTCGGTCTTGACATTCTTAAGATTATCGTTGACACGGTTAATCTCTTCAATTTGGCGCCCGTTCTCCTCGATAAGCTCTTTCAACGCTTTGATCTGCTTATTGCTCTGTTCGAGTTTCCGTTCGTTCACTTGCTTGGTGTTTTTCAACAGCTCCACCTCCGTATTCAAATCGTCGTTGTGCTTTATGAGCTTTTCGTTTTCTTCGTTAACTTCGGAATTCTCTCCAAGAACTTCCTCTCTCACACGGGCCAACTCGTCATTTTCAATCTTGAGTTTTTTGTTTTCCTTGATGATCTCGGTCTCCTTTTCTAACTTGAACTTGAGGTCCTCGTGAAGACTTCTGATCTCCTCCTTGTGTTCGCGGATGGTGTTCTTGCGCTCACTGTAGTTATCATTCAAGTAGCGCAACTGTTCTTCGGAACTCTTGAGCTGATTGGTCAACTGTTCAACCTTGTGCTGTTGCTGTGCCAACTGTCCATCCAAACTGTTCTTGTCCAGACTTAATTGCTTAATAACCTTTTCACTGGCACGAATCTCTTCTTTCACGAGCAATAACTCTGTGGTTTTCTCTTCCAACTCTTTGCGGTACTGCTGTTCGTGCCTTTTGCTGATCGAAACGGCAGATTCGGCAAGCTCAAGCTTAGCATAGTACTCCTCGCTTCTGTCTTTGTATTTTTTCACATAACTTTGAAGTTCTTCTTGCTTCTTCGTCAAGGTGTCATTATTGACATTCACACGTGCTAACTCTCGCTCGTAGTCGCCGATCGATGTTTTCACATTCGATTTTTTAAGCTCGTAAAGCTCATCCTCGCTATCTCTTAACAAAGCTTTCAATCTCAACACTTCTCCCTTGGAAGCGCTCAACTCCTCTCGAGTCACCTTAAGAGTCTTTGTGATGTCCTTATAGATTTTTGCAAAGTCCCCGGACCCCGTGTACGGATTGAATGCGCCGATACTTGAGCTTCTGGTAATGCTCTCCACTGAGTGGTCATGGGAGGTGGACATATCCAAAGCATTTCCAAGCTTTTTCTCAAGATCTGCAATCTGTTGCTGAGCTTCTTTGAACTTGACTTCATAATCAGTGAAACCATTAATGCCTCTTGACATCTGGAGCTTGTTGAGTTTCTTCTGAAGCTCGATGGCATAGTTCTCTGCTCTGGAGACATTGGCCTCTTCTTGTTGCAAACGACTTGTCAAGTTTTTGATTTCAATAGCAAATTTTGACTCATTCACTTGCGAAAACTTGAGATCTTCACCACAAGCCACCGAACGTCTAAGCTCGCTCCGCTTCAGGGGGCTCTCAAAGCTATCATTAACTTTTTTCCTCAACAAACTGACCTCCTGTGAAAGTTTTTGATTCTCAAACCTTTCTCGTCTGACTGATGCATTGGATTCGTTGAGTTTCAACTTTAGAATGGCAAATTCTTCCATTGTTTTTGGATCTATCCGAGACTCGGCAGGTGGCCTGTTCTCCTTATCTTGAAGTTTAATTTGCATGGTTTGAATGTCCTCCTTCAACTTCGAAATCTGGTCCAGATATTCTGACTTGGCCCTCGACAAGTATTGAATCTCGTGCTTCATGCTCTCCATGGCCTTCTCGAGAGAAGAGTTCTCCTTGATCTTTTGAGAAAGTTTCTGCTTTTCCTCCTCTAGCAGCTCAAGAAACCGTGAGTTCCGATTTTTTTCCTCCCGAAGCTCGATCTCCAAGGATTTGGACTCTTCAAGTTGAGTATTAAGATGCTCATGTCTGCGTTCGAGTTCAAGATGGCGTTTGGAAAGATCAATATATCCAGACTTTTTCTCCCGCAACTCCCCTTCCAAGTATTCAACTTTTTCGTTCGCCTTTGTCAATTGATCTCTCAATCTAGTAAGTACTGATGTGTTGTCTCGAAGCGAATGTTCCATCTTCTTCTCAAAGTCCGCCTTGGCCAATGCGATGGTATCTTCAAGCTCTTTCGATGCTTTCTCATGCTTGGCTTTTTGGGTAGTCAAGTCTGATATTTGAGTTAAATGACCGTCATGGACGGACTTGTAGTGGTCAACTTCTGCTTTCGCTTCTTCAAACTTCTTGAACATATCTGAGTGTTTACTCTCGAGGTCCAATGCATTTTCCTTGGAGGCTGCAAGCTCTTTGGTGACTGTTGCGTATTTTGCTTCAAGTTCGGACGCAGACTTTTTGGAGATATCATAATTCGATGATATCTCTTCGAAATCCTTGAGCTTGAGTTTGAGATCGTCAATCATAGATTGAGATACGTTGCTCTTCTCGGCTACCGTTGCTTTGAGGGATTCGGAGCTACTTTCAAGCTCGGCGATCTTGGATTGGGCCTTCTCATACTCGTCCTTGACATTTTGTAGCTTTGTGACCTCCTCCTGAAGCTTAATTGATGTCTGTTTGTTCTCCTCGAGCTCAAGAGTCAATCTATCAACTTGATCTTCCAACTTCTGAAGATTATTCTTCGATTCTTCGAGTTTGGATGCGAGTTCTGCCTTATCCTTTCCGAGAGTTCCATTCACTGCTTTGATCTCGGTAAGCTGTCTAGAGATTTCATCCACTTTGGCACCCTTGGAGGCTTGGTCTCTCTCTAAAACCGTCAATTTGTCTGCCTTCTCAGACATCTGAGCGTTTGCTTTGATGATCTCGTCTTCCAAACTAGACAATCTGTCCTTCAAGGAATCGTTTTCGGTTTTGAGTGCAACTTTGGCATGTTCGGTTTCTTTGAGTTTGCCGTTCATCTTCTTCAAGCTCTCGTTCATCTCATTGGAATCCAAAACTTTAACAGACTCTTCAAGCATTGGCTTCAACCCCAAGAAAAGTTTGAGCCACGGACTTTCACCCTTGTGGACAAGCTTGTCCAACTTTTCAAAGTTTCTCGCAAGGACTTGCGAGGCTCTAATAACAGCAATCTGTTTCTTGATTTCTTTCCTCGCGAGCTGTCCACGAGCCATGGTCTGGAATAAAGTAAATGCATTCTTCAACCCGGCGTCTCGAAGTTCTTCGAGATTTCCAAGAATTCCGTTCTTGAAAAACAATTTGGTGATACCAATCTTGTACACCTCGGGATCCAACTGGATGTGCTTGAGGATGATTTCACTGTTTGTTTTCATGTTCTTCGTGAAAACCACTTCGCTGGAATTGAGAATTGAGTATCTGTTGAAAAACTCTTCAAATGTCATTTTGTTGGGATATCCAGCTCTGGCGATTCTGATACCTTCCAAAACTCCGTTGCATCGAAGCTGATGAAGTACCAATTCCTTATCAAACTTGTTCGGGCGCTTGCTTAAGTTTGGTAATATACATCTGACGAAATGCGGTTCGGTGCTTTCGAGTTGCAGCATCAAAAACGACAATTGCTCCTTGTGCTTTTGCGAAACGGTCTTGAGCTTAGGAGTTTTTCCCAGCATTGACGACAAGTGTTCGTCATCAGTGAACAATTCGCAAATGAAATTATTTGAAGATCCTTGTAAGAGTTGTAAGAGATTGTTGCTGACAGGGTCAGTGTTCTTCAAAAGCCAGTTCTTAATGTTGTAATCCACTAGACCAGCATAATGATTAATGATGAATCCGGATCTGACCTTATTGGGGCGAAAAGTCTTGCTCTCGCCATTACCCCAAGTCTCAAGCAACTTGTTCATAAATGTTTCCTCAGAAGCCTTTGGCAATATACACTGTTCGTTCAAGATCTCCAAAACACCCATAGGTCTCTTGGCTTCGATCAAATCTATGGTCGGCTGTAAGTCCAAGCCAAAATCAATGAACTCCCACTGAATATCCTCTCTAAGATACTCGCTCTGCTCCAAAATGAACGAATGATGATTGAAAAACTGCTGCAACTTCTCGTTGGTATAGTTAATGCACAACTGCTCAAAAGAGTTGATTTCGAAGATCTCAAACCCTGCAATGTCAAGCACGCCAATGAAATTTTCGCCAGTAGTCTCTTCCGCAAGAAGACTCATGTTGATTCGCGAAATGATATGTTCGAAAATCTTCTCATACAAGTGTTTCGCAATTGCATCCAAGGTGTTTTTGACGTCGGCGGCCCTTTGCAGCTTCTGGACAAATTCTCGTCCCGCCTTCACCTTTGGCCGAAGAAGATTCTTGGACAAATCGTCTTCGCCGATGCCGAGCATCTGTGCAATCAAGTCGATTCTCGATTCCTTGGAGAAATTGGCCTGCTCAGACTTCCACGACAAAAAGTCCACGTTTCCAAGATGAAGAATCACCGCCAAACATGTGAATATGCTTTCAACCTCCACCTCAGAGAATCCCATGATCCCGAAAGCTTCGCAAAGGAGGCGGAAATCTCTTGTATCGTCCACTTGAGGGACGGATCCATTCGACATGGACAAATAGTTGTAATCCAGGACTTGCGGAGTCAAATTATACTTTTCCTGTAGCTCTTTCTCATCTAATCCTTTGAGAAGCTGGTAGAATGCGTGGTAATTACGTTCGTCCTTCAGTTGATGCAGAACTCTGGACTTTTCCAACAAGTAGTATTCGATAGTGGCTCCGCAAATCAACCCTTTGCCTTCGAAGAAAATTTTGATGAACTTTCCGAATCTGGAAGAGTTGTTGTTCTTGATGGTTTTGGCATTTCCAAATGCTTCCAAGATCGGATTGGCCCGCAAGATCTTCTCGTGAATGTCGTGATGGTCCGCGCTAGTGGAGATCGACGACAAATACTGGATGATTTTCTTTGTGTTTTCCGTCTTTCCAGCACCGCTCTCTCCCGTAACTAGAATTGACTGGTCTTTCTTGTTGGCTACCAAGTTCCGATAAGTGTTTTCTGCGATGGCAAAAATATGTGGCGGCAAGCGCTCGTCCAGCAGTGCCACGTGGAACTTACTGAGGACCGCCGGCTCGTAGATGGGCAATTTTTTGTATGGGTTGATGGCCACCAAAAAAAGCCCCGAATACGTGTAGATCATGTCGTCATTGTAGCGCAAAAATAAGTTGTAGATGACCGACGGCTCATTGAGATGCGTGAGCTCGGCCATGTCGTTGCATTTGTTGAATTTTTGTGGGTTGCAGTTCTCCAAAAGTTTGTGGTCGACCTCTTGGACGACTTCCTGGGCTCCGTTCTTGACGGTGACCTTCACCATGCCGTTTTCGAGGTATTCGGAGATGTATCCCCGAACAAACACCTCGTTCTTGTCCGGGACCCACACCCAATTATTTGTGGTGAAATCGTCGTCGGACATATTTGGGTGAAAGACAGTTGGATTCGAGACGTAAACAAAATGGGTAGCGGAGCGATCACGTGATGCGCCTGATTCAGATATGAATTCTCGCCGCATTCGGATAAATTCCACACAGGATGATCGGATCAATAGTTTACACGATTCGGGGATTTTTACAGCAGGGGCTTGTTATCTTGAAACGGTCACTGCTTCGGTTGCGATGTTGGCTTCTAATTGGTCACTTTCACAAATCTTATCTGTCGCGGTTTGGCATTCTCGTTTCGCGATGTGCCACTTTATCATGCAGTAAAACTCTAAAATGTAACAATCTATCTGGAAGTGCTGTATAATTAGTTACATAAGCAATTAGGTAAGCGTGCAACCAGATTGGCAACCCAGAAAACGCGACTGGGTGCAAAACATGCGAAGAAATGTCGGACGGTGCTATGAGTGGAAATGTGGCGAATGAATAGGAAATTCTCGGCCAACACGACCAAAGACGTGATGCGGACTCCCATGACCAGCGATGTTACAATAACATAATATGTTCCCATGTAGCCCAACATACTAAACTTGCGAGCGGGTAGTGTGAGCCTAGGTAAATGATATCAAGGTTGGAAAAGATCTTTTCCGTCCACCAACGTTAGAATGGACTGGACATGATGGACTGGACATGATGGACTGGACATGATCCCCTCGCTACACAATCTGAACAATTGGGTCACACTCTGGCCTTGGACAGCGGAATAGGCAGCGCCCAGTCGCTATCCTGATTAGGCAGGTAGCTAGAGAATTGCGCCAGATCCAGATGGAGCACCGGGGTGGTATATGAAGAGGTGTCGTTGAGCGAGAACACCAGCAGCGAAGTGGCCAGTGGCGGCGTCAGTGGGAGAATGGAGCCGAATCCGGCAGGAGGCGCCAACGAGTGAGGAGGTAGGTCATGAGCAAGCATCATCACCACGTCAGCAGTGTGGGCCAAGTCGGAGCCAGCCGCGATAACGAAGTCCTCTGCTTGGAGGAGTGCAGCGTTGTCGAAAACCGCTTGCACGGTGAGCGGGTGCTTGTTGGAATAATTGTGGATTACGGGTATAACTCCAAGGGCTTGGTATTTGCGCAGCAACACGTCGGAGAGCGAGGCAGAGTGGAGAAAAAGCATCAAGGCGATTTTTCTGATGGTGGCAATGGCAGCGTCGTCGAGTCCCAGTAAGAACGGGCCGGTGACGGACGGGGCCTCGTTCTCGGTGTCAGAGGTGGTTGTCGAAATTGAGGGAGTTCCCAACGTCGACTGCGAGCTCGTTTCCAGGCCAACCAGCAGCCGAAGAAGCTCCTTCAAGTAGGAGGAGGCCGAGGGCACCCCGAGCATGGAGCATGCCAAGAGAGTGGCGGTGATACTGATGAGAGAGGTGGGCACCGTCAAAAAGAACCGGTCGTAGAGCGACAACTCGCAGAAGAACCGGGCCACCGCGGTGACCGCAGACACTTTCAGCAGCAGCGGGTCCGCCAAAGACCGGTTGTACTTGCAGGGAGTGACCTGATTGGACACGCCAGCCTCGATAATGGCCAATTGCAAGCATTCTTCCAACAGCGGGTGACTCAACAGCCACTCGAGGGTCAGCAAGATGTGGAACTCCATCTGCAAGAACATCTCCTCGTCGTAGGCCTGGCGGCACATTATGGCCAATTCACGAAGGGTGGGTACTCTCAGCTTCTTGTCTTCGTACTTCCCGGCAATCCAGAGCGCCGTGCATCCGACCAATTGGTAGTGGCGCTTGAAGACAATACGCTTGGCGCAGTAGCGGTCGATGATGTTGATGCTGAGAAAGAGCGTGGCGGGCTGCAACCGAAACAGCTGGTGCAACTCGATAAGGAAGTCCAACAAATACGGACGCATGTACCATTCGACTTCGGGCTGCAAATCGATCATCTGGGCGTTAGCGCCGGACTGGCCCTCCAATACGGAGAGCCATTGCTTGACGTCCAGGGTATATTCAGAGAGCAATTTCTTATTGGCCTGGGACTCGAGAACCTCCAAGAGGTAAGGGTAGGGTCTAGTCCTGGGGACGGACGGCGGGCCGTAAGCTCTGGCCATTGGATTTAGAGGAAAATGGAAGGATGTGGAGGGGAGTGGACGTGTTTGTGGATTCGGGAGTGGAATCTTGGGTGTGGGGGTGGAATCCTGGGAGGAGTCCTTTGTATGTGGATGCTAAAAAGTTGATAAAATCCGAAAGTTGATAGAATCCTCAAGGGCTATTAAAATGCCGAAGTAATTTGTGATGAGACCAACGAATAGAAGTTGACAGAAACCACAATCGACACGCCAGACCGAAGCGGCAACAAAAGATATCAAGGAACGAGTGGAAGAAAGGCGGTCGGCACGGTGAGAATCCTGGCTGGGCTGGAGGTTATAAAGGCCTGGGACGCGACTGCGAAAAGGACGAAGGCACGAGCTGGGTGCAGGCGGGATCCGTGGTCGTGACGATTAGGCACTGAGGCCGAGAGGAGGTTGTGGAGGGCAATTGGCGGTGGGCAATTGGGCAGCTGGCGGTGGACAATTGGGAGTGGGCTATTTGTACAATTACTGGGAGGCAGAGGAATTGTTGACATGGATTGATTGCCATTCACGCTGAGAAGTGATGACAAGATTCCTGTGATTCTGTGGAGTCTGTCAAAGGTGCGGCAGATAGCTGGGGCCGCGAAACTGGGGCCGCGAGCAGGAAAGAAGCCCGAATTCCTGTGTGAGGGCCCTGGCGGGAGGCTTACGGTGGAGATGGAGAATCGCGCAGTGGCAGGGCTACGGGCCAGGGCTGGGGCCGGAGCCAAATGAGAGGACATAGCATCAGGCCGAATTGGTAGAATTGGCAGGAAGAGTGCCACAAAACACCACAATTAGGGCCAGAATTATTAGGACAGGAGTTCTGTAAGCACTGAGGCGGACTCGTTCTGTTCATATGTCTTTTACGTGTGTCTGGTGTGCATGTTTAGTCTTTCTGGGTGCTATGTTGAACTCCTGTGCTCACTCCTGTGTTTCACTTCGGGGTCCCCTCGCTTCTTCGGGTGTCCCTTCCCTCGTGCCTGCAACTAGCTGTTTAGTGCGCGAGTCGCGGGCAGAAGGGCGCCTAAGTGCATGCCAGCCGGCAGTCTGTGCGAGAGTCTATTCTCTTATTGGGCTCAATAAACAGATCCGGCACGAGACAGTTCCATGGAGCGTGAAAGAATTCGAATTCAGTCAGTTCACTCAGTGTTTCTTCTGTTTTTTTATTTTGGTTCCTGTCATCACTTACTTTTCTTGCCTATTTCCTCTTTGCCGACATTCCCACATCATTTTTCGTTTTCTCGTCTTTCATCTTTCTTTCACTTTCGTCGCGGTGTTCGCGTTCAACCTGCGCTGCTCGTATTTTCTCATTTGTTATGCCGGCGCCTCGTTCCATTTTATGGCATTTAGGCTATTCATATGTAGCGCTGTAGAAACATGAAGTCATTCCACGCGGGCATCCATGGAGAATGAGAATGCGTGGCTTATCAAATGAGTGGTTTTATCAATTGCTTGGCTTATCGTACCTATTTCGGAGAGACCATATTCATTAAAGAGAGTAAGTCGTTCCTACTTCATTTTTTTTTTATTTTTTTTATTCTTCATTATTTTTCCATTTTTTCGTTTTTATACATTTTGGGCCCACTGCCGTCTCGTCGCGTCGCCTGACCTCTCACTTAACCATATCTAATTGCACTACCAAATGTTGTCATTCTGTTTATCTCTTCACTTTCAATTCCCTCTTCAATTCCCTCTCTTCAATTCCCTCTCTTCAATTCCCTCTCTTCAATTCCCTCTCTTCAATTCCCTCTCTTCAATTCCCTCTCTTCAATTCCCTCTCTTCAATTCCCTTCCCTTCCCTTTCCTCCTCTCTACATGTCCTTAAAACCCGCTCTATTGAGCTATATGATACACAGCGGTGCAATGCACCACAAGATTAAACAGTAAGCCTCAGACATTCGGTCCAGTGCCAATCTTCCTGGCTCTCTCTATGTATATTCATTCCCCTAGTATGCCCCGCGGCCACGGCCGCCGTTGGCCTGGTCGTCCTGGTTCTTGATCGTCTCGTCAACAGAAAGTAATAGCGTGGCGGCCTCCGTGGCGGACTGAAGGGCATTGATCTTCACAAGCGAGGGCTCCCAAATGAATGCCTCCATGTTGTTAGACACAGACTCCTTGTGGAAATCAATGCCAAACCACGTCTCGCCCTTGGCATGGGAGCTTCTCAACACGTTCAAAAGCTCAATGGTATCCAACCCGGCGTTCTCACACAACTGGCGAGGAATCACCTCTAACGCACGTGCAAACGCTCCGATGATGAGTTGCTGCTTTCCGGCCACCGTTTTCGAGAAATCTCTCAAATGCTTGGACAATTCCATCTCAATGGCTCCTCCTCCAGCAACGACAGAGCTGTGCTTGACGGCACGCTTAACAATCATGATGGCGTCATGAAGCGATCTCTCCACTTCGGCAATTACCTGCTCGGCTCCTCCACGCAAAACCAACGTACAGGTTTTAGTCTCTGGACAGCCATTGAACAAGTTATAACGGTCTCCACCAATTTGCACTTCTTCGAATTTGGCGCACGTACCCAATGCACTCTCTTGCACGTTTGTGACGGTCGACTGAATCGAGCCACCAACAGCCTTGATCACTCTGTCCATATCTTCGGAAGCAACTCTGCCAGCACAGAAAATGTCTCTGTCAGCAAAGTATTGCGTAGCCAAATCTCCAATAGGCAACTTGGACAAAACAATGTTGGCACCAGAATCCTTGATGGCTTCCAACTTGTTGAAAATGATCTGCCACTCGGCGTCCACGATGTCCTGATAGTCCTTGACCTGTTCTACACGCACCTCGGCATTATCCTTCTCGGCCTTGAGCTCCAACTCGACGTTCAAACACAAGATTTTGGGGTCTGTGAACGTCTTGGGCTGCTGCTCGAATCCGGCATAACTGAAGGTCTTCTTAAACGCCACTCCATCCACAAAAAGAGAATCCTCCATGGCTCCGCCAGGAACCTTTTTGATACCAATCATGTTTTCGTCCAAATCGGAGTCCAATGACATGACAGCATCCACGACCATCTTGGTGAAAAACTGGGAGTTTCTGCTGATCAATTTAGACGACATGGCGGTAGTGGCGCACCGCTCCAAAAGGTCTCTGAACTCTTGGGCGTCTTCTCTTTTGATACCGACCTGGATCTCTTTAATTCTGGCCACAGCCAAGTCACATGCTCTCCGCAAACCCTTGATAATCAAGTGGGACGAAATGCCGTCCTCAATGAAAGTTTTGCTTTCCTTCAACAACTCTCCCGCCAAAATGGTGACCGAGGTGGTTCCGTCGCCCACTTCGGCGTCCTGGGCCCTCGAAATGTCCACCAACATCTTGGCGGCGGGGTGCACAATGTCCAACAATTTCAAGATGGTGGCGCCATCGTTGGAAATGGTGGTCTTACCGTTAGACGACTTGATCAAAATGTCTGATCCGAATGGTCCCAATGTTGGCTTTAATGTCTCCTGGATGGCAAGACATGCATTGATGTTATTCAAGATTTGGCCCTTGCCTTGCGAGGCGTCGGTGCCTTCCTTGAGCACGACGATTGTTGGGGCTTGGTTAGAAAATGCCATGGTGTTGGAGAAGGTTGATTAGTTGAATTTTCTTCCATAAAGTAGTGAGTTTGTGGTTTGGGCACGACTTCGGCCGGAGGAGTTGAGGACGGAGAATTGGGGGGTCGGGGCGGTTTCTTACAGTATTGGAGCCCAGACGAGGTTTTCTTTGGAATTTTCTTTGCGGAAGCGTTTTTGGATTTGTAATGGGTGAATTCATCTTATTGTATCGCTATCTGGGACAGAGAATAGGGTATAATGGGCGCTGTGAGGAGGGCAAAGAAAAACAAAAAAATTGGAGCTATGGAATTAGATTGATTTTTATGTAACAAAACGTGTCAGTAGAATATTTATTTGTTTTACATTCTGTCGAAATGTGTTCAGCCTCATAAGTTGTAGTAGTGAGAATCAGTATGCGGAACCAAAGAAAAATCTGATACTTTCAACTATGAGATTTTGGCATTTTATCCACAAACGAAACTTCCAACCAAATTCCACAACTAAAATCCAGAAGACTTCCTTATAATGTCTGTCTACTTTTTCTCATTTTCTCTCACCTCTCGTACCTCTCCGACTTCTCCTACTTCCCCTACTCCTCTTACTCCTCCTACCTACTTCTCCATCTTTCTCCTATACACAGGCAAGTAAAAATTTCATACAACGACCACTATGCTTAAAAAACTCGGGTTGGGCGTCCAGCTCCAGTTCACGAGAAATGCCGCCAGAAACGTCGCCATGAGAAATGAGGTGCATCTTTCCAATAGAAGGGTCATGAGAAAAATCAAAATGGGCAAGGCTAGACCGGCCATCTTCCACCAGTTCGATACTTTGGTGGAACTTTCCGACGGATCGGTGATTAAAAGAAGATCGCAAGCGCCCAAGGACGAGTTGAGAATGATCAACGACCAGAGAAATAGTCCGTTGTGGAACCCGACGAGAAGCGACTTGGTCACCGCCGATCCTAATGCCACCGGTAAGGTCAACAAGTTCAAGAAGAGATTCTCGCAGTTCCAGACGGAGGAGGCCGAGGAACAGAAGTCCGACGATTTCGTCGAGTTGATGGGCCACAACGTGACCGAGGTCCAGGCCGGAGGAAAGGTTCACGATAAGAAGAAGGCTAAGAAATAGACATGTACATAGTTAAGGCAGAGAGGAATATCTATTAGGTTCCACGGAGGAATATCTATTAGGTTCGTTAGTCGTTAAGTATGGATTCGACGTCCGCGGTCAAGTAGTTGGCCCGGATCTCGCCGTCCAGAAGCCCCATGGCCACCATCTCTTTCAACGCCCATTTGATGGTGGTGCGGTCCTTCTCGGTGATAGCCTGGTTCAAAATCACGGTGAGACAAGTGAGGCGATTATTCTTGTCGATATATACAAGGTCGTTGAACTCCTTGGGCATCTGAAAGGACTGGAATGCAAAAAATGGTTTCAGCGACACATATGCGCTCAGAAAGACAATGTAGAGCTTGCGGCTGGCTCTGTTGCTGGCGTGACCAGATAGGTATTTGAATATGGCGACAGTGAGGTCTGTCAATGCTGGATCATTTCTTTGAAGAATTTGAAATTTTCTTACGGCCAACTTGAAGAAGTCTTTCCTCAACTTTTCTAGTTGGTCGGGGCTAGTGTCACACGTCGACCTGAGTGACAGTTGTGGATGTGTTAGGAAAAACTCGATGGTCTTCACATAACCTTCTTTGGCTACGTTGATGTCAGTGTTTTCACACATGGTGACAGACTGCTGGATTTTCTGTAGGCGGAGAAGTCTCGTGACAATCGTCTTGAAGTCGCCAGAAGTCAAGCCGTTTTTGGTGCGGAAAATGGCCTGTAAGATACGTTCGGCAGCCACTTCGTTGCTCTGGTACAAGAATGCAGCAAAAAGCAGCGAGAGTGTCGTACGCAGAAGCGGAGATTTGAGTTCGTGTGTCAAATTCTCGAATTTGGACACAGAGGTGGCGCTCTGGCCATAAAGCGCCAAAAGCGAATTTATGACTTGTGGTTCTTTGTGCAACTCTTGCGGAAAATGCTTATCTGCTAACTCGACGGCCTTCTCCTGGTCGTGGCCAGCAAGTTTATCGATGATTTTGGAAAACAAACTGATGTATTTCTGGTCGAAGGCTGGATTTCGGGCATATGTCTGTTTCCAAAGCTGGCTGCACCGCAAGATATTTCCATTGTCCAAGTTTGCTTCGATAAGCTGAGCAGTAAGCGCGGTGAAGGGTGGCTGATCAATTTGTCCATTTTGTGCTACCAACTCGTCGTAGCATATGTTGGCAAAATACGGAACAACAGGGCCTCCCAACATCGACTGGATGGCGGTGACTTTCACATGAATATCCACTTCGTGGTGCTTGAAGGTTTCCAAGAGCTTGCAGATCGCATACGAATGGTAAGTCTTTCTGTTAGGAGTGTTGACTGAAAGACTCCGTAGCACAGCCGCAAGCGTCGCCTGGTCAATGATAGCATTATGTTGAAATAACTTCAATGCACACAGCGCCGCCACGAGCGGCTCCCCTGTCCTCAAATTCTCCCTGACTAGAATAGAAGCCAAGTGTGCATGTATCTGTTGTGACGAAAGAGCGTCTTTGTCTAGATCCTGGAGAGTTCGGCTGTTATTCTTATCGATAATTCCCTCTTTGTCCATTAAGATCAAGAACTTAATAGCCTGATCTTCTCGTCCATTGAATATCAGAATACAGATTTGATCCAATACAAATGCTGCCATCAGCTTGGATGTTTTGAAGTTGGCAAAGATGATCTTCTGTGTTTGATGGTCACAAACGGCTAGCAAGTCGTCCACAAGCGTGAATTTCTCTGCGTCGTAAACTTTGAAGCAGTCCATGGTTGAGTATTTGAATCGTTTTGGGGTATCAAGTATTTGGCCTATTTTGTCAAGTCTGCCAGCAACCTTGAGCTCGCTATTATTGTCGATTGCAACCCTTCTTTCTGTGTTCGATAGCTGTCCCGATATTCGATGGGAAGTCGAAAATCGACGCACAAGGCGCCGTCCCAAGGCCATTCGAAGCATGAACAGAAGAATCAATAAAAAATTTGGTGTGCCTGCACATTTGCACTGAGTATACGGAGACATCGAGATACGATAGAGCTATTACGGAAGGAAAAAATAATAAGTAAATGACGAAGACGCCGATGCCATTAATTGGTTTTTTAATTTCTCTTTCAACTGAACCGTCGTGATTTTGAAAGTCTGAAATCCCCATCCTTATTGCCGTATTGCTAGACAACCACACAATCCAACGAAAGCCCATACATTACCTTCTCCACATGCTTCTTGATGAGCGGCCAGTCCTGGCGCCGCTGCACAAACTCGTAAATCTCCTCCTGGCTGAAAAATCCGTTGAACTTCGACAAGTCGCTCACCAACTGGCCAATAGCCCTTGCGTCTTCTCCTCCAATAATGTAAATGGACCCAACCTTCTTGAGCGCCTGAAACAACGGGAAAATCATTCGCTTGTTGCTCCGAATATGCGACAAGATGAAGTCGTAGTAGAGATTTAGGTCAGAGATGAGCGTCACTGCCCCGTCCACCGAGATGGTGCTGCGCTTCAACACCTTGACTATTAGCTGGAAGAATCTTTCTGCCACTTCCTGCTGGAATACCTCTACGATTGACTTCTCTGCCGAGTCCACGAGCAAGTCGATGTTATCGTCGAGAATATTCACCGCCCGCCTTGCGGCCCTCGTGGGCCCGACTGCCAAAAATGCGCTTCCGGGCGATGGATTGTAGTCTGTGGACTGGAGAGTGGAAAGATAGACTGATTCGATTTCCTTGAAAAGAACATCGATTCCCGTGTTCAACCCGTCGGCAACAAACTTGTCCACCATGCTCTCAAGCTTCTTTTTCGATTGAAGCGAAGGATTTAGAACCGAGTTCTCGTGCTTAACAACCTTCCGGTTGATCATCTCCTCCTTGTAGAAAATGTCTAGCATTTGTACAATCATGTCGGCCATGTTGATCAGCTCGAAGAAAATCACGAGCGGACCAATTGCACTGTCCTCTGATTCGTCAATCAAGTTATTGAGTTCCTTAGGGTTGTACTCTTTTAAGAAGTTGAGGGCTTTCAGAAACCCGATTTTCAAGTGCTCTTCTCCAATGGAATCGATGACATTCAGAAACTCCTCTTGCATGGTGGCATTCAACTCGGTGACAACTGCTGATATAGTGAATTCCCTGAACTGCAGAAGACGCTGAAGTGATTTCTTTGCATCATTTAGAATGGTAAGTGCCAATTTGGGACTAAACACCTCGTTCAACGACTTGATGTTTTCCGCAAGAATACGTGCTCTTGCTTGCATTTCCGAATAGTTTACCATATCCTCGTCTTCGTCGTTTCGAGAAGAGCTGCCATTTATGGTGAACACTTTTCTGAAACTTGTCAAGAAGTCGTTCTTTGTCTCCACTTTCACATGTTTCAAAATATTCTGTGTCTTCTCCTGCTCTCTTTTCTGGACATCTAGCGTCCACTCCTCGATCTTCTTGGAGCAGAAAAGTCGGAAGGTAAGTCTTTCCTCGTTCATGTATTCCGAGGCAAACGACTCGTGTGATGCATCAATTAACTCATGTATCAAGGTCTTGTAAGACTCTCCCACATTGTGTGAAGGCTGTAGCTTGTCGAGAAAATCGTGGGTGAGTTTATGATACAACAAGGGAGCAAATTCCAAGTAGACATTCCGCTCTCTTGCTGCTGAAGACAACACGAGCACAATTTCCTGCAATTGACTCGTGATAAGCTCCTCGCTCACTTTGAACATCATGGGAACTGACTGAGGGAAGATCAAATCGATAATTCTGGCCTCTTCATTAAAGACATCTGCAAGTTCAGTGATGAAGTCATCCAATCTGGCCGCGCTAACCTTATATGTTTCTCCATCCGAAGACTCTTCGCCCAAAGTCTCTTGAAACTGTAGGCTGTCGAATTTTTCGGCTGTTCCTTCTAGTTCATCAGCATTTGGTTCCATTTTTTTATAGGCTTCCTCCGCATTCCCTTGTGTGGCCCATTCTGAATCTTCTTGGACATCCACACTTTTTGTAGGCTTTTCGATCTTCAAAAAAAACTCCGCTATATTGAAAGTCTCCGGGTTAAGAAACTTGATCGACTCGTTGTCAAAACAGGTCTTTTGCAAGAAGAAATCAATGAGTGTCTGGTCGTTTTTTAGATAGGTCAAGATCTCCACAAATTTCCGTGTGTTGTCGTAGTCCTGGATGTCGTAGTGGATCTCTAGCTCTCTCAAGACGGCGTTTTCAAAGATCTCCAACAAGTCAGTGATTTTCTGTCGCACAAATCGCCGGTTGGTGTCATCAGTGTCGATGGCATTGTACTGGAGCAAGTTCGACAACATTTTGGACTGATCTTGCGGCGTATGGAAATTTTTGAACACACGGAGTCGCTCGTAAGGAACGTTTAGTTGCAATTCTTCATAATAGTTTTGAAGGCACTTCGAAATCTTGAGTACCTGGAACTTTGCAACTCGCTGAGATTTATATATGGAGTTGAAGCAAGTCAATGGGTTGTCTAAGGACGTAAAGTCGGCGTGGCGGATCTCGTCTTTGGAAACCACACGTGCACTATCCCACACACCCATAGCTTTCAACTTCAGCGTCCAAAGTTGGTGGTCATTGGCAGCTTTATGGGCATTTCTGGATGTGAGCGAGAACAGTAAGAGTTCTGGAATATCTAGATAGAGTGCCAAGGTGCGAGCCACCAGTAGTGGGATGACCTGTGGATTGTAGACGTCGATGTCTGAGTTCCATAGCACATGAGCCATGGTTATGGTGACGAAGGCTCAATTCAATAATATGGTGATAGTGTTGATTGGTTCATGTATATAAGGCTGACTGGAGATGGTGGAGAACGGGCTTTGGTAAATGATGTTATTTGTTCGAGGTCTAATTTGGTATGTGGTTGCGTTGAGATGAATTTATGTGATTGTCTATTTTGACATTTAACTTGTTGAAGTGTTTCTGTGATTTTGACGTCATGTGCATTGACGGCCTCTTCTGTGGAATAGTAAACTCCACTGAAATCCACTGGAATAACTCAAAAGTAATTGTTACAGTGACATAACAGCTAGGTGATTCAGGTTAATTGTCTTAGATTTTTCGCTAACGCTTCGTTTTTGCATTTGTTCTGAGTATGTTTTTCAGCTGTGATGGATTAGTTGTATTGATTGTCTTAATGTGCCCAATGTTGGCGCCAATTTTCGAAAATCAGACGATAATGACCCGAAACAGCTTGACCAAAATTAAAATAGATTTTTTCCTCCCCTACTCCAATCCACTGATTTCAAACCCACTGATTCCAAACTCACTGATTCCAAACCCTCTCATTCATCTGTCCTACATCCTCCACAAAAAAAAGTTCCAAAACCTCACAACCAAATCAACTCGAAATCTTCATCCCGCCAACTTCCAAGGCTCTATGTACCTCTGACACATACACATACAATTTCACATGCTGCTTGTCCGACTATCGCTTCTACGAAGAAGCGGCTGGTGGAATGGCAGGCTCCCTCGCATATCCATCGGCCTACGGAGAAACTATACCACGAAAACTCCTTTAGATTTCCAGCCCAATAACGAGAAAATCGAAGAATTGGCGCAAAATGAAAATCCCGACTCGAGCCCCCCTGGAATCGGCGCTAAGCAAAATGTAAATAGTGGCCTTTCTGGCATGCTTATCCGATTCATCCAGCACGAGTCTCAGATCCTACGAGAGTCCATGAACATAGACGAGTCGCTCGAGTCTGCGACTCCTATTGATCTTTCCAATGTGTCTCTTTCCATCCGAAGTCAATTAGTTGCTCAGATGGACGATTACCAACGGTTTCTTCTCCTTTTGACGTTCCATCCCATCAGTGTTCCTCTGCACTTGATGTTGCACTATTTTCTGACCATCCCGGCCGTGTTGCCCCAAGAACGAACAGAATTGCTCAAGTACTTGATATTTCACAACCTCTGGTATGATTTTTGGCTGGTGGCGGTGTCTGACGGCACTACAATATCTGACGTTGAGGACTTGATTGATTTGGTCCATGAATGCTTAGTTTCGAACAACAACTTGCAACTTGGGCTTTGGCAGGCGTTGGCCGCTGCACATCTGGTCACTTCAAACTTGGGCCTACTCAATACTATCTCTGAAAATGCAGAGTTTCGGCTCCAGCTTGAAAAGGGCTCAGTCGACAAATTCTACAATTGTCTATTTTCCATTCAAAGTGCGCCAAACGTCGCTGCTTTGAAGCAGGCATTATCTGAAATAGACCTATCGTCAAATCTTGTGCATAGGGCTTTCTATTTGAGAAAAATGGCTGGTCTAATATCTCCAGACGAGGCACCAGCATTCTTGAACTCTATCGATGCAGAACTCACCAGAACAGCCGGTTTTGCGTCGCTATTATTATCCAGCGACGGAGAACTGCAACTCTTGCTGAAAGTGGCTACCTTGCTTGTGGCCGATCGCAAGTCCCATCTCAATGATTTGGACTACTTATGCATCCTCAAAACGTCTCCATCTCAGTTATATTCGGTTTATCTCTCCATGTGCAAGAACATCAAGAGGAGGGTCGTAAAAAGCGACCAGATAATTTCCTTATTGGTGGATCAGTCGCTAGAAGATCCAGCTCTAACAGAGATTTTGGCAAACAAGTTCCAACGGGCACTTAGCATCGAGACATGGACACAACTCATTCCCATATTCATCTCCAACAACCAAACTTTGCGAAGGTTGAGGAAAAGCCAACCAGCAAAGTTCCAGAAGGTTGTTGATGCGTTTTTGACGGACAACTCCACCTTATCAGACGAAACGCTCCTCGCATTGATTGATATTTCCGACGGCCATCCCCGTATTATCCGGAAAATTCTTCAGCGGTTGAGTCCAGACCCGGCAAACCTTCGGTGTCTACTCAACTTTCATCTTTCAGCATATAATCTACTTGAAGTCATGAGGTATGCCCTACGTCATCAGATTATCAACTCGGACACTTTTGCGCTCGTGGACCGCATCTTACACGAAACATGGGATGTGGAGACTTTGAGTCGACAGGCGTCTGTTGCTCATTCCGAACAAAAAATGTCCAGCGAGTTGCAAAAGGACGATTTCCGAATGTATTACCGGGCATCGACAGAAAAGGACAAGCAAGCGCTTCTTTTCAATCTCCAGGCGCTAGGACAGACGATTTCGCTCAACTCCCCGAATGTAACTGCGTCCATCCTCAATGGGCTCAAAAAGTACATGAACCTGGACTCGTTTACCTTTGTCAAATCCACAACAGGAAGAACATACATTTTTGACCGCCTCGCTGCACGAACCATGCATTTTATTTACAAAAACCATCGCCATGCGGCAAAAGAAGGCGTGATGGAGATCCGAAAAGTACTTTCATACCTTGAATTTGACTCCTCCGTCACACAGGCCGCCCTCTTCGAGCACATTGTCTACGATGATCCGCACATCTGCATTGATATCTTGAGAAACTATAGGAAAAACAAGGCGTTTTTGACGACGCCGCTCATGGAGGCGATCCAAATTGGCATTTTACGCAGCGGCAAGCTTTCGCCAGCCAGCAGACTCGACCTATTCGAGAAGTTTCGGGCCACCATGGTGGAATTGGGCTTCAAGAGTAAGATGAGTGCCCGAACCATGGCCAGGTTCGGGGACTTGATATTTAAGGTTGGACAGGGCCGGGACGACACGGAAGGGCTCGGGTGGGTGGTTACCATGGGGTACGACCGCGGGGTGCCAATTAAAGTCATCAAGAACTGGTCGAGGAAGTTGCAAGATTAGACAACATAATCTTTCGAGAATGTCGTTTTCCGCTCAATCGAGCCTTGGTGCGATAACGACGGTTGCAAAACTTGAGGTTAGTATGGAGAAAGTATTTGAGATAAGGTGATACATACCCAAAGTCTCACCTTCTCTGGTGGCATATCACAGATTTGGGAAATTCTTTCCCTTTCTCTTTTGCCGGGATATTGGACATCTCGAAAATAAGCCTCTAAGTATTCTCGACTCTCCTTTGTGAGTATTTGGCGTCGTCTAAGTGAGCATTCTTCGCAGCGGAGAATTTGTAGCGCGGCAACTTTCACTTTTAGTGGGCAATTCAACTCAGTTCTGATCTTCGACTGATCTACTCTTCTTGATAAAATTAGTGTCTTATGAACACTTTCAATCTCTTCCGAAGAAACTGAATTCACCTGTGCATATTTCAAGATCTATGTGGTTAGCAAAATGACATCGAAATTTGATCAACGCGGTACTTACTGACGACGTTCTTGAGGCAAAGTCCGTTCCGGAAGGCTCGATGGTTTCGGCTTGTCGCCCTATCCTTGTTCCAAGAATACTTTTAAGGCCCTCTAAGGTGTCAATTATGCTTTGAAATCGGTGAGACATGAAGCTCGAGATATGATCTATACCTATCGCAGATACATTGCCTTTTATTCTACAGAATTTTTCTTTCTTCTGACGATAATTAGGCGGTCCTGAACGATGACGGTTTACATCTGAAACAGGATGAATATCTATTTCAATATATCCTGCACTTCAAGCCCAAGTACCACATTGTTGATTCGGATCGATGGGGGTGAAACTCTAAGCTTAAACTTGATGACCTTGAACTTACTTTTTGTTACGGATCTCTCCCTTTTATGCGTAGACAAGCACAGATCGTAGTACAGATCATAGCCTCTCCTTATCGGTGTTGTATTCAGGGTGAAAGATGAGACGTATTTTGCATCCAATACAGCAAGGTACTGGAAATAAACCTCAAAGCAACCATTTCGAGTTTGCCAAATCTTTTTTCGTTAGTCAATCTGATATCGCATTAAGAAACTAGAGTAACTCACCTGTGAAGAAGCTATTGCTCTTCGCGTGTCTCGGAAATTCAACATGGGAGAAATATGCTGCCTCGCCATGATAAATTGGTTGCGCGATCGATAACCAGTTGTTGGTCTTTCTGTTGAACTTGCCAAATTTGTAGACCCTAATGGGAAGCCAGATTTAATATGACCGCGTGTGGAAGCTCTAGGTAAATCAAAGGTGAATTGAAAAAGTGGCTCTGTGTTGTCCATGATTTACAATAAAAAACGAATTAACAAAGTGTAATGTGCTCCTCCATTTTGTTTGCCCGAACTAACTGTATATACCCTGCGTCAACAACTGAAACTGATCGTAGAGCCGTGTATACATGCTTCCCAAGCTTTTTCCGATCAATGTTGCTTCCACAAAACTATTGCATTCTTCTTCGTTTAGGTCGAGTTGAAGTCGCTGTTTTAATAAAACACTTGTTTGCGGTCCATTCTTGAAACAAGGAAGGGTGGAATCCTTCTGCATCATGTCCACAAGACTTATCAAGTTTTCGCGGTTTCGGCGCAAGGAGAGAAATGCTTCCTTGCACAAATTCGTGAATAATTCAAAACTTGGTGACTGTAAGCCGCCTAGCACATCAACGTATTCCATGCTAAGCTTGAATGGTGCAGCCTCGAATCCAACACTTCCAGGAGAATTAGAAAGCATGAAACCAAAATCAATATGGATAATATGCCCTTCGTTATCGAGCATGATATTTCCATTGTGACGGTCTTTGATCTGAAGCACGTAACAAATAATCGAGTATGCTGCTAAACTTTTGGCAAAGTTCCTTTGAGCTGCCTTGTACTTTATCGAAGATTCATCACCGAACACTTTGAGCAAATAATCTTTTATGGACGCTACCACACCTCTTGGGTTTTCACCACTCTTCACAGAAAGCTCAGTCATCGTCTTTTTGATTGAATGGACGGAAATGGCATTATTGATCGTCTCCACTAACCCCGAGTTGGAACTGGTCACGACAATTTTCATATTCTTTGTCCAAACTCCAACATTGTCATTTCTCCAGATGTTTGAAATAATCGCAATAAGTTGGCAGGCAAACGCCTCTTGTTGTAAATCATCACCATTCTTGACAATAACGGAACAGAGATCCCAATGTGGTAGGTGGCCATAAGGACTTGTTTTTCTGATTCGAGCCTTCTTTGTTGCCCAGTCTTCGCCAATTTTGAAATCATTTTCAAGCTTACGTTCACCGGCATCTTGCTCTTCGTTGCCGGCATGAACCGCGCTGATCTCACGAATTTGTTGATAGTCAATACTTTCGAATTCATCTTGAAGTGCCTTCATGGAGTTGATAATCCTATCTTTAATGGCAGTTGATTGCTCCGAGTTCGCCTGCCCTGATTTCTCGAGTTGTTTCAACATGACTGCAGCAATCCTGATCTGAGCAGAGAGATCTTTCGTTTTGACGCTTGCAACGAGTGATTCCTGGGATTTCGATATATTTTCATTTTGAAGAGAAAACTTGCTCTCCAATGGCAATCCTCTCTTTGAGCCTCTGTTATCTAAATTTAAATCCCTGGACATTCTTGCTCTCAAATGGTTCAGAAAATGAACCTGTTGGTTAGATAAGGCGATCACAGAGATATCACCAAGGTCAGCCTCCTCAAATGTATCTCTACCAATAACTTTATCGAGATTTGGACTGGATGCGCTAGTATTTGTATCACTCGTAAATGTGGATTTAGAATTTGAGGCCAGCAAGAACGTGTCATTTTTCTCTGAAGACGGATCGAAATCCATATCTTCGCTTAAGTACTCAATCAAAAGTAGATATGGAACCCTTTCGGCAGAGTTGAGCACGCAAGCCTCGTTGATATTCAACTTCAAGATTCTGTGGTATTTCTTGTTGGGCGAGCTGGTCAATGGAAGTAGTTGCGGAATATCGATTTGAGAAGGGAATATTCCATTCACAATCGAAAGTTCTGCTCTTAAACTTGTGAGGCGGGCTTCCTTCGGAACCTGCGAAAGCCGAGAGGAAATGTTTTGTAAAATTATCATGAATTCAGTTTCTTTCTTGAAATAGTTTACCCGCAAGGCATTCGATCTATCATCTTGCGAAAGTAATCTTAAATTTCTTTGTGTTTTAGTGACCAAAGATGACAATGACACTGAGGAGCAGTCTGAAGCTACCGGTGAGATTGTGAGATCATCTAGTGATGGTTCACGTTTTACCAAGTCGGGCATTGAATGTGAGCTCAAGGGTTCCTCACTTAAACGTGACTTCATATCCTTGTGCAGCTGACCTCCCCACTGGTTACTAGACTTCACTCTTGAAACTCGAATTCGTTTAGTATGAATTCCACGAGCAGGATTTGTCTCTGAAGTATAGTCACTACTGTAATGAAAGTCATCCTCGCTTTCGGTTTTGAAAGTTGAGGAGTTGCGTGATGGTCGCCTCCCACTCAATAATATGGATTCAGAGTACCTCTGTGGTATATGAGTGTCTTCAGACTCCTCTCCGCTCTCATGACCAGAATCACCAAGGTCAATTGGTTGGCCACGATTTTTCAAGGTTAAGTTCCTCGTTAATGATTTGTGGAAATTAGCCAACTTGAACAAGAATGATTTTTGTTGCCTGCCCTGCGAAATTATAAGTGGTTCGGCGTATGAATGGATTTGGGGGAGCCCTATGCTAGCAGCCATGGAAGCACACATCATCAAGGCGGGATGAAGATTCTCTCGCAAGTATATACCGTCATCCTTTGAGCTGTCCTGATTAAACATGATGTTCTGCAAGCTGTTAATGAAATTACGGACCTCGTGGAACAGGTAAGACTCCGGCTCGTTCTTGAGCTCGAAGACGTACGCTTGTAAGTTCCAAAATGATATCAAGCAGAAATGAGGATACTTCCGGCTATTATCCAAGATAAAGTCACGCAAGGCCATTGAGTCACTTTCGAAACTAATCACAATCTGAATTAACTGGGGAATGTAGAACTCAAGTTCTGGGTAAGGGAACGTGGCTAGTTTGTTAACAAGGTAATGCTGAACTCCCAAGTTGTTGCCATGTAAGCTGAGATAATAAATGCACTTGAAGCAATCAAACTCTGAAGAGCTTGCAATACGCAAGACTTCAGAATGCTGACCCTCTTCCATGCTGACTACTTGTATCTGAGGGTTCTTGAACTGTTCGATCACTTTTAGGTCACGTGAATAATTTCAACCTCATAATCAATACAGGTCATATATATAGAATTAGTATCTAAAGTGATAAACAATGAATTGGTTCTTTACTCAATCCAGGCAAGATGTTATGAATGGCAAGGCTAATCACTCTGATGGAGTTCAGGTGTGTTTCTTGTAAGCTGGGATATGGAACTTTTCGTCGAACTTTTGACCAGGTTTGATGGGCAGTACGTCGAAAATGTGATTCTCCAATTCTTCGGGGCTGTCATTGAGGTCTAAGTTCTTGCATAGAACAAATTCAAGATCAGCCAAATCAACTTCGTCGCTCTTTACCGGTCTGAACATTTTAGAGTGGAATTCGACTCCATCTTCCAATCTCTTCTTAGCATTCTCTCGCTGTTCTTCTTCGACCTTGGCTTTCTCGGACGTAGCGACTTCGTGGTCTCTTGCGGCTAAACCATCAATCGTTGGTTTCCAAAGTTTGTGAGACTCAATATCTAATTGCTCATCTAAAGGACGAACCTTTGCCTTGTGAATTTTCGAAGTGTGAGTGTCATAGAATACTTTCGTTGAGCCGGTTTCAGCATCCTTAATATCCATCACGTCATTCCACTTGCCACTGAGGGTGTAGAATGTCTTCCCAGACTTCAGATCAAATATCTTGCCTTCAATGGCATCATATGTGCCACTGATCATTCCTTTAACTTTGAAGTCAATAGTTGCTTCATATCCATGATCAGGACACTTGACAACCATTTGGTCTCCAAGTTCATATCTAAGCTTACCAAATAATATACCACGACAATAGACATTAGGCTGATTCATGATGTAGGTCTCATTATGTTCGCCCAAGATCACATGTGCCCACCCCTCCATAATAGCAGCAGACGAGTTTCCTAAGAATTTGGACTTTGGAATGACGACTCCATCAACTCTTATTTTGCGTTCAGGAACAATGTAGAAGTAAGATGACTTGGGAGGGTGGTGAGAGGTTTGTTCAGATAGGTAATAGGCGCTCACCCCTCCAGGAAGGTCATCCCAATAGCAATTAAACATTTCTCCCAAAATTGGATTCAAAGGCTTTTTGACTGCTTTTGGAGCAATGTGCCAAGATGCTAGATACCATTTAACCATTAATACAAACCGTTCTAATGGATCTTCTGTGTCATCCGCTTCAAACAAAATCTCTGGTATCTGAAAGAAATTGGTAATTCTTTCAAGCATAGACTTTTTCTCCAAAATGAAAGTTGGAAGAGTTATTCTAGATAAATCAGAGCCAAGCCTTAATTGAGAAATTATTCCCATCAATATGGATTGGCCATCATTATCTAATTCATCTATGTCATCTGTGTCTCCACCCTTTTGTGGCGTACCAGATACAGATGATTCTGGAGATTCAGTACTCCCTTTAAGTCTAAGCTTGTCGAGCTTGGAAGTTATACCCATAATTATTTAATTAGGATGGTAGGTGTTATTGTTGCTGATAAAGATGAGGGATATCACACGGTTGCACATACACGACCCCAAGTAGCGCCCTTCGCAGGCTCAAAAGAGTGGTTCAAATACGCTCTATCGACAATGAGCTCCTCATCATTGGGAGTGACTCCTCCAATTTCAACTGCAAATGCAACAGCTCAGGAAATTACACTCAATAACGAGCTCATCAAGGAGTTAAAAGTGCGCGGTTCTTTTGAGAGTGAACTGGCAACAAAGAAGAGAGTTGAAGTATTAAATGTTCTTCAGAAGCTAGTTGAAGAGTTCGTTTTCCAGGTTTCCAAAAAGAAGAATATGAGTGATGGTATGGCACGCGATTCCGGGGGAAAAATATTCACTTTCGGGTCTTACCGACTTGGAGTTTACGGACCCGGGTCTGACATTGATACCCTCGTTGTCGTTCCAAAGCATGTAACTCGGCAAGACTTCTTTGAGGTCTTTGCTGAGTTATTGAAAAAAAGACCAGAGCTCGAAGAGATTACATCAGTTCCCGATGCATTTGTTCCAATCATCAAAATGGAATTTGGTGGAATCTCGATCGATTTGATTACCGCAAAGTTGGACATTACTCGAGTTCCAAGGGATTTAGGGCTTGATAATAAAAACCTTCTCAAGAATTTGGATGAAAAAGATTTACGGTCCTTAAATGGAACTCGAGTCACGGACGAAATCTTAACGTTAGTTCCGAAACCGACTGTTTTTAAACATGCGTTGCGCTGTATCAAGATGTGGGCACAACAAAGAGCAATTTATGCTAATGTGTTCGGATTTCCAGGAGGTGTGGCTTGGGCGATGTTAGTAGCCCGAATTTGTCAACTTTATCCTAATACTGTTAGTGCAGTAATTGTTGAGAAATTCTTTCAAATTTATGCGCAATGGAACTGGCCTCAACCTGTTCTTCTTAAGCAGATCGAAGATGGGCCTCTTCAAGTAAGGGTATGGAACCCTCGACTTTATCCACATGATCGTCAACATCGAATGCCTGTGATTACTCCGGCCTACCCATCCATGTGTGCCACCCATAACATTACTAAGTCCACGAAGGAGATTATTATGCGCGAGTTTAATCGTGGTGTTGATGTCATGAGGCTGATAAGCTCTGGAGCTGCATCATGGAGTAAATTGTATGAAAGGCACACTTTTTTCCATGACTATAAATTCTATTTATGCATTGTCGCAGCAACGAAGTCCTCGTCAGCTGAGCATTTGAAATGGAGCGGAATGATAGAGAGTAAATTGCGGTTGCTAGTCCAGAAGCTCGAGCTTACTGAAGGCATTTTGCTTGCCCATCCATACGTGAAACCTTTTGAGCATTCTTACTTGTGTGAAACATCTGACCAAGTTCTGGAAGTCATCAATTCATATGGTACTTTATCTGGGGAGAAGGTAACGAAGAGTGTTAAGGTATTAGAGTCACCATCTGAAGAAGGCCTGGAGCAACCAAACGAAGTGCATTTGTTGAAGCTTTACATTGGCCTTGACATTGTATTGGGCCAAAAGAAATTGGACATTCAGTATCCTTGTTCTGAATTTTTCAATGTTTGCAAGAGTTGGGCCACTTTTGACGAGAAAATTCACTCTGTTCAGATTAAGACAGTGAAACTCTATGATCTTCCGGATGATGTTTATGAAGAAGGTGAGAAACGCCCGACTAAAACTTCAAAACGCAAACGTGCTAATTCGAAAGATGACATTACTAAACGGCCAAAGAGTGTCGTCCCATCTACAACTTGAGAGTCGCAATCCTTTCGATTCGTTGTTCAAAGTACGAAAGTGGATAATAATAATATATACAGCATCAAAATGAGTGTGACAGTCAAGAAAACCATTTGCCGAATGGCGACAGTGGCTTGGAAAAGTCTCTTGGCTCCAGCGGCATGGGCCCATCCCACTTGCCCAACCCAAAATAGCGCAATACAAACTCAACGTCGCCAAACTGTGCACGATCTCCTTGCATCACCACCGTCGGCCTGGCCAGCTGATCTCCGTTGCCGCTTCCAAGAAGAACCTTGCGTGCAACATCCTGGATATCCTTGGTGGTGAGTGCCTCGATCTTCTCCACCATCTCGTCCACTGACGTAACCTTGCCCTGGCATTGGACTTGTCTGCCGATGTCCTCCAATGCTGCCAACTTGCTCTCCACATTCATCAAGAGAGCACTGATCAACTGGTTCTTTGCTCTACGTAGTTCTTGTTTGGTGATGCCACCTTTGCCCACATCCTCCTCCATCACCTTGGCGAGCTCGTGCGCCACAACCTGCGCCATGTACTCGGCGTGGTCCACGTAGCACGAGATGGTAATTCCGAAAAGGCCCGAGTCACTATAGGCATGGTTGAAGCACAGACAATTCTCCACAAATGGATACTGGTTGAGCACTCGGAACAATCTCAGAAACATGCCTTTGCCTGGACCTCCGGCCGAGAACGACGATCCACCGCCCAAAAGCTTCTGAAGAGTAGCCAATGCATAGAGGTCGTCGCTGAGTAGACCAGCATTTTCAAATGCTATTTGCATGTGCACCAATTTGGGCAAGTTGGCGTACCTCGGTTCTTGGTACGGCAACCAGATCTCGCCTCCGGAATAGTGGGATTTCGTCTTGTGAACAATGCTTTCGGTCTGGTTGACCCAGTCGCCCAATTTAGCTTCAGCCATCTTCACCGCGGCCTCGTGGTCCACGCCCACCATGGCCACCACGGTGTTGTCGGGTCTGTAGAATGACTGGTGGAATTTCTGGACAGATTCTTGGGTGACATTGGAGAGCGAGTCCATCGAGCCGTAAAGCGGCATTCCAAGTGTATTTTCAGGATAAGCGGCGGCGTGGAGCACTTCGGGGAGGAAAGTGTCGTATTTATGTGAAAGCTCATCAAGCTCATATTCCACCGAGTATTTTGCCTCCTCGATCTCCAGATCCAACAATTTGGGTTCTCTGACTGTCTCTGCGATGCACTCAAACATTTTGTCTGTGTCCTTGTTGAACACCGATGCCTGGTAAAGAATCAGCTCTCGCTGGGCTCCGCACATGTAGTTTCCGCCCAATCTGGCCAAGTCTTCCATCATCTGAACACCGGAGCGTTTCAAAGTGGACTTCCATGCCAAACGGTCGATCATGTGCGACAATCCGCTGGTTGCCGGCGTCTCGTACCTGGATCCAGCATCTATATAGGCCCCAAGAGCACTAAAGTGGCCCGGAGTGGAATCGGTCACGACACGGAGGCCATTTTTTAACGTGGTGAGTTCTAGCGACGACGAGGCTTTTGAAAATGCTCGTGTGAACGTCCGTGCGCTTCTAGATAGCATGCTGAGGTGTTTAAGAGAAGCTTGGATGCTTCGAGAAATTGGAGATGGTGTAGCTCTAGAGTAGTGTGTGTGGCCAGAAAGCAGAGGACTGGCAGGGCTTGGGAAAGAGGCCAAGGAGGGGAACTAGGGTTTCTTGTTTGGACTGGGGTTGAATAGAATTTACTGAAACGCCAATTTTGTATTTTAGAGGTTCCTTTTCAAAGGTATGGTGGTGCTGATCGGAATGCTGGAGTGTTGGATTGGCGCAATAGCACAGAAATGTCTGGCACAGACAGCCTTGATTCGAGCACGAAGGATGTAGGTAGAATGAAAAGAGAAGATTCCGCTATGAGAAATTAATTACTGTTTATTTGTTGTGGGTACGGAATTTTTTCTCGGCCATCGCATTGGTTGCAAACAAGTGTACTGAAGTAGAAGTTCTAGTAGAAAATCCCAAAATGTAGTTCTTGTCGCAATAAATGTAACACTGAGCTCTTTGAATGCTAATATCGGAGACCTGAGGATGACAAGGAATGATAATGGTGGAGAAGAAGATCCCATAAAAATGTGGGAAGGCACGTTGAAGCACAAAACCATGAGAGGTGCACAAATAACATGGAAGGTTGGAGTGAGAGTAATGACCACTTGAAAAGAAAATTCGTAAGATACCAAGTAAGCTGTTGGCGTTTGTTCCCCATTGATTGAGCTGTCTCTACTTCAATTAGTTGTTCTACTTAACGCAGCTGGTCACAACCAAGCTAATACTTTAAACCGGTTTCGGAATAATCATTTAGAAACCATGACTTAGGATGATATGGTTCCTCAAAGTACTTAATATCATCCTCGTTCAACTTCAACTTAGTAGACCGGATAGTATCCTCCACTCTCTCTACCGTCTTGATTCCAACAATTGGAGAGTGGCCCTTACTGATCACCCATGCTGTAGCCACATTTGCCATAGACACCCCAAGCTTCTCGGCCACCTTCTCCACGCGATTGATGATCTCGTCGTCAACTGTCTTCAACAGAGATAACACCCCCAACCAAGAGTCAGTCTCGTGTTCGGACTGTGGCTTCACTGACCTGGCCAACAATCCTTTGGCGATTGGAGACCGAGGAATGCATCCAACCTTTCCGAGAGAGTTTTCTTGACAAAATGTAATCATTTCTCTCTCCTCCTCTCTGTAGAGCAAGTTGTAGTAGTTCTGCATTGAAATGAACTTGAACGATCCATTCTTATCGGTAATAAACTGCAACTCGGTAAACTCTGTAGCCCTCATCGATGAAGCGCCAATGTAGCGAGTGTAGCCTTCCAAACTGTATCATTCAAGGCTCTCATAATTTCGTGCTTTGGTGTCGACTTATCCATACGGTGAATCTGAAGTACAACAATGTAGGCTCCCAATCTTTCCACAGAAGTCTTGGCTGCATCGAGAATGTGTTTTCTCGACAATCCATAGCTGTTCAAGGTGAGTTTTGGACCTGGTCGGGCATAAGGAGGAGGGTGCGGTCCTCGGTGTTAACTATCATGAACAACTTGGAGAGAATCACAACCTTGTCTCTTTGAATATTGTACTTCTTCAAAACTTTTTACAACAACACCTCGAACTGCCCATTCGAGTACCCATCTGCGTTGTCGAATGTTCTCAATCCACTGTCGTAACACTTTTTAAGAATCAGCATCACCTTCTGTTCGTCTTCGATGACCCAATCGGCCCATCCTTTCAATCCAAACGACATACATCCCACGATCACCTTCGAAACGTTGAGACTGGAGCCTCCGAGTTTATGATCACTTCCGACATTGTTAAGTTTTTGAGTCCTGGAACGTTTTAGTGAGGTATTGAAATTTGAAACAATCGGTTTGCTTTATATACTTCGTTGCAGCCATCTCCCCATGGAACACTATCGGATATTACCATATTGAGGATAACTCCGTTGTAGGGAGTGTCGGTAATGCGTGCGATGTTAGGAGCCATGATTGGCAAGCAAAGTACCTCGCTGGCCAAACAATGTAGGACTTACCTATTGTATTCTTTACCGGTATGGACAATAATAGGAGCCGAGACCCAGGGTGATGAAAATGGACTCCTCCCATGTAATATGAGGGTTCCTAACCAGATATTTCAAGTACTTTTGTGATTTTTACTAGCTTTGTGCAGGGATTTAAGTCGAGAGAACTTGATCTGATATAGTGACACCAATTATCGACTCGGTGTCCAATGCACTCCACAATAGTAATTCAATTGATTGTCCCGTAATATTGCTACTTCGTTGCCTCGGTATCATGCCATTTCATTACTGCATAGGCCTCGAGCGAGTTGCGGGTTCTATTCCGGAAATCAGCAGTTACAAGGAAAATCCTAGTAGTTCTAATGAAAATATGACTTTCAAACTATCCCAATTAGTCATTTTCAAGTCTCGTATCGATGAAACCGTTATCCTACGAACTCATCACCACAAAACGGTTTTATCCACACATTCTGAAGAAAACCTGTACATACCCGTACACCATACATATAGGACTTCAAAGATCTTGGCAAATATTACAAGAAGCTTCTAAAATCAGAGTCTGTGAATATTTTCTCCGGTCGGTAGAATGTGGAACACAGTCAGTAGGCTTATGTGATACCATCATATACTGTCGACAATTTTCTTCCACGTCCACTGGTTTGCGAAGGCTCCTGGCGAAACTACAGTTACATAAGGCTTCCCTATGCAAAACTCAGGTCAGCTCAGCTTTATCCAGATTTGATTCAACAGGTAAAACTATTATGCTTGATGACGACAAAGGGCTATTAATTTGTTCTCTAAGAGATCTTCGAAATTGTGGCGCTCTACTATCGAGAGCAGAATACTCTCAATCAGGTAATGGTTTCCTGCACATTGTGGCGGTGATTCCAACATGAATTAATGAAAACGTTACTAATGATATCTATGGTGAACGAGAATGGGACTATCGAAGAGCTCAAAAAAATGGAACAAGCGGTCCCCAACCTAACTTCACGGAAAGATGAGCGATGTAACGGAGTGATAGGAAAACCGATATGCATTTCGGCCCGTGACATCGCCTACCTCTTCAGTAGAAATAAGTATTGAAGTCATATTTCCCACATTTAAAACAACACGAGAGAGTAATATTCTACACCAAGCAACTAAGTATCACTCGGATGAAGATTTAATGGCATGGATGAGTGAGTTTATTTGTCCTCAGACTCTTCTTTCTATCACCACCATGCAGTCATGTAAGAGCACCCTAAAACAATGTCATTTTTCGACCCCTGCTAATCCTTATTTGCAAACAGATACATATTCTTTATTCTGACGCAAATCTGGAACTCCGGTATTACGTAATGTATGGTCTCACTCAATAAAAAGAAAAAACATGAACATTCGTGCTAAGTTGAGTTCGAAGTTTTATTTTTTCAAGTATCTACATTCAGGTGTAGGACTAAATTTGACAGATTATGCACGATTACTAAAATACGGGTACCGGGAAATTCCCGACGTAACGCCGTGAATTTCCCGAGTCTCAAATATACTATTTAAAATTGATAACACATCACAATTTTTCAAACAAATTAAATGAAGATCATCATCTTATTAGGAAGCGCTAGAAAAGTTAGAAACACTCCAATAATTGGAAGCGTTATACAGTTGGTGGCTAATGCACAGTACCCTGAGTTGGATTTTGAGATTGTGGATCTCAAAGAGTGGAAACTTCCGTTTGACGCAGAGGAGTTTATTCCGAAAACAGGAAAGTACACTAGCTCCGAAATAGCATCATGGAGTTCAAAGGTAAGATCTGCAGACGGATTTGTTGTTGTGGCTCCCCAGTACAATTGGGGATACCCTGCAGTGCTCAAGAATGCATTTGATGTTTTATACAATGAGTTTAGTTCTAAACCAGTATTGATTGCAACTTTTGGCCACCACGGGGGTGATAAATGCAACGCTCAATTACGTGAAGTTTTGGAAGGTGGCTTCGGGATGAAAGTCACCAATTCTGGGCTTCAAATAAAGATTGATAAGCCGGCAATTATGGCTCACGAATTGGATGAAGAGAAAGTAATTTCCGGTTATAAAGAGGACATTGCAAACGCTTTACAGGAGCTTTGCAATTTGCTCCAGTCTGTCAATCTTTGATCAACAGAGTTAACAACCAAGCGGTAATGGAAAACACTGTGAAGGTCCATTCAGAATACGCTAATGCAATTTCTAATTTTTACGCTAATGCAATTTCCGATCTCATGTGGGATTTTAGTTGCAAAGAGAATAAAATCTAACAGCCTTCATCGTGCTTTTTCGACGTAACAAGCATTTGTTCTTCATGGGTCATGGGCCGTTTTGAGTGTAGTGTAGGAGTAATACCACACCAATCTCTTTTAAAAAAAAACTATAATTTTACAAAAGTTTGCTGTTTCGATGGGTTTTCTTTGCATGGTAGATAGTTCTTATTGTAACGGCTTGGTGTACTGGACTTTTAGCGAGATACTCAGGAAAAAAAAGAACTAGTGATTTTTCACTCTGTTTTCGAGAAAGAAGACGGATCTTTCCTGCTTCAAATACGATTTGGACAACTATGTAGCGAGTTGACCGTACTTTCGTCTGTGAATTGTATATCAGACGTACTATTATTGTCAGCCTGGACATCACAGTACCCACATATCGGTTGAGTTCACTCATATCCGCTGTTTGGTCTTGTAGGTGTAAAATTACTGTATTTGTGCCGCAGTAAGTTACTCAAGAAGCTCCCAGAATTTAGTTGAAGTCTATGAATCTTGCCTCTGGGTGATAGAAAGTAGGACACAGCCAGTACGCCTTCCTAATGCCATCCCACACACTGTCATCACCTCTCTTCAACGTCTTTTCTGGAACATCCACCTCAATAAAATCACATTGAAGTCCGTAGTTGCTCAAGTCGATCTCCACCAACTTCTTGTACACTTCATAAATGACCTGGCGGTCTGCTCCCAAACCATTAAAGAAAGAAAATATACCGTGAGGCTTCAAAAGTCCAACAACATAATCGAAAAGCTCCAACATGTCCTGGTAATGTTCGGAGAAAGTGTCGTAGTAAATTCCATTGAAGTAAACATCCCCGCTGCCGAGCAACTTCTCAAGTTGTTCTTGCCATCTGCCTTCAAGAATAACCACATTCGGCTTCTCGTACCAGCCGTCGTCCTTCAACTTCTGGAGCACATCCGGGTGCGCCTCACAGATATAATGCTTGATTGGGTTTTTGTTATTGATCATGGTATCTATGATTCCCATTCCGAATCCAATATTCAATATATTAACGTCAGTGTCTGGCTTGCCATCTACGACAGCTCCTTTGAACACAGAGTCACACCCAAGTCTCATGAGATCAGTTTCCCACTCCATCATAACGCCATCTTGGTTAGACTCCGTGACAAGTGCCCCATTTTTGTATTCCAATTTGGTCTTGAGATATGCGTCTTGGTTGTGGGAAGGGTCTAATTCCGGTGCTGGCTCGTCATTACTAGACTTCGCTTCTGTGGATGTCTGTCTTAGACCCTCCTCCTGTTTTGATTCGGTCTCTTCTGCTTCATTTTCATTTTTCTCGGTCTCCTTCTGTTCTTCATCGGCCTTTTCCTCTGGTTCTCCAGTCACCAACTCTGGAATCTCACCAAACTGATCATGGTCAACATCGTCGGTATCTTCAATCACCTCCATGTCATACTCACTAACCTTTCTTAAAAGAAGTTCCGCACGCACTCCAGCATCAACAATCTGAACGTAAATGGCAGTTTCTTTGAGCTTACGTCTGATCAAAATACATCCGGGAGTCTCGTTGTTCACATCTGTAAGACACCAGCCTGCACCGTATTCAAAGAGGATCAGGACCATCTCATTAACAACATACATCTCCTTTTCAGTGCAATCTTGTGGGAGGTGCGTGGCAATCAAGTGCAACGGCGTGGTGGTGGTGGTAGGCTCTTCTTCGATGCCATTGATGTAATTATAGGCCTCTTCGATGGTGTAGGTGGATGGAATACCGCTTTTCAAGTAGTACTTGAGTTCATCTAGGTATTTATCAGTGATTGGACGCTCCGAGAACCTACATAAATCGTGAAGATCGGACATTTCTTGCGGTTGTAGGCGATAGTTGAGTGAATGGTAAAGACTGTCTTGTGCTACCTGCAGTCGAGATGAGGCATCTCGAGGAATGATAGTCAAACGGTGTGAAGGAGAGCTTCGCTTAAAACAAGAGAAAAGCCTGAATTACATTACACCTTAGTAGGTGGTTTCGTTTTGAGAATTTCTTTGGTGGAAATGAAGCTCTCAAATATCAGGTCACGGCTCGAAGATCAAGTCATGGCTATGGTTTCGCATGTTACTGATTACACTGAAAGCGAGGTTTGACTTTGTACGTGTCGAGTGCCAAGAAGATTACATGGGCCCCAGTTGTCACAATCGGGCATTTGTCACAAGCTGGCATGTCTAGGGATCGAATCATCAACTTCATTAGGTTGAAGGACATCACTGCACATCAGTGCAAATATACTATCGGGGGTCAGGCAGCGGTTCAGAAAACGTAACGATAACAATAGCCATAAGGGAATGGTTTTTTTTTTTTTTTTGACGTTCCCTCATTTTCTTGGTGAAAAAATAAGCAAGGTCCCTACATCTGTTGCATCGGCTCGGAGTAATGATGGTCTGTCCGCGCTGCGCGTGCTTCAAACCAGGCACAAAGAAAAAGAAAGTCAAGCATGGGTATTCCCGAAAGGCCGAGCCCAACACACCTTGTTGGAATTTCGCAACATTTTTGCTACCTCTCCCATCATTTCCATGACCGACTTTCGAAATACGTACCAGAAGGAGGGAATCACTGGTCAATTTACTACATATACGAAGGTCACGTGAAATATCTCCTACGGGCTTCCACGCGCGTAATTGTACTTTACCGAGAATCAGCGACTAAATTCCAGCATTGTAGTGTCTATTGGCCAATCAGGGAGAGCACAGGAGACACCTCGGTAAGAGAAAGCAACGAGAAAAAAAAAGTAGGTTCTAGGCCGTCTCGTGCGGTCATGTTCTCGTTTACAAAGAAATGAAGACGTCGGTGAAAGCCGGCTGGCTTGGCTCGGCGAGACGTTGCGACCACCCCATTCTTCCCGGAAGTGACCCGAAGCGGCTTCTTCACGTGACTTCGCGGTAGTGTCCCCACGCACATCCGGTCGACTTATCATACGATTCTGGCAGCATGAGGAAGCAAAATGCACACCGGTCTATAGTTTCTGTCACAGTCAACGGAAAGCGACGGACACAATCAAATTCTTACCTTTTTATATTGACCCAGCCATGCACCACTATGTCCAAAGAATATAATTCCGGTCAGTTGGCTTCATATTACGACGAAGATTCCAAGTCCCCTATGAAAGAAATGGAAGCTATTGATCTCTCATATTCCAAAGCGCAGCCAGACCTTTTCCCACGTCTCGATATGTTGGATTATGGGTCTGGTGGCCAGCCGTACGAACGGATCTCGTTTTCCGGCTTCAACGACTCGTTTGGCTTCGGCGCTGGCCTCAACGTCACCAACATCAACAACCAGCCCGGCCTCGCCAACTTCAATAGCCGGAGCAACGCTAACAGCATCAACCATTTCAACAACACCAACAATAACAATAGCAGCGCGAGTGCAAATGGCATGACCCCTGACTCCCGTAGCACGCCCTTCGCAAGCGTTCCCATGGGATTGAATATCAAGAAAGAGGACGCCGATGACAATGACGGCGCAGTGCTGCCCAAACCACAGAGCTCGGCAGCAATCAAGCGGGAGGACAAGCCACGCACAAAGAGCGCACACAACGTGATTGAGCAGCGGTACCGTAATAAAATCAACGACAAGTTCACTGCACTTCAAAACTCCGTGCCAACGCTACGGGTGATTGCACGCAAGAAGTCTAAGACGAAATCAGACGACGACGACGACGAAGAAGAGTACTATTATCTGCCGCCACTGGGGCGTGACGATCTAGAAGGGTTGGAGCCCGCTAGAAAACTCAACAAGGGTACCATCTTGGCCAAATCTGTGGAGTACATCAAGTTTTTGGAGAGAAAAAATGATCGCATAAGGTTGGAGCACCAGCAGCTCGTGGAGCGCGCTCGTATGCTTGGGATAGCGTTGGATGACTCCACGGGAGACGAGTTGGGGCTCAACTTTGAGCGGCCTGGATGAAAGTAATTGTCAGATAGTAATACTGATGCTTAGGACGAACACGCGGTTGAGCTATAGCGGACCAGGCGTGGAGCAAGCGCAAACGTAGGTGATCTTAGCGATGACTTTAGCGATGAGGACGCTGGCGATGAGCTAGCAAGCTTGAATAGATGAATTAATGATTGGGTAAGAGGTCGAAGGTGCAGATGGGAAGAGATTGAGGAAGCGATTCGAATAAATAACTGGCTATTTTTGAAGAAAGGTGACTATCTACTAATATTTTCTGATTTTTATCGATCCATTTTCTTCGTCGTCCAATTGTGGTATCATGTCACCTGATTCTGCTATGGTACTTCATAGTACTTCATAGTACTTAGTAGGTAACACTGTAGAGGGAGATCAGTGCATCTCGGAGCAGAGCCTGATGCTACATGAAATCAAAGAACGTCCAAAAGGCGTCAGCTTCCTGAACCAAAATTGGAACAATACCTCCCATTGTCCCACCTTCAACTTATCGAACTACTTTTCCATCGTTTTTCTGGTCTGATTCTAGTCGTTAAGTATAGGACGACCTGGCCACTCGTATGCGCGCTCACTATGCTGACAGGCGATGCGTGAAACGATATCAATGCGTTTCAAAAGTCAAAGCATGAAAAAAAAAAAAAAACCAAGAAATGAATTGAATGAAGAGACTGCGCCAAACCCGCTATATCCCAAGAAGACCTAGCCAAAAACTCTATCTCATCGCCTGTAATCACTATCATGTTCTTAATTTCAAATCGTCTCATGGCTACCGCGTACATGACACACCCGTGCACCATCGTATAGACTAAAAAAGTATATATTACGTCTGAAGCTGTCTCTACTTCCTGCGCCAACTTTTCCTCTCGTTTCATAATGGCCTTGATTGAGTATGCTGTTTCTGCGTACGAGCTCTTTTGCTCACTCAGTCTCCTCTCAAAGGTGGTCCTTTTGGTCGGCGGGCCCCTAGTATACAACTTAGTGTGGCAGTTTCTTTACTCACTTAGAAAAGACCGTGTGCCGCTTGTCTTTCATTGGATCCCGTGGTTTGGCTCTGCTATTCCTTACGGAATGCAACCGTACGTCTTCTTTGAGAAGTGCCGTGAGCAATACGGCGATGTCTTTGCTTTCATGTTGTTGGGTAGAGTGATGACGGTGTATTTGGGTCCCAAGGGCCACGAGTTTGTTCTCAACTCCAAGCTTGCCGACGTATCTGCTGAGGAAGCCTACGCCCACTTGACCACCCCTGTTTTCGGAGAAGGTGTCATTTACGACTGTCCCAACCACCGTTTGATGGATCAAAAGAAGTTCGTCAAGACTGCCTTGACCAGGGACCTGTTCAGACGTTACGTCCCTCGTATCCAAGAAGAAATTCTTGATTATTTCAAGACTTCTAGCGATTTCTCCATGACCGAGCGCAATAACGGTGTGGCTGACGTCATGAAGACTCAACCTGAGATGACCATCTTGACCGCCTCCAAGTCGTTGATGGGAGACGACATGAGAGCCAAGTTCGACACGTCGTTTGCCCACTTGTACGCTGACTTGGACAAGGGTTTCACCCCCATCAACTTTGTGTTCCCCCACTTGCCATTGCCTTCTTACAAGAAAAGAGATGACGCTCAGAGGAAAATCTCAGCTACTTATATGTCCTTGATTAATGAGAGAAGAAGCACCGGCGATATCGTTGCCGAAAGAGACTTGATCGACACCCTCATGCTCAACTCGACCTACAAGGATGGTGTCAAGATGACTGACCAAGAAATTGCTAACTTGTTGATTGGTGTTTTGATGGGCGGTCAGCACACCTCTGCTGCCACCTCTGCTTGGTTCTTGTTGCACTTGGCTGAGAAGCCACACCTCCAGGAGGAATTGTACACCGAAGTGCTTAAGGTTTTGGCCAAGAAGGGCGGTAAGATCACCGACTTGACCTACGAGGATTTGCAGGAGATGCCTTTGGTCAACAACACTATCAAGGAGACCTTGCGCATGCACATGCCATTGCACTCGATCTTTAGAAAGGTCATGAACAACTTGGTTGTTCCAACCACCCTGTACGTCGTTCCAAAGGGCCATTACGTCTTGGTTGCCCCAGGGTACGCTCACACCTCCGACAGATGGTTCCCTAATCCGGACAACTACGACCCTCACAGATGGGACAATGTTGATGCCGCTTCTACTGAGAATGACGATGGTATTGACTACGGTTTCGGTAAGGTCACTAAAGGTGTTGCTTCGCCATACTTGCCATTCGGAGGAGGAAGACATCGTTGCATTGGCGAACAATTTGCTTACGTCCAGTTGGGTACTATTTTGGCTACTTACGTCTACAACATCAAGTGGCTGTATGCCAAGGGTAGACACGTCCCTGAGGTTGACTACCAGTCGATGGTCACCTTGCCAGAGGCTCCAGCTGAGGTTGTGTGGGAGAAGAGAGAGACCTGTGTGTTGTAAGTGGATTTAGCCAGAGAGAGACCTGTGTGTTGTAAGTGGTATTTAGCCAGAGAGGTGACGCATTTCTTGAGTAAGAGAACCTCTCTTAATAGAAGACAATACCAAATTTTTTTAAGATACATATGCGTTGGTAGTGACCAATGACAAGTCATATTTCCAAATGCAATATTTCGAATGCCGGACGTCCTTTAGTGAGTGGTGCGATCCCATCTTGATTGCGTGGTGTAGAGGTTTTTCAATGACTCAAAGTCTACCTTCATAGAAAAAAAAATATCTAGCTAGGTAAACATAATGTCGAAGGCCTTCAAGCTCAAGGTGCCAGCCTCGAGTGCCAATATCGGCCCCGGTTTCGATGTGTTGGGTATTGGTTTGAACCTTTTTTTGGAAATTCAGGTGAAGATCGATCCTTCTGTCGACACCAGTGCAGACAAGTACAATGCTAAACTTAGCTATGAAGGTGATGGAGCTGCTGGCGTTCCTTTGCAGAGTGAAAAGAATTTGGTGACACAGACCGCATTGTACATCATGAGATGTAACGGTGTTAACGCTTTTCCCAACGGAACCCATATCCATGTCATCAACCCGATTCCTTTGGGTAGAGGCTTGGGATCTTCTGGTGCAGCCATCGTGGGAGGCATAATGTTGGGTAATGAGATCGCAGACCTCAAATTGTCGAAGGAGCGTATGCTTGACTACTCGTTGCTAATAGAAAGACATCCAGACAACATTGCTGCTGCTATGTTAGGAGGATTTGTGGGCTCTTACTTGAATCAGTTGTCTGCTGCGGAGACCGAGGCCAAGAGCGTTCCTCTCGAACACATCTTGCCGAAGGAGTCGACTCCAGTGGACAACCACGAGACCAGACCTCCACCAGCGGACATTGGACAGTATGTGAAGTATAACTGGAACAGACAAATCCGTTGTGTTACCATCATTCCTAAGTTCGAAGTTAAGACCGATGATGCCAGAGCGGTTCTTCCTGAGCTATACAACAAAGAGGACATTGTGTTCAACTTGCAAAGATTAGCTGTTTTGACCACTGCCTTGACTGACGAGAAGCCAAACCACAAGGTGATCTACGAGTCGATGAGAGACAAGATCCACCAGCCATACCGTGCGCAGCTCATCCCAGGCTTGACGCGTGTGTTGGAAGAGATTACCCCTACCAGCAACCCAGGTTTGTGTGGAATCTGTTTGTCCGGAGCTGGACCTACCATCTTGTGTTTGGCTACCGACAACTTTGAGCAGATTGCGAACAGTGTTATTAGCATTTTCAAAGAGAACGGCGTTGAGTGTTCGTGGAAGCTTTTAGATTTGGCTTATGATGGTGCCACGGTCGAATAGACATAGATATTGTATATACCAATAGGCGATTCACTTAGACGGATTAAACGTAGTACAGAAGCAAGAAAATACTGATTGAAATTGAATCCAGACAAACAAGTGACGTTTCGGGTGATATGTGTGAATTTGAAGGTGGCTGCCCGTGTTTTCGATTTTTAAACATGTTTTTTATATTCGTCACGTTTCATTCACACCGGATATTACAACAAGAAATGGTAACATTCAGTGAGAATCATGAATACAGGCAATATTAGTTATCCAAGTAGTGGCCATAGTCTGAGTTTAAACTCCGAAAAACAAAAGCTGTGGAATTGATGTAGCTTCAAATAGCCATAAATCCTTTCCATATCACGTTATAGCCACAATTTAACCCCTCTACTCCAAATCCCGATACATGGATTCACGATAGGCTGTGGACGACACGACCCAAGAACCAATCACAGCAAGTGCACCTCCATACATTCACAATTACAATGGCTACTTCAACATCAGATCTCCATTCGCAGATTCTCAAGCAAGATGCGTTTGAGGACTTGAGGTCCCAGCCTGTCTTCTTGTCCAAAGTCGAGGTCAATGGAGGTGACCGCTTCACCAGGGAATTCTTCAACAAACTATTGACCCCATTGGTGGAACAGAGCGACTACACGTTTGCGCAGTTGTTGGAAAAGACAGACCACAGTTACATAAACTTGAAGAAGACTCAGGTTTTCAAGCAAATTGTTCCTTCGTTCCACGTTGACTACATCCTGCCGGTGCCCGAGAGACTCTCGTACAACAGAGAGAAGCCCATTATTGCCAAGGTGATTTTTGACTTGGAGCTGGCCGACATTAGTAGCGGGGAAGCATCGTTAGGCTACAACTCAGAAGACAACTTGGTTGTTGATTTGGGCTACGTCAACAATAACTTCAACCACAATGCTGAGTTGGTCAACGTTGGTGTCAATTACAGACCTTACAAGCCATCGGAGCACTTGGTGTCGACGATGAGAGTGGTCTCCAACTTGAGGAACCCAACCTTTAAATTCATTCTTGATTTGTACAATTCTCACGACAACAATCAGGTGTGGCAGCAAAACTCTAGCAAGGCCACTGGAGGTGTAATTGGTGTGTCTTACTTGAATCTGGCTAAGACATTTTCTGTGTTCAACGGACTAGCATTGACCAAAAGAACCGTGTACGACATCGATGATGGAGCCCACGACTCGCTAAAAGTATTTGGAGGGGACTACTTGAAGACTTCTATTGTGAGCAAAATGGCCTATTCCAATGTTGGCTATTTGGGCAACAGCCAAAGCTTCCCCGCTTCGGGATTTAGTGCGAGCCTCTCGAACGAAATCTGTTCGGACCAGGAGCAGGAAATCAAAACAAATAACCTGACTGCCTTTGTCAAAACTGCATCCACTTTCAACTTATATAAGTCCTTCTTGAACAATGCATTGACTGCCCATTTCTTCAAAGAGGCCGGTGCAATCTTCACTAGCGCGACAAGCAGCACTGGAGTTCACTTGGCGGACCGATTCTATTTGGGAGGGTTCAACTCTTTCAGAGGTTTTGCACGAAACAGCGTTAACGACCATGGAGGATTGCAATTCTACAAGGCGGGCTTGACGCTCTACTCAAGGCTTCCTACGCTCATACTAAACAAGTACGCCTCGGAGCCCAACCCTTTGAGATTGTACGCCACTGGTGCCGTGGGCAGTGTTGGCGATAATATACTCAAGGATGATGGAGTGTTCAGCGCAGGTGTAGGTCTCAGGTTCTTCAACAAGTGGGCACACTTGGACGCTGGATACTATGTGTCGCAGAGGCTCAACAGCAGCAATACCTACGGAGTAAGAGACGGGTTTCAGTTGGAGATTTCACTTGGTGGATTTACTCGTTCATAGTAGAGCATAACACAAAACGAATGGCATTACACTGTAGCCAGCAGAATAGGTGGTTAAAGGCAAGCAAAAACCCAAACATTATCACTATCCACCACAGCAAGATTCGACGGACATGCCTGTGTAGTTCTAGCCTTATCCAACGTATTTTGCGAAGGCTGTCGCACACCAAAACAGTCAATATTCTTGCCCTGTCCACTGTGCAAACCGATATCACCTTAGTTTCGGAATATAGGTTTCCTAAGCATCGCTGCCATGCTCAAGGAAAACGAGGTCATCCAAAAAGTCCTCCTAACTATTGAGCAGCACAAAGGTAACATTTCCGCATTTAAGAAAACTGTGCTAAACAACGAGTATACTTCGAAGAATAGTAACTTCACTAGACTTCTAGTATGGAAAGCATGTTTTATTACCGAGAGCTTAAATATCCAGGCATGGGAATCCAGTCTCAAAACTTCCAGAGTCATCTTTCATAAACTCAGACAGTCGCAAGAGATGCTGTTGCCATGGTGGAAACTTGACGTTGACAGCCCGTTCTATGCACCAGAGATGAGGGAAAAGCCAACAAAACAGTCGAGACCTCATCGGTTGGTGAGAGTGCAGAACGTCCAGAACGATCCACTAGCATCAAAGAGCCGATCACCTACTCCTGGTGGCCACTATGAAATTTCAATTGCGGATGTGGAACTCTTGCAATCCATCATATTGGATATCCACAGATTGTTCCCCGGCGAGAAGCTTTTTCATGACGACAGCGATGGTGCATTACAGACGAAAAAGCAGTTGGTTTCCATCCTCTACATTTGGTCTAAGTGCAACCCCCAGGTGGGATACAAACAAGGCATTCACGAAATCCTCGGACTTCTTTACTTGAATCTCGTCACTGAATCGGTGGAAATGCCCAACACGAACACCTTCTCTTCCGACGACTTGAGAATTATTTCATTGTACGACAAACACTACCTTCAGCATGACTTGTTTACGATCTTAAACCGGTTTTTAATATCTAGTGGCGTCATCACACAATTCTACCAGAGCGAGTCCCAATTATTGGCTTCCATAGAGCAATTCAATGGCATCCTCATGAAGACGGACCAGTTGATACATTACAATCTCATCACCAAACTCCGGTTGGAGTCTCAATTGTGGATTATTCGGTACTTGAGATTGCTTCTTTTACGAGAGTTAGGAAGCAATTTGGAGGTACTGTCTCTGCTTTGGGACAAGCTCGCTGCTGCCCAGCTGCTTGCCGGAAACGGCCAGCAGTGCATTCCTGATCTTATCATGTTTGTCATTACCATTTTGTTGGTGCATATTAAGACTGAATTAGTCCTATGCGACTTTTCAGAGGCTCTTTCGCTTCTCTTGCATTTCCCAATCACTCCCAGACTCAACCAGGACCCCGAATTTGTCGACAAAGTGTTCAAGGATGCCTTGCGACTTTACGAAAATAAGGATAACGACTTGAAGCTCTACGAATATGGACTTAAGCTCAACAAGAAGTACAACTCACGACTTCGCGTAAGCGTCGGCATCAACTCTGGAGAAAGTCAGTCCGACTCACCCAGCGCAGCTTCGTCTCCTAAACTGTCAACCGAAGTGGCTACAGCTATTCCAACTGCCGAAGATTCTAGAGCCGCCAAGATGGCGTTTGAGAAGTCTCGCTTGGAAATGAGGCTTAAGAAAAATGCTCAACTGATCCTTCGCAAGTAACTTCAATATTTATGGTACACGCACGCAACATCTCGACATACATCACTCTCAGCTGAATTATCAACTACATAGCATAGCAATGGGTAAAAGAAAAGCGGCCGCCAAGCCCATGAAAAAGGTCAAGCAAAAGCTTGATGTGACGTTTCGTTGTTTGTTCTGCAACCACGAAAAATCCGTCATTTGCACCTTAGACAAGAAAAATAGCATTGGAGACTTGCACTGCAAGATCTGTGGCCAGACTTTCCAGACCGCCATTAACTCTCTATCACAGCCAGTTGATGTGTATTCTGACTGGATCGATGCATGTGAGGACTTGGCTGAGGAAGTCGAGGGTAAGGGTGAAGGTGGAGAAAATGAAGAAGACGAGTACAGTGATGACGACACTGCTCCACATAGAAAAGGCGAAGAAATTGAGGATGAATATTAAAAGAGGGTATACAAATAATACATTAGTTGAGGTTAAGAAGTTGCAATAATTGTAAAGCAGCAGGGTGCCCATAGTTCTATTTATGATTAAATTTGCTCAAGAGCATATTGAGGATTTCCTCTTCATCCTCTTTGGTGCGCTCTGTAGATTCTGCAGATCCAAAATACTCCTTCCCATTGTCGCCAGCCTTGTTATCTTCATCTTCTTCCTTACCTGGAACCGAATCTTTCAAAACTTCAAGCTTCTGACGAATCTCTTCCACTAAATTGTGATCTTCATAATCCGAGTGTTGGTCACTCTGGAATAATTCTTTTATCGAGATACCTTTCTCACGAGCATCTCCAAGATAGTCTATAACCTTGTCGAGCTGGTCTAAGTTAACATCAAGCAATTTCTTTCTTATCTCTTCTCCAGAGAGTTTCGAGAATTTGGCAAACATCTTGCCATTATCCTTATTAATGTTCAGCAACTTCATAACAGACCCCTCTTCTTTGTTTAGATTATTCAAGTTGGTCAAAGATTGTGATCTCGAAGTTGGCATCGACATGGTTCCAACTGGCGCGAGTGAAGTGGTCGGCCCAGTCCCCTCACCAATAACCTTCTCAAGGGCGTTTGATCTGGCCTTGTTTTTTTCATCCTCTGCAAGTTGTATGTTGAGTATGTCAGAAGAAGTCATTGTCTCGTCCTTTTTGACAAGCGAACTGTCAATGAGCTTCAACCCACGCTCCAACGACGAATCGAGGAATAGAAGTCTAATCAAGGTCTCTTTTCCGTCCATACTCAACTTGTTCTTCCATTGCAAGTGAAACAAGTCCGCAATCGCGGCCTTCAACTTTTTTGAGTCATTTTGAACTCTCTTGACGAAATTGGCCACTTCTGGTGATGATAAGTCAAATTTCTCATCATTCTTCTTTTGCAAGAGCTGATTCAATTTCTCCGTGATGGACTCTTCCTGAATGCCCTCACCATCGGCTATGTCCTCCTTTCCGCTCCCATCATCGTTACCAAAATGCCTCTTGAAGTACAGTTCCATATTGCGCATGGTGTATAGACCAATTCTTTCCTTAATGACTTCCGGCAACTGATTGAAGTCTCCATCGACGGTGATCAATGTCCTTGAGTTCTCCAACCCACGAAGTAAGGCACTAGCAGCTTCAACATCGAAAGTGTTTCCAACGACGGATAAATAGGCCAACCTGTTACAGTATGGAACGGTTTCGAAGATATGTGTTAATGAGGTCGTCGAGAGACCACAATTCTCCAAGTGCAAACGGACCAATGTGCGGAAAAGTGGCAATTTCGAGCAAAAGTAGCTGTTGATCGCTTCCTGGGTGTACACGTTCCCGCCTTCTGCCGGTAAGGAAACTTTAGAGCGCGGTCCATTCGTACTCTCTTCATCATTTTTCTCGTCCACGAACGATGGCACTTTCAGGAGTGTGCCTGAAGATAGCGACAACGGGTGAACACCAAATAGTTTTGGATTGTTTGACAAATCCAAATACTTCAAATTGGGAAGAGACACCAAAAGTTTGTCGAAAACTTCCTGGAATTGGTCATCAAAGTGCAAGTTTGTTGCGTTTAAACTCAAGAAGCCGAGCTGGGATTTCGGCATCATCCGCTCAAACTTCTCAGTTCGGGAAATCTCCAAGAAAACGTTAAGATACGCCGAAGACAGTATGTCATTATAGCCGAGATCAAGACCTCTGCTCAAACTGGAAAGGACCCAGTTCTCCACCACAACCTTTAGTTGTGAAGGAGTAATCTGGTTGTATGCGAGTCCAAGTTTGTAAGTCTTCAAGGTTATAGCCTGCTTGATCAACAGTTCGAAGACAACCAAATCTGTAATACAGCAACCAGTCAAAATCAACTCCTCTATACCACCTCTAGCGATCAAAGTAGCAGTAAATAATGACCAGTCCATATCAGATCTGTTCTCCTTGTTGCACGTCATCCGTGCCAAGAGCTCATCTTCTCCCTTCTTCTCAGGCTTCTTCTTTTTCTTCTTCAACACATTGACGGAAAGTGGAGGACATTGCGTGATGTCCAACCTGTTGATGACTCGATTTCTGGAGAGGAACCAGCACAACAATGACCAGCCAGCGGCATCGATGGGTGTGTTCCGCAAACTCAATTTTTCAAGTTGCTTTTTAGCACACATTGCACTCAAAAGAATCTTAAACTGTTCGTAAGACAATGAAACACCATCAAGAGAAATGCAGATAATTGGAGCAATCCGAATGAAGTCTGCAAATGTCTGGATTTCGATCATCGTTGGCGTGGGATTTCTCAACTGTAACAATGGCAAAGGAGCCATAGATCCTTTAGGAATTTGCTTTGCAATGGCCGGAATAGGAAGAATTTCTCTTAAGTGGCAACATCTGGTATACATTAAGTCAAGTGCCATCTTCTTGACTGGAACAGTGTAACCGGGTCTAGCCACATGATGAAGCATGGGTTTGTCAATAGCCAACAGCTTGGCATGCTTGTCAATAGCTGTGTCTTCTTCTCCACATCTGTCTTTTCCTGATGTTTGCTCATCACCCGAAGAGCCCTCGTCCAGATCATCGGTATGGGAACTCTTGATCAAGCCGAGTGCTCCGGTACCTCCGACAACCAATCCGCCACCAAGTCCCTTTTGTGACTTCTCAATGGCAGCCTTATCTGCCTCTGTTAGAGGAATAACACGGACTGTTCCCGAAGGAAGGACTTCCACGTTACCCTTTCTCGGCATTCGGGAAGGAATCTGCTGAGGAGGATCAATCAAAAACGTCAGTGAGTGGAAAGCAACTCTTTTGAAATCTTTAATATCTTTGAACTGAGACGCCACTTCGGTTGGTGCTGTAGATAGCAGACTTGCGGTCGAATCCATTGACGTTTTCAGGGGATTGTAAGTAGAATCCTGATGAGATGTTGGAGCGGTCGAGGAAGCAGCTGTTGACTGTGACATTCTTCTGAATAATGAGCCAATTTTGCCAGTAGCCGAAGGAGGCTCAGATGCCTTGGGTTGAGGTGGTTCATTGTTAGTGATGCAACTGTTTGGGTAGATGTTGTTCTCTGGCCGCAAAGAGCAACGGCGACCTGTACCCTTGTCGCAGGATTGTTTATAGAAGCGAATGTATTCATCTAGTCTTGGATCTCCCAGGTCCAAGTCTGCCTGCTTGAAGGGCAGCATACTCTCCTTGGAGTTCGAGTCTAGTGGTCCATCACCGCCATTCATTTGATAGTCGCTCTTAAATGGAGAAGAAGAAGAAGAGGAGGCGGCTAGCGAAACGTCCGTATTCGCTCTATTGATGGAATTGGGATCGCCACCTTGTCCAGAAGCTGCGAAAGTGTTGGAATTTGACAATTTAGGAGCTTGTGGGGAGGTCATCTCAGCAGTCAGAGAGTTCGGCGTCGGGGAAGACGCTGAAGACTGCGATTCTGTGCGATGGAGCTTGTTCTTCAACTTGGAGAGAAACCCACCTGAACTGCCCAAGCTGGCGGTGCTTGCCGAACTCCCCACACTAGCCACACTCGACACACTGCTTCTTCGTCTTGACAGCGAAGCGCACTGCGCACTGGGAGTATATTTGACGTACGGGTCATGATGTACCTGCTCCTCCGAGATAGGCAGAATAGATGGTTTGGTCTTGTTTACGCTATTGGCGTTGGAGTTAGATACCGCTAAATGAGGCGACGGAGGTGTCACTAGCAGGGAGCTCAGGGTCTGGCCCTTCAGATCATCTGTTTTGGAAGCCAACTCGGCCTTCGACACATCATTCTGCTCCTTCAGCTGTGGTTCCACCTTGACGTTCGTGTCCGTGAGGAACCAGTCGACATCGTTCTTTCCCGTGCCATTGAGAAAAGCGTTGCTTTTCTTCAAGACAAAGTTATGGAGCTTGTCCCAGTCGAGGGGGCGGCTCGTATCATCAGACATCGGTGACTTGTTCTTGTGTAAAAATGTTCAGTGGTTAGACAGTGAAGTGGGCAAATCGAGGTACTGGAAGAATGACTGTGGTCGAAAAAACGGTCGCAAACTGTTCAAGTGGCAACCAATAGAAAATCGGTCAAGATAAGGAGGAGTACAACAATGCTTCTTCCTTGTAGGGATCGTTGATAATCACTTAGATCGGTGACCGATTGTGGAGCAAGGACCGGGTCCTCCATACAACCTAATCAGCTGACCAGTGATAACGAACTTCACAGGACCGCACAAAATACGGGGAAAAAGAAAAGGAAGAACAGTTTTAAGCGGTTGCTTTCGTAGCAGTTCCGATGGTATCGTTTATATGTATAGCAATCGACAATGCCTGAGACGTTGGTGGCTCCAGTGGTTCGTGTTGTCGGCCGATCACATCGCCCAAGCTCTTACACACTCCGTACAGATAGTTCCGACTCGAGGCACGTAGGCTATCTACAACCCTGAAGCAGAGTGAGGCAAATTATGGACTAGTATCGAAACCCATGACGATGTATATTACCTTCTCTAAGGGGTGGAGTTCAATCTCACCGAGAACAGAATAGTGCACGCTTCCACTCCGGCACGGTCTTCCGAACCGTCGAAGGAAATTATCTGCCAAACCGAGGAAGCATTTATTGTGGGGTGCGGATATTATGCCAGACAGCACTGCCCCAGTAGTTTACACTTCTCAAGAAATTTCGTTTTTCCAATTTCCAAATGACACAGAAAATGCATTCCCGTCAATATGCAAATAACTGGCTTTTAGAGTTGTATTTACCTAAGGTATATTGTTCGGGGAACTCGGCCAGCCTGCAGGCAACCGAATGAGAGAATAGTGCTCAGGAAAATATTTACGACAGAAATTCCTGAGAAATACGATGCCAAAGTACATGTTCCCCACAATTTCCTTGTATGATTTGCTTACGGATATTCTTTATATTTTCTTTTGCCGATGTTCCTGTCAATACTTTTGAGTCGATGCCCCGCTTTTGTCAAGGCTGCTAAACAGAGGACACACTACCGAATATGGTGGTCATCTATTCTATTACGACATCAACACAGTGGTTGTAAGATCCGTAGCAAACTCTATGAGATACGTCAATAGCCTTACTTCTATTACATGCCCATACCCCCCATGCCTCCGAACTGCTGCATCATCTTCTGCATCATACCTGGGTTTTGCATCATCTGTTGTGCCTGCTGCATCAAGTTTGGATTCAGCCTCATCATTTGCTGTGCCTGCTGCATCATTTGGGGGTTGTTCATCATTGAAGCCATGTCGGGCATTCCACCTCCACTTCCTCCCATCATGTTCATGGCTTGCTGCATAAAGTTAGGGTTAGATTGTGCTTGCTGCATCATGCGCTGCATGTTCATGCCTCCTGGTGCTCCGGCTCCTCCTGCGTTCATGTTCTTCGCGGCCCCAGCCATGGAAGACATCATTCTCTGTTGTTGCAAAACCATTTCCACCTCCACGGCAGAACATCCGGCCCCACGTGCAACTCTTATTATTCTTGCGGGCTCGTTTGTGAAAATACGTCCATCACTGTCCAATTCCTTAGTCGTCATGGAATCCATGATGTAGATCATATTTTTGATCTTCTTGCTCGTCTCCTCTTCACCCACCTGACTCATGATATTGGACATTCCTGGAATCATCGAAGCGATGTTTGTCAAAGGACCCATTTTCAAGAAATTGTTCATCTGTGTCTGGAAGTCTCGCAAGGTGAACTTACCCTCCTTGAAATTCTCAATGGTCTTCTTGTGTCCCTCGTTATCCTGAAGGTTCAACAGCTGCACATGCTCAATCAATGACTGAATGTCACCGATGCCCAACATCTTAGAAATAAAGGCTGAGGGCTTGAACACCTCGAAGTCTCCAACGTGCTCTCCAATACCGATGAATACGATTGGAGTCTGCGTAGCAGCCACCGCAGAAATGGCACCACCTCCCTTAGCGTGTCCATCCATTTTAGTCAAGATGATTGAACCGAAGTTGGAGCTCTCCTTGAAAGCCTTAGCTTGGCCCTCGGCGGCCTGACCAATCGAAGCGTCCATGACCATAATAGTTTGTGTTGGCTGAACGGCCTCACTGATTTGAATCATCTCGTTGAAAAGAGACTGCTCTTGCTTATGACGACCAGAGGTATCGACAATGATGATATCGAACTTGTCCTCCTTGAATTTCTTGACACCCTCATACGCCACCTTGACGGGGTCAGTTTCCAAATATGAACCATAGAAAGGAATAGAAGACTTAATTGCATTTTGCTTCAATTGGTCAAACGCACCAGCTCTGAACGTATCAGCACACACTAAACCAACCTTAAACCCCCTCTTCTTGTAGTACACCGCCAACTTCGTACAAGAAGTGGTCTTACCAGCACCTTGTAAGCCAACGAACATAATAACGTGGGACTCAGCTGCGAGCTTTTTCGTCTTCTTACCGTTTTTGCTAACAGACTTTCCGGCCTGGCTTAGTTTCGTAGGTTTGGGCGGTTCCTCGTGAGAATCCACAAGCGCACATAACTCGTCAAACACAATTTTTTGCAACTTCTTTCGCTTGTTGGAGGAAGATTCCGAGTCGCTCTTAATTTCAGCAGCGATACTCTGTCTGATATTGTCTCTCAACTTCGCCACTAGCTTGACGTTCACATCACTTTCTAGCAAGGCCGAGCATATGTCTTTGATCATGGACTGAATTTCGGACTCCGAACCGGACTCCACCGATCCAAGCGCATTACGCAATCTTGAACCAAGGTCTGCTAACACCATGTTGGAGTGGAACTTTAATTAACAATGAAACTGAAGAATGTCGAAAAAATGCTGGGGAGAACATCCGTGCACCAGAAACCAGTTGGTGACCAGGTTCCGTCGTCTGCACAGATACTTTTGGTGCACGGGTGTCTCCGGAGCAGCCCAAACTAAACCTGTACCTTCGAGAATCAGGAATCAGCAGATTCGAAGCGCTCATGTGTGGGTGTGATGCATTCTCGGGATGTGCGGACATTCCACTTTCGGAGTGGTCGTGGTTATCTTGCATGATACGAACTGTTTTGGTTAGAAACGCAAGAATGTCTCTGATAAGAACCAAGCGGCCAGCAAGGTTGCGCGAACGTGCGTGCCGTTTACGTGAATGGCCAGATCGCGTTCCAAATTTTTTTTTGGGTGGATGGCTATTTTGGGAACGTTTCGGAGTAGTCTTGAGAGGGTTTTAAGACACATTAGGGGTAGTTTTGAGATTGCTCTGATATTATTTGTAACTTTGCCGCATCTTATCTTGGCTGCATTTTTTACTACGTGCTTGCTATCCACTGCCGATTGCTCAAGTGCGCTCCACACTGTTTTCTCTTTGGCAACTGTGGAGACCTTATCACACTATGATTACCCAATTCACGGCGCCGCGTGCGCAATACCCTTTCTGTCAAGAGCAATGGTATTGTTCCGTTCGCGCAATATGTGGGGATGAAATGTGGAGGCACAAGTGGACCCTTTTCGGCCGAATGTTGTTGGGACCCTACCTAATGCGTTCTCCGTGTGCACGTACCCACACACAAAGCGCAAAATTGTGGGTCTTTTATAATAATAGTATCTTCTGGATCGCCAGCTGCCAAAGCGAGCATACGTTGGCTGGGCGCTAGTTATCTACGGATGCAGGTCGGAATACATTTAGGTGGGCTAGATACTGGGGCTATCATCATATGGAGCGGTCCTTTTCAAAATGTTGCAGTGGATACAGAAAGATAGCTTGTCCCTTTTGACGATCCTCCATCGTCCTTCGTAGTACTATCGTTATCTTAGCTTTGGCGAGCGTCGATGTAATATTGCCGGGTCGCGCACCCTGCACTACTTGTTGTCTGTTTTCACTCTACGTTCTGATAACGCCCATTCACCGTTGTGCGATATGGTATTGCTATGTAGGATAAAGCCGGAACGACAACGCCGATATCAGCGGTATTGCAAAGGTCGCATGAACATCTGGTCTATCATATTCAAGTCGTTTTCCAAGTTGACACGTGGTAAGTAACGCTTCAAGTCCAGCTCAAATTTGTAGTCGTCCATGTCGTCGTCGTCGTTGAGGTCTAGAAGCACTGTGCGTGGGAGGCTGTCGACACTCGTGATTGGAAGGTTGCCCGGTATTAGCGAAGTGGAGGGCAAGGTGGGCGGCTTGATCGGCTCACATTCTTTGAAGTTGCTTTGGGTTTCGGACAGCATGAAAGAAAGATTAAAACAGTCGTAGTCAAACGTGGTTTCCTGGAGTCCCGTTCCCGCCGGGAGGTCCAGTCGATTGAATTGCGCAGACGGAACGCTGTTGTTGGTCGGTGACGAGTTGTTGGAAGGCATTTTACGCTTGGGGTTCTCTTCATCGTCGTATGAAAAGTTGAACATTCGCTCGATGTCTTTGATGGATTTGGAGAAGATCTCCTTCTCGAGCTTAATGCGTTTGCTGGACTTGTACATCGTGTACCTGGCGGGTTTGAAGGAAAAAATGAACCAATGTAGGCTGAAAATCTGGAGGATGCAGATACTTTAAAGCATGTTACCAATTTCATTTACAGATAAGCCGTCCATCACTTCGAATGCGCCCCGCGTGATGCATGCATGGCCACAGTATAGGGGTAGTGTGGGCACTGGCGCTCTTAAAATAAGTGACATTTTTTTCCCACAACAGCTCAAAAGCAACGATGTGCCGCGCGCACATTCCCCTTCGAGAATAAGATGCCGCTTGCTCAGATGGACTGCCGGGGCACGTGATTTACTTTCATATTTGGCTTCCAGCTCTTCAACAGAGGGTTTACCAATTTTGGACTTCCGTCACTCCTCTGATTCAACTCCCGGGTTCTATGCATTGAAAGGGATTAAAAACCTCTAACGCTTTCTTTCCTCTTAATATTTTGTCTTTGCATTTTTTTCTAATATTTCTTGGACCGGAATGGCGTTTTGCCAATAAATTATTTCTATCTATCAATTTTTATTCGCGTGATATGCTGTGTGCATTCGTTTTGCCACGCCACAGATTCTAAAGATAAGCCCCGTGCGGGCGGCGAACGAGCAATAGAAGTTCTTTTCTCTTCTGTGCGTCATTACCTGACGGAATGAGTCCTCTCTTTGGACACATTATTTATATTGCGCTTTATCCATATCGATTAGCCATCGACGCTTGAACAATTTCAGCCGCCACTAGATGACTAGTTGTGAAGATTTACTTTCTTCAATTTTCTTGGTATTTTCTTGTTCTGCATGAGTTCCCCTATTCTTTGGATTCTGTGAAGTTTTCTTGATCACGTAGTAAATAATCGATCTCGTTGCTCAAGTCTTCCTCATCGAACAATTCTTCGTCATCGTCCGTATCTTCTTCAATGATGTAAGTATCGTCCGACTCATCTCCCGTGACTTCAAATTCGTACGTGACGTTATCCGTTACCTCCGTTACCACCTGTAAGGAAGGTCCTTCTGAGTCCACTTCTCCTGCCTCGCGCTTGACCTCCACGTCGGCATCATAAGCCTCAACTTCCTCGGTGTATCCCCACAATAGAGAAAGCTCTTTACACCACGCCGCAACTCCAAAGACGGAGATAAGTAACAGTGGAACAATGTACAAGAGTGCCGGCTGGCCATGCCCGGAGTAATAATTGGCGGTAACAGTGGCACAGAGGGCGATGAAATAGGCCAAGACGGCCAGGACGAAGTATTTGGGAGTTCCGATGCATCTAAGGTGGTGGAAGGCCAAGTTTGTACCGGAATAATACTGGAAGTAATCTAGCCGAAGACACAAAGAGATGAATGCTCCTGGAACAACAATGTCCCCTAGGCCAAGAATAGAGGCGTTTGCCCCAATTTCGAGTAGCTGTTTACTCCAAATTTCTGACCAAGAGAAGATATTCACTGGGGCTGTCGGAATTACTATCTTGATTGGCAAATCGATATTAGTGGCCACAGATACCATAAGAGTAGAACCAAACACAAAGTAGATGTCGTAAGCAAAGAGTAAAATCAACATCAAAGTTCCGACCTTGAACGAACCAACGCGAGTGACCATGCAACCCGAGATAGCAAAACTTGCAGCTACCCAATTGTTCACAATCCAATTGAGCTTGTTAACTCTGTAAGTCTCGGAGTTGTATAAATGATACACAACCAGACTTAAAATTGCAATTGGTAGTATGAGCAAAAACTTTGCATCCCAGACTAATGCGTAGTGTTGTTTCTTTGCATCGATCTTATGAATTTTCAAAAGCTTCACATTATTGCGCTCAAGCATGAAATTTTGAAAGTCTTTGAGTTCTGATTTCGACATATTCATCCTCTTCAGGTCAAACTGCTCAATGACGCCCAAAGGCAACTTGTCGTCACTTGAGTGGGTGAGGCGATATCTCTTGAAAAAATATCCCAGGTTGTGTTTGAGGCCAAGAGCAAATCCCACATTTCTCAGAAGAACCGTCAACAAGTAGTTCAAAGTAAGGAAGGTTGTCGGTACTACCATCGCAGTGATATACATCATCAATACAGTTATCTTCTGAATTTCAAATCGACGTTGCAAATAGTCGAGACCATACAATGCCCCGGCAGCTATCACAGGAAGCATGAATGCTGATTTGTAGTCAACCAAGTTTGTGTTCAAATTGAGGGCATCATCCGGCAGCATAATATACAAGGAGCTGTCATCTCTATCGGTAGGATCCCAAAGCAGGCTATGTCTATCATAAATTGGGTCAGATGCCAGCTTTGGCTGACTGATAGTGGAATAAGATCCAACCACCACTAGGGCAGTTGCCATAATGACCATGATACCGAAAGTTATAACTTCCGGCCTCACGGCATGCGAATAAATCCAATGAGGAGCATAAATGGCTAATTTGTCCAAGACTGAGACCTCTGCAAAAGTCGAGTTGGCAGTCACTTGCATGTTATAACTGGGGAACAAGCTCTGCGGTACAAATGTATGTTTTGGTGAGAGACAATTATACTCAGTCCAAAGATCCTGCAAGTCAGTAACTGTGAATGCAGGACTTACCTGTAGATTTGTAAATTTGTAAGGGAGAAAGCTCTTAATCTCTAGTTGTATCCAATACAGCGATATACTAAGTAGTTATTTGGTCAGATAGCTTCTCATCTAGAGCGGATCAGCAAAACCTCACTTATATATAAAATGCATAAAAATACTCTGGCATGAAAATACATAAGAATAGTCTGGCATGATAATAGCACAAGATAACAATTGTGTTTGTATCCAGATGAAAATACCGGAACTCTCATCAAACAAGACGCTGATAGGAGTTTGTATTGTAGATGTTTCACCTAACACCAAAACTCAAGAACCAGCCTCACTCATACTGATGCACTGCTCAATAGACTGCACACATCCATGAGTGTGCATGCTCAAGAGATACAACAGATCGTTGCCGCGCCAACCGGAATCCAAGATAATAGGGCTCGCACATATATGACAATAGAGAGCCAAATTATATAACTATGGAAATTACAAAACTCCCAAATGATGAAATGAAAAGGAATTCCCAAAAACGATCCAGTGAAAAATCGAAAGTGGTTGAAATGGAAAAGGCTGAATGTCTGGCGCTGCTAATCAATAGCTAGCGACTATCTGTACTGCAGCATATAATGTATCGAACGCTTCAACTGAGGCACATCAAATTCAGATCTAGAGGATAGGCATCCCGTAGAGTTCGTCGAGCATAGTAAAGACGCTGTTCAATAAAATGATAGTAGCGAGCTATCCATATGATATACTTGAGGGGTAATTTACTAATCTTACCGAAATGAGCTATTTTTCGCTGGCATTTTTAAAATGCACTCTAAGTTCGAGCTTCTTCGCTGCATGCATTGCAATGTTCCACATAGCTAGTGAAAGTTCTACATCTATACCAGCCATAGACTATTCGCCGGAACATTCAAGTCGCCTGCAGTGAGAAGCTAACAGACTCAGAAATCATGATTTTATATTTTGCCGGTAACGACGTATTTAGCTGGGTTATCAATCGAAGGATGCTTCCATGCAGCGCGCAGAAGTGCAACATGGCTGGCACTTTATTTAGCATGAATTGCCGATCGGTCACACATTGCCATACTTTCCATTCCTGGTTTCAACCAACGACCATGTACAAAAAGAACGTAATGGATTTGAAGGCAACGTCGTGACCTGGAAGCACAAATGAGTATGATCTAATGAACGAATCAAATTTTTTTTGTTTCTTGTTGTTCTTGTTCGCAGTGTTTGAATTAGCCGTGCGCACATTGAGAACGGCTCGGTATTTTTTCCTGCACTCCTTTTTGGAAGGAACTTCGTGACTTACTACTTCGACGATCTTCTCCTCCCTGTCAATATATATTTGGAAAAAGTACTGCCCATCTTCTTTGAAAGTTTACTCTAAGTTCACAAGGAGTTTCTTACACATTGCATTTTACTTTGATTTTTCTTGAAGCAAGCACAATACCTTTACAACTTCTATCACCCATTCGATCTCGTTCATGTTAGCTACTCTTCCAAAACAAATCAGCCAGAAAAGCGACGCCGATGAGGCTAACCCGTCATCCAAAGACCCGGAGAACATCTTTGAAAGGTCACTCAGTACGAGTCCTTTCCAGTCCCTACCACCGTCGAGAAGGAATTCTCGTGTGGGGATAAGACCCAATACCAGGTCCATGTCGGTGGTATCAAAGGGATCTATGTCCTCTCTCAGCCAGATCCCCACTTACTACAGTACGGAAGACTTTGTTGCTCCAGTGTTGGATACGACTACAGAGATCTTGACCGACCCAGAAATCAACTACAGCGAAGTGACTGTTGTTTCATGCGAATGTGATGACTCGGCTTGCCGCTCTAAGCACAACAGATCAAAGGATAGCAAGGCTTCCCAGCCACCTGGTGCAATCAATAGAAATCGTTCCAGATCTCGCTCCTTCATTTGCAATAGTCTCATGGGTGCGTTCGAAACCTCTGAACTATGCGAGGATGAGAAGGAGGAAATCGTGGGAACGGTAACACCCGTGTACCCTCTGGGAACGACCATTAATTTTTATTCGTTTGCAGATGTGATGAATCGCGAGAATGATTTAGAGAAGTTTAACGCACAGCCCATGAGCGAGTACCTTACATGTGCGTGGCCCAGCAAGGGCGTGAGCATGTCATGAATATACGTTAATGTTGGGTTTGACGTCCTTCCAAAACGTTCCTCCTTCCAGCGATGGCAAAGACTTCGGAAATGGCTGCCACAGGAGCGCCAGCCAACACTCATTAACTGTTCTTGTGGCCCTCCTTCTTGAAGATTTATCAACAAAAGTATTTGTTTGTATAATCAAGGCTGTGCCACCGTATCATGGCTCGGATCCGATAATATGGGTCGAAAATTCACACAGTTGCCTTTTTCATTTATTGCCTAGTTCGTATTTTGTTTTTTTTACTTCGTATCTCTGCCGATTCGTAGCCCCCCTTAAAAATCAGTGTTCTCAATTGTAACCTTAGCCACCAATTGCCGCACACTAATCTTGACTCTCTACAACATGACGTATTCCATGCCCCCCCACCCCCCTGCATGAAGCTCAAAACTAAACGGTTATACCACCTCATCATAATTCTGTCGAATTTCGTGGTGATAGTTGCAAAGTTGCTTTTGGTAATTGCACCTTGATCTCTTTCACCTTGATAGTTTTAGTGCACTGTGTGTTGTGTACTCACGCTATTCTTATTTTCTCGCGCAAGGTACGTTTCGAGTTGTCTGGCCCATAGGTCTGGACAAGGAAACAAGACTAAATTTTTGTGAGGCTCAGACCAGCAAACAAACTTCTCCAGGAGAAATATAACTCTTGCTAAATAATCTATTTTTAACTTCGGGCCTGCTAAGATGGATGGTGCCTCAGATACTGTGGATGAAATCCTAGGGGATATCTCACTGTCCGCATTGCCATCACTAGAGGATGACATGTCCAACGAATTCATTAACTATCGTTTGCTTGTATCTGCTCGCGAGGCAGGTTGTCTCATCGGCCAAAATGGTACTGTTATTGACTCCGTTCGTGAAGAAACAAATACTCGTGCTGGAATATCCAAATTGCAACCAGGATCCCATGAACGAATATTGACAGTGAGCGGAATTATTGACGATGTGGCGAAGTCACTCAGCTATTTTGCTCAAGCTTTAGTCAACTCCTTTTCAGAGGCTCAATTCACTTATCTGTACTTCCCGCTCAAACAGTTGTCGCTGATTCCCAATGTGGAAGGCGAAACGACTGTCTTACGGCTTTTGATTCCGAATGCTCAAATGGGAACTCTTATCGGTCCTAGGGGGGTGAGAATTCAAGAAATTCAGCGCAATTGTAATGTGCTGATGATTGCATCCAAACTGTTCTTGCCGGGACTGAACGAAAGGTTGGTGGAGCTTCAGGGGGCTGTCGACAATTTGTACGATGCTCTTCGTTTAGTTCTGCGGTGTCTTATTGAAGATATTCCAGCAAGTTCGTCGATTACTAACTACGTTCCAAGAGTGGCAGGTTCTCGGACTGGAAGCAACAGCCTGGTGCCACAGAAACAAATTACATCCACCGTTACTTTTCCCAATGACATAGTTGGGGCATTGATTGGAAAGCACGGCGCCAGAATTCAGGGCGTGAGAAAAGTTAGTGGTGCCACAATTGGAATATCAGAAGAGGAAGAAGGACGGTCCAACCGAGTGTTTACCATTACTGGAAATCCGAAGGCAGTGGAGAAAGCAAAAAGCTTGTTGTATCATAATTTGGAGCGTGAAGAGCACCGGCGCAGCCAGGTGGACGCTGAGTCCCAAGATTTGGCGTCGACAATTTGAATAATCGAGTTCGCGTATTTGATCATCGATAATTGGATCTTGGGAACTACTCTTCGATTGTAGGTGGTTGACGTCCATAATGGTTTTTTTGCCATTAGTGTACTATAGATTCGTGTTAATGAATGTGTTCGATTGGGAAAATAAAAAAACAAGGAAAGCTTGTTCGCTCTTTACAGCGCCCACTTGCAACTTGTGGAAATTCTCGCCACCAATTCTTCAAGATACCTGACATCCTCGTCGTCAAACCCTGCTTTACTCAAGCAATCAATATCGAGCACCCCCACCACCTTACCATCAGCCACAATAGGTACTACGACCTCACTATTTGTCTCTCCATCGCATGCAATATGCCCGGGATACTGGTTCACGTCAGGCACCAATTGTGTTTCCTTCAGTGACGCTGCCGTTCCACACACACCATGGCCAAATCTGATGCTCTGGCATGCAACCTTTCCTTGGAAAGGTCCAAGAATAAGTTGGCCGGTGACTTCTGGATCAAGCACGTAGAAGCCCGCCCAATTGACAGGAACACCTATCAGGTGATATGCGTGCCACACAAGAGAAGATGCATTGGCTAAATTGGCAACCCAATTAGTTGTGGATTCGGAAAGTGCCTCATACGATGTGATCACATTCCGGAGAGTATCGGTCTTCAGCAAACCTAAAAAATCAGAATACTCAGAGTGATGCTTGTCATCACCCATACTTTTAAATCTTATTTGATGTAATCTAAAGTGAAGTTTTATATTGTACGGCTCTCCTCATTAGTTCAAAATCCTGTGCACAACGAGGAATCAGGGCCAACAAGGCATTCCACCATTGGAGGTCTTACCCAATATCTATTATACGACTCTGTAGTTTCCCACTTGCCGTCTTCGGTTATGCCCTTAGTTTTCTTAAACACAATGGGTACTCTCCTTCCAGCAGGTACAGCGAAGACATAAGGCCTAATGAAAACCCGCCCGTATTGGCCCGCTTTGACGTTGCAGGTCATTCCCCCGATGAACTTTACTGATGCCGCAAGCGATACTCCAAACGCAACCTTGAATATATCTCCCTTGAATTGCCCTATGCCAGCGTAACCGCCCGTGATACTACTGCCACCACCACTGGCTAATTCGACTTCAACTGAAGGCGAAATAAAGCCGCCATTTCCATCAGTCATATCCAAGCACCATGAAACAGGGATTCTATTGGAGGTCTCTCCGGCAGGGCCCTCACTTGGCTTATTGTACTGATGGAGATACCACTTTGGTCCGTCTTCGTCGTAATAGATGATCAGGTTTGTGTCTTCCACCTTGATAATATTGGCTTTGGACCCAAACATCTTGGCAGCGATCTTTGATTTCAAGGAGTTCCTGTCCGGAACAATGTACGTTTGACCCGAATTGCTCGGTGGATCGTTGGGTTCTGCGATAATTACATTCAGTGCACCTTGATGAATATTCTTGATACCAAACTCGCTCGAAAAATCATGTCTTGGAGTGTGCTTAACCAGCTCTAGTCCATTCAAAGCTGAATTCGATAAGAGTCCAGAAGAGGTTGCTTTCGAAACTTGAATAAGAAAAAGGCACAAGAAGATTAGACGGACTGTGATAATAGCAGACTGCGTCAATGTTTGGGTGAGCCGAAACATTGATCAATCACCGTACCACTATTGATATTTCTGATTTTGAAAGGGAGATAAGTTCATAAGAAATTTCGTTGGATATATATAATCCTTGCTTTCATGAATGGCCTCGCATATTCGCATTGGATTATTATAGCCGATCATAAATTGTGATCAATTTTGGTCAACACCAATGATTACCTCCCACAATATGTGTAAATAAGACGTATCATTTTGGGAATGTGAGTTTATCATCACATCACGTTTCAGTACCAATTTCCCACTTAGCATTTAGTCCAAAAACCATCATACTGCATAATTTTGACTTGCAGTGACATAATCAGAAGCTTTACCACAAGCATTTCATGAGAGCCTATCCTAATCAATAAAAGTGAGCATTACTGTATTTTATGTCGGCGAAGAGTCAGCTATGGTCGACGTTTGGTCGCTCTCTTGAGCGATCAGCGAAGTGAAAGGAATGCATATTAGTGATCCATGATCGCAGTCACAGAGTCACAAATGACACCCATGTTCAGGAGATGGAGAGTGACACTCAACATCTGCCAGAGTACTCGCTCAACAGGTTTATAGAGTTTCTTGACTATCGAGGTGTTCTGCGTAAACCATGGGTTAACAGATCTCGTCCATCCACTTTCCAGCTGAAACTCATTGCACTTCCCGGGGAGATTGAAGAAGAGGCTGATTCAATCCTGGTCGATGATAGACTATTCATGACAGAAGAGAATGATATCGGTAACTTCTTTCCCCAATCAATTGAATCGTTTCAAGTTGAATGTGGAACCCCACCAAGTGATCCTGATACGTTTTATAACAAAACAGAATCGAAAGATACCAATGAAGTTGGGGCTGATGACGACTCAGCTTACAGGTATATCAATCAGGGAGTGGCAGGTGATCGAAGGTACTCAAATAATTCTGAAAGAAGGCCCAGCACGTTGAAAGATACCCAGACGATAGCAATGACCATTCAAAAAGCTTACAATGAGTGGGAGCGACGTGGCATGGCAACAATGCGGGCACCCAGTCCAAGGAAACTATCAACAGGAAAAGAAGGGACTGATGTCGCCAGAAACGGTAGTAGTGGAGGCCTCAGTGAACCGTTTAGGCTGGGATTTTCGGAGATCGTAACAGATAGTACCGCAGTGCTTTTGCAATTGGCTGCAGCCTCAAAATACAGAGATCTGCTCCTGCTTAATTACTTGGGTGCCACTATGCTAACTGGGTTGGGTGCATCGAGGCGATACAAGAATAATTTGTCAGTAGTCATCCATGACGGTAAGGATGAAGACCTTCTCCTTGTTGCATGTGCGTCAGAGATACTCATGTACGAGTTTGACTCTCAACTTCACAAGCCGAAGGAAACCGCGAAATTTCGTTTCGATACAAAGCCACCTAGTACCACAATCGCGGACGGAAATCTGCTGACTTGGCCATACTACCCTCATACAATTAATTTCATGACAGCCACTGACGACTGGCAGCACGGGCCAGCGATTGGAATTTGCACAGACGATGGGTCAATTCTTATTTGGCATACATCCAACTTAAGAAGTGAAATGGACAGACTTTGCAAGGAGAATCTATCGCCGAATGCAAGACTCTATAATCTCAGAGTCAAGGCGGACTTGAATTTTAAATTGGGAATGTCAGCATGGGGCTTGGATTTCGGATCCGCTACAGATGAGAAAGGCGAGAAACATTATATTTTGGCGGCGTCATCTAACTCGCAAACTGTTACACTCTGTTATTTTGACAGGGCTGCTGGCATCATGAACTCCGTGGATAGCCTTGAACTCTTGCACAATATCCCTGAAGTTTCTATCATTGATTACTTCATATTTGAAAGTACACATGTCGCCACTGTCAGCTGTGCATCAATATCAGGAGAACTAGTCATTTTCAAGTTTACCTTTAAGCTTGACGACTCAGCTTTGAGGCAAACGTCCGAGTGGCCAGAACGACTGGGCCGCGCGTTGTTCAGTGAACCGGTAGTACTTCGCAGAACAAAGTTGAACTCTGAATGCTGGACGGTTAAACCGATGAGCACGAAATATTTTAAACTGGTCCAGTCTCTCAAATCAATGACCGGAGATCCATCTATTGAAGAAGACACCGAAATTACTCAGATCCTCATCGAATCTGCCATCCTCGGTTTATCCTCCGATCCGCTGCATTCTTCTGACTTGGGGGGAGCAGCATATTTCCAGTTTTTTGATTCGCCGGTTGTCTGTCTTGCCGTTGGAACTGAGCATGACCCATTGAGGAATAATACAAGCAAGTTCGGAAGTAACGAAGAGGAATACCGAAGAATACATCAAGCATATAAAAGTATTTGTTCTTCCAGTGCGCCAGATCCGTTACAAAATTTTGTACTTGCTGTATCCACGGATTCAAAATTGGGGCTATTTCGGGCAGATACCCTATTCTGCCCATCTGCTACCAAAAAAGTGTTTACCCTTGATTTACCAGAGAACGAGGAAACAAAATGGTGTAAGAGAATTCTGATAACACATGTGATCAAAGAGCTTCTGTGCTTCATTGCGGTTAGCCAACTGGGTTTGGTGACCATCATGAGGTTATGTGAGCATCGAGGTTTGTATGGCATGCGACAAGAATTTCTTTTCCCGAATGCGTTGAGCCTTTCTATTGCCGAAAACAACTTGCGAACTATTATTGGCGTTGCGATCCGGGACTTGTCGATTAAGAATGAAATTCTAAGGTACTTTCTTTATATTTTATATTCGGACGGTTTGGTGTTGACATATGAACTAAGGGATCAAAAAGACATTGGTTTCGATATTGATTTTTAACCCGCTGGCGTGAAGTTAAATAGTTGATTCACCATGTAAATGTACGTTAACGGAGCTTGTTTTACCGCTCATCTAGTCGCAACTCGATCTATATATCCTGCATATAAAGAATATCACTATTTTGATCGCGGTCCGCGCGTCCGGGAGCTTACTTCGGAGTAACAATTCAATCCACCAATGGATCTATTGAAGTTAGGGTCACAGGCTAGGAAAACTGGTCTTAAGCCTCGATCAAATATTGCTAAAGACAAATATGATATGGAAGATCTCGATGAATTCTTTGAAGACACAACATGGTCTGAATCGAAGAGGAAAACTGACTTACCGCGGGACTCCACAAGATCACTACAAAGTAAAAGGTCTACTTTGGCAGATGTGGTTCCAAATAAACGGAAGACGTTAGGACTGGGCCGGATAAGGGTCAACAATAGAAACGAGCGAGGGCTTCCATTGCTGACGAGTACCGCTGAAATTAATGTCAAGGATTCCACAGAGAACAATAAGAATGAAAGTAGACAAGACTATCCAGACTTTGCGGATTTGAACGATTTCGACGTTGATGAAGTGCGAGAATATAACGAAAGTTTTGACGACCAAAACCAAATAAGTGATAATGGCGTCAAAAGCAGCGATGGGGACCCATTTCAGCCTGATATTGCCCAAGGTGAAGATAGCGACCACGTTGCAGCAGAAAATCCAGACAAGGCTCATATCGACGATGAGAGTAGTAGCAGGCATGAACTTCTTAATGATGATATTCTCCAAGATGTTAACAAAGATATGTCACTTTCTCCAATTCCTCTCCTGTCTTTAAAAGACAGGAATGAAACCTTGGATGGGCAAGAAATCTACACGGTCACAGAAAATCCAAAGAAATCAAAAGGTACTTTTACCAAGAATATGGCGTTATCGCTAACAACGAAAAGGAAGCGTCCAAGGATTTACGAAACGGATGAAGGTGAGCAAGGGTCAGCTAATGATCAAGATAATCTTTCTTCAGACAGTGCTGACGTGTTTGACTCTGATTTCCTTGAGAGCCAAGTTTCACAAGGCAGTTTAAACAAGCCTACTCAAACCGGAGCATATCACAATTCTCCTCTACCGTCTCCTCCTCCTGAAGGTCTCAGAAGATCTAAGCGCACAAAGATAGCTCCATTGGCATACTGGCGTAACGAGAGAATTGTTTACTCACGAGCTCAAACTAGCACCACTAACCCAGACAACACTCTTATAAGCGACATACGCAAGGTGCCTCTTCAGGAGATAAGAGAAGTTGTTCATATTCCTGAATCGGTAAGGAAGAAGACAGCATCCAAACCTGGAAGACCTCCCAAGAATGCATCAACAGCAGCGAGGGGTAGAAAACCTAAAGCAAGACCTGTGGATTACGACTATGAGTCTGATCCTGAAATAGAAGGTTCTGAATGGTTCAGAAATAAATTGATTGAAACTGAAGTATTCGACAGTGAAGTTTCTCGTGTGAAAAGAGTGGTTGCTTGGTCGCCTGATGGAGGCGATTTCAAAAGTGGCCAACTGGAGTTGGGAAACTTCAAGATTGCCACCTTATTCGATTCAGACTCAGGAGCCGTAGGTGCTGGTCTACTTGAATTCCCTATTGATGGATTCAAAGCTTCCCAAACAACTGGAAATTCAATGTTTATCTTCCATGTCGCAAAAGGGCTAGTCAAGGTTACCCTCAGTTCGGACACATTTATTGTCACTCGAGGATGCTCCTTTGAAATCCCCAAAAAGAATACCTACGATTTCAAAAATATTGGACGGAGCGCAGCAAGACTATTTTTCGTCCAATGTCACTTAGCTTGATTTCTACATCATGTTTGGGATAGGGATTATCCCCAGGTGTGAAATTAATGTACAAAGCGGTAGTAGACTAATCAAATTTGCTGACCTCCGAGCTTTCTCCATCGAAGTAAGCAATAGTCTTCACCTTAAATTCAGATGCAGCAACTCCAAACTGTTTCAAGATGAGGGCTTGAGTCACATTCAAAGTATCGCCCTTAGAGCAGACATGGAAAGGTTCGTTAAGGAAGATTTTTCCCGACTTGATCTTGGTAGGGATCTTGTACTTGTTCCTCATGGTTTCCTCCAAAGAGTGAGACATGGGAATATCTTCTTCAATTGGAAGTTGACCACCTCTGGAGTAAATAATACCTTCTGGGATGGTGAAGTCGATTGGAGACTTGGACTTGGCTCTGCAATAATCAGCCTTTGTGTATGCTGTGAAATATGCCAGGACAGTTTCAGGGTTTTCGTTGGTGAACAATAAACCGGAGACGCCGCCGCAAGCCTTCGACAATTTGTGCAAGTTGTCTTTGTATTCCTCTTCTGGAGTATCACCGAGCGCTTTCTCTAATACTCTTCGTTTACCTAACAACAACTTGGAGCCAACCCAGTCAGACCTAATGTCTTGCAACACCGGGGTTCTCACGTCATCCAATTGCAATACCCAGACATATCTGAACTCATCAAGAGCCTCCCGGACTTCATCAAAGATACGGATCTTATTCTCTTTACCCTTCTTGTCAGTTTGTGCCAAGGTGACGAGCTTGGAGCGTTTTGATCTTGGCATTTTATGTTTCGATGGGTGATTGGCTTGACCGTGATGAGGTTGAATTATAGGAAAATTTCAAAGTCACGTGAGCACATCGCTCTATGTGCAGGTTGTGTATGAATCCGTTGGGCGGTACAGTTCAGAATATACTGACATAAGACTTTATGTAGTATTCACTACTACAATAGGAATATGTGCAAGGATAAATCTTGCTTGCTACCTTGTGAGTTCTCTCTTGATCAGATCTCGTGTGATGGGATCGATCATTCTGGAATTGAAATTGAAAAAACAAAAATCAGTGCTTTTGTTTTTTAATGCTTAGTTGTCCTTTCTTCTTGGGCCTTCTTTTCTAAAAATTACATGGATGCCACGCCTAGCTCTAGTTATGTACACTGCACTTGGTGGTGCCTTACCAAGGTTGTCTCTTAGAAGAATCATTCAAGAAGCCAACGACGGTGCGTTGATAACAGTGACCATGTGCTTGATTTCCGACCTTCGAGTCTCCGTGAAGGTAGTTGTAGATTTAGAGGCAAAGCCCACCAAATCAGCATAATAGGTTATAAGATGTGGCTGCAGACTATGACTGTCATGATTGAGGTTACATGTGGCAGCTAATGTCGTTCTCCCTGAAGCGTAGTTCGGCTCGAAGGTGCACTTCTTTTACTGGCAGTATCATTTGATTAATTTGTACCAAATGGGTGTTCATCCTACTTTTTTCTTTCGATGACTTTCTTACATATGTAGTAGTACCGGACCTCAAGTACTCACAAAACTAGTAAACGTTTCTTCCTGTTCTGTGCTTTCACAAGACTCTTTAGAACACCTTTCGATCACTATATGTACTCAACATCGAAACTTTCGCCTCTCAATATATTTTACATAACCAACCAATCTGGGTATACCATTTTTCTGAAATAGCTATCGTAATGTGGTCAAGAGGTATCCGGCTCCCGAAATGTAGGCAGGTAATGCTGAGTCATATATAAAATCGATCGAGAGCAGTACGACTAACCCTCTATAATAATTCGTCTCAAAATTTGTATTAGCCTCCTATGCAAATGTGATAAGCGTGATGGCGACACACAGCTACCTTCCAACTACCTTGAGTTCACCAATCCCCAGGGACCACTTGTTCTTTGACCAATGGAATATTTCTTTCGAATTTAGTTCCTCCTGGTCTACATGGCGGAATGTATGGATCTGGATGGTTCCACTCCGCCAACTTGGCCTTGGCCTTTGAAATGACCTCCTCTAATTCGTTTGGATCAGAAACGTGCTTGTTAGCTTCGAATTGGGACCTGATTTTGATGGTCTCTCTTCTGTATGCGTCAAATTTGAGCGATGAGTCAAATGCTGTTCTCAATGCTTGTCTAAATAAGGAGGCAACCCTTTTGGTGTTAGCCTCGGTAAAAGGAAGAATGGATTTGCTCATGATGTAATGCGGATGCACTGCGAATAGTGAACAAGAAGTTAGACGTATCAACCAAGTATCGTGAGCCTAGTAATTGCTGAAACTTTTATTGGACGGTACGAGGAATGTGTACAGGTTTTGTGGTGTGCATATAGAGCGTGCGAAAGTAGTACATCCTATTGTAAGGAAACATTAAATTTTCAATAGTCATTACAACTTATAGCAGGACTAAGTCTGGTCGCTCACATTCATCAAGCTTCCGACGAAAGACAAAATCAAACGGCTTCTGACTTCGTTAATATCTTCTGGAACCAACCATATCAAAGCACCAATCTTTCTTGCAATCGAAATTGCTAATCTTGCGTTGGCATACTTCTCTTCGTCACTTATATTTGCGCCCTGATAAACCAAATCATAGTCCACATAACCAGGTTTGATACCATTCAAGACATCCAACAAGTAGACCCCATTGGCCAACGACGAATCTTTGAATGACCTGATATTACTAGTTCTCCCACCCTTGGCGACTTGAGCATTAGCCCACTTCAAGATATCAGCGTCCGAGATGTGCTTGCCCTTTCCCAAACTGGAGAGGGTGTTAACTATGTTTCTTCTCATCAATTGCCAAACGAGACCCAAAGTCAACAATTTATTTCCATCCACAATATCGGAACCATCGATGCCGACCAACGAAAAGTTATTTGCCTTGCCAATTTCCACAGAATAGTTAGTGTTTTCCAAAGCCTTAAAACGGGACAATTCACTGCCATTGGCTGGTTTCTTGTTAGTGTGTTTCCAAGATACACTTCCCGGCAAAACCTTATCGAATGCCTGCAAAAGAGCCAAACCATCTTTTAAGTCCTCGAACAAGGACACAATTGGAGGATCAACATCCATAGAGTTCAACCACAAAGTGAACACCCTTGCCTCCCTTTCTCCCTCAGCGTCGAAGTCTTCAATATCAGGTTTCTCGCTTTCCTCAATGGGGTCCAAACCAGGGTATGTGTTGAACAAATGAGCAACGAAAGCGAGATTCAACTTAGGGTTTCCGCTCACCAAAGATGTTGGGGTCAAGTACTTGCGGACACCAATTTTGTCAGCGTTGTCTAAAATCTGTTCAGCACGTTGCAACAAGTCTGCAATCTGTAGTGGAGATAAGTCACAATAGTCTGGTTGCAATTGGTTCAATAAGACGGTGTAGTTCTCACCATCGCTGATATCTTTGGAGAAGTTGATAACTCTTCTGTGCCATCCAGCATTCTTTAAGTGATAGTTGAACCAACGAAGCAAGATTTTCTCTGGGGGCAATCTCAAGAATTGTTCAAGTGTTTCATCGTCTTCTAACAATCGATACAACTCCGGATGTAACTTGATGTCTACTTTGGACAATAAACCCCGACGAATTATCTGCCAGATCAAACCCAAAATCAAGTGTTCCTTACCATCAATAATGTCTTCCGAATGGACATTGACCACGATACATCCAATGGCTTTCGCGGAATTAATGACAATATTGGCATTCTCAGACATTTGGAAGTTGTTGAGAGTCTTTTTCTTAGCAGAAGGAAGGTTCAACACACGCGTATCAATTGTATCCGGGACTGAGTCGTTGATTAATTTGGATAACACCAAACCATCACGACATTCGTCAAAGATTTGAAAAGTTTCAGTGTCAAATGGTAATCTGTTACCGACATCAAGATCTTCAGAAAGAACAGAGTTGATGTGACGAGTGAACTCGGATCTCTCTTCATCATTGATGGTGTGAGTAGTTCCGTCAGTCTTACCACTGATGTACGTCTTATGAGCCGTGTTCGCAGTAGCGATTGGAGCGACTCCAGAAGTAACTCTCTTCGAGGGGCTAGCAACAGAGGCACCTTTGGCACTCAATTCACCCAATGATTTTACACTTGGAGCCGCTGGTCCTGGAGCCGGTGCATCGGCCTCCTTCAATTTGGCCACCAATTCAACATAATCGTCTAATTCCACATGACCCGAAGCATCCACATCAACTGATTTCAATGTTTCTCTAGCCTGGTCATACGTAAACTGACCTTTTTTAGAGATTGCATTAATGACATCTTTCTTTTCGACCCAACCCTTCTCTTCCAAGTCGATATTGCGAAAATCTTCTATTATGGAGAAGATGTCGCCTTGGTCCAACTGGGGAAACTTCTTCTGCAACTTCAAAACGTTCATTTGTGCAAGTAAAGACGTATCACTGAATGACTGAGATAAATATGCCTCAATTGAACTTTCTTTTGTTTCACAACAATCGTTGGAGTAGTCTTATGTGTCAGCAGTCATCTATTGAGAGTTACCTCGGGGCGGTGTATACGGTAAATACACTACCGCTTCCTTTACGGGTTCCTACTGATAGACAACCAACATGAATTTCATAGCCTTTTTGGCTGATAAACCTTGCCGACTCTCAGTCCAATCTACAAGTAGCTCTACTTACGTTTTTCATTTAAAGGAATTCGGGCTCTCGTCTTCTTTTGTGACTGAGTAATCCGTTATCCTCTTCGCGCGAGATAACGGATATCATTAATAATGTGATCAAGACAACGCAGACTGAGAAACAGTCAACGAAATTTAAGAGATAAGCAAACAGCTACTTCGTATCTCAGCTTTTGCGTATACTTGATCTCGAAGTTGGTAGGCTATAATCGTTAATTGAGGCTTCTTTAGTGAAGAATGACATAGACGACAATCAGCAATTTATGCTTCTCTGGAAGTACCAGTAGTAATCATTTTGATCTGCAGCCGATCAGAATTATTAGATTCCAGCAATATGGCGACCAAGCCGATGCGCATTATGAGTCTTTTCAAGGTGAAATTAAAAATTTGCTGGTGAGAACCCTTGCTTGTACCTGTCTCCTAGTTAAGGTTGCCAACATCCATACATCCCGTAACCGAAGTCAAAAAGATCACTATTAGTAAAGTAGCTTCGTTAATCATGGACAATCCACTCCAACCATTTACGTCGAGCCTGCTCGAATCAGCTCCAGCTATGGAATTGAGTGCTGAGATATCACGCTGGCAATTGGAGCAACCATCATTCAATATTGAGAATGTTCAACTCCAATTCGATTTACAAAATGGATTGCAGAAGCTATTGGTATCGAACAATTGTATGTACGTTCTCTCTCTGAATTGTATCTACAGAATTGATTTGAATAATCCTTCTTTCCCTTCGAAAATCTCATTGCCACAAACAAGCGATGGACTGAAAGTGACCAATTGGTGGCTTCATCCAAGCGGGAAATTCTTGGTTGTGAAAATCATCAACTGTCAGTACTTTCATCTTTACCATCTGTACTCTAAGTTTAAAGTGCTACCGAGGCTTAGGGGTCTAAACATCGAACATATGTGTTTTATTGAAACCTCTACCGATCAGAGTACTGGAGATTTTCTCATCTCCACAAAGGAAGGACATGTATATGTTGCTAACCTCAAGTTTCACGAACCTGGTTCACAGGATAAGAAGCGTGATGATAAGTACGTGAAACAGGTGTATAAAGCTGGGGGACTGATTCATGGAATGTCATTTTCCAACCATAACACACAAATGCAGGTTTTTGTGGATAACGAAATGCAAGTATGGGATTGCTTCGAACCAGTTTTGGCAGAGCTTACCAGGGTATTTCGACAAACCCCAAAAAAACTTCCTGTAATACTCTTTAAAGAACTGCCGCTTTTTTTGGCAGCATATCTGAAGTATTACCTTGTGGTTCCATCAACTGGAGACATCTACTCCAATGACGAAGAGATTCAAATGTCCCCCACTGAGAGAATGGGCCTAGGAGATTACAGCTTACACAATGGCCATGAGTCCTTTATAGCCACTTCTCACCACATTATTTGCTTGTCTGCTTCTAGAGATTCGTTGATTATTTTCAACAAACTAGTTCTTGAGACTCCTATAGTCCTTTCACTCGCACCTCATATTCCACGCCAGGAACAAGTTTTTGGTCTTGTGTCTGATTATGTGTGCAACACACATTGGATTTTTACATCTAATGGAATTCACGAGATCGTCATCTCCAATGAATCAATCTCAGTTTGGTACAATTATTACAAGCTTGGTAATTACGAGCGGGCTCTTAAATTGCTAGAAGCTGGCGAGACGTCGAACTTCTCGATGAAAAAAAATGTTGTTTTGGTTAAGCAGAGTTATGATTTACTTCAAAAAGGAGATTTTGGAGTCGAGATCCGGAGCGATAGCGACGATTCTTATAAGTTTCAATTGCGAGGTATCAAACAATTAGCTAGGCTGCAAGAGCCATTTGAAAAAGTATGTCTAATGCTAATGAATTTGCAGCATTCGAGCTTTGATATCTCTTTGATTTCAAACAGACTTCTCGTGGAATATTTGAAGGTGAAATTCAACATGTCCAAAGAGTATGAAAATAAGACCAGGGTAGTTGTGTTGTCCAGCTGGATTGTCCAGCTACTGTTACGAGTAATTCACACCTTACGATCTCAATTAATGATTGATGGTGAAAGCGAAAAATTTGGCCCTCAGAAGATTTCTGAGAGGAACAAGCCCAGTATGAAGCACACTCTTCGAGAGTTCATCGAATCCTTTAATGACTTCTTGAAGTCTAACTGTCGATTAGTTGATTCCAAGACTATTTACGAAATACTCGGGAGAATGGATTTTGCACACGAATTGGTTTCGTTTGCTGAATTGTTAGAAGATTTTGATTTCCTTCTAAATTATTACATTGAGAAAGAGATGTGGAGCGACGCTCTTAAGGCACTCTCAAAGTTGTTCGCCAAAAATAAAGAGAAAGCGCTGGAAGCGATTCAGCGAACTTCAACTGTCCTACTTATGAATTATGCGTCTGGCACAATCGAAGCATGGCTCCGCTTACTGGAAGTTTATTATGAGTCCCTCTTACCTGCAATATTAACTTACAACAGAAGCGGGGAGTTCATTCCATTCAGTCAAAATCCAACAATTCGATTTTTTCTGAAATTAATCTTTGAAAATAATATCCAAAGCCAGGTAATGAATGATTGCTACTTATCACTTCTTATTACTTATACCTCGCAAGGTGACCAAGATGATGTTGTTATTATGGAAGCGCTTCTCAAAGCTCTTGACCACATTAGGAAGGAAGGGATCGATCGTTTCCGAAGAGCATCGCGATATGATTCTGAATTTCTCCTTCGTCTTTGCTTGAAGTACAAAAAATATGATGCCGCTGTACTGATCCTTGTGAACGATTTGCAATTATTTGATACTGCTTTGAAGCTTGCAATGGACCAGAACATGACATCGTCTGCCGAATTTGTTTTGCGTAAGTTTGATGAACGTGTTCTAAGTAATTCTAAACTTGGCAATGTTGAGCTTCTTGCCAACGATCAAGCTATCGACGATGGCCAGTTCATGAATCACATCCAACTAGAGGAAGATGACTTCGCTTCTCGAAAGAGATTGTGGATGATTTACGCAAAGTATTTAATTACGGGGGTCTGTAATGGCGTTCAATTTGATGTGTTGGAGAATCGGAATGGTGTTTCTTTTGTTAGGTCACTCTTGACAAAGTCTGAACCCAGCGAGATCAAATCCATCACAAATGAATTAATTGGTCAAATGGAAGGGAATATGGATATCAAGTTGAAATCTGAAAATTTGAATAAGGCGTTGAACTACATTCTACATCTTGCTGATCATGACGACGATTCTCTGAATATTTTGTCTTTGAAAGACTTGTTGCCCTTATTGCCTGAGGATGTCTTGATTACCAGCTTCAAGGATGAGATTGTGAGTTCCTTAGACTACTACAACAATCGTATCAATCAACTTTCCCTTGAAATGCAGGAGTCTTCGGAAATTGCAGATAAGTTGAAAGGTCAAATTTTGGCATCAGAGGATCGAGAAAAGTCTGGTTCGCTTTTCACTATCATTGAACCGGGCGAACCTTGCCAGCTTTGTGGAAAGCTTCTTATAGATAAGACTTTCGTGGCCTTTCGCAACTGTCATCATTGTTTTCATAAGGATTGTGCTGTTCGTTACTATCTTCAGCTGAAAGGTGACTACAGGTTCAAAAAGATTTTTCAGAATTTTAAGATAACTTCTTCAGTTGCGGATGAAAAGCAACTTGACCATATGTTGCTGTCGTATTGCTTGCTATGCAACGAAAGCAATATTAACTTCATTGATGAATTCCTTGTGCACAGCGAGAACCACAAGAACGAAATTAAAGACTGGGACTTTTAAGAAGTGATTTATGCAGGTTTGTGTGCAGCCGGTATATCTGTATTTTTTTCCCTTTCTCATCGCATCTCAAAGTAGCCTTCTCGACAAAGCATGGGAAGAACACAAAAAAAGAATAGCAAAGGTCGTTTAGACCGATACTACTATCTTGCTAAAGAGAAAGGCTATAGAGCACGTTCCTCTTTCAAGGTAATCCAAATCAATGAAAAATACGGGCATTTCTTGGAGAAGTCTAAAGTTGTGATCGATTTATGTGCTGCTCCAGGTTCGTGGTGTCAAGTTGCATCAAACTTATGTCCGATCAATTCTTTAATCATCGGCGTCGACATTGTTCCTATCAAGCCCCTTCCAAATTGTATAACTTTCCAGTCTGATATCACAACCGAAGACTGTAGATCTAAGCTCAGGGGTCACTTGAAGACATGGAAGGCAGACACTGTTCTTCATGATGGTGCGCCAAACGTGGGCTTGGGTTGGGTTCAAGATGCATTTACTCAATCGCAGTTGGTGCTCAAGGCTTTGAAGCTCGCTGTTGAAAACTTAACCGAGGGTGGAACATTTGTCACAAAGGTTTTCAGATCTAAGGATTACAACAATTTGATGTGGGTGTTTCAGCAACTCTTTGAGAAAGTAGAAGCGACTAAACCTCCGGCTTCTCGTAATGTCTCTGCTGAAATCTTTGTTGTTTGTAAGGGTTTTAAAGCCCCAAAAAAGTTGGATCCTAGGTTGTTGGACCCTAAAGAAGTTTTCGAGGAGTTGGAGGCTGGTAAGATCAACAACGAGGCAAAAGTTTTCAATCCAGAGAAACGCACTAGAAAGAGAGAAGGTTACGACGAAGGTGATTACTTGCAGTTCAAGGAAATACCACTTTCTGAATTTCTTAGGGATGAAGAGCCAATCAACACTCTTGGAACATTGAATAAACTCGCGGAGTATACAAAAGACGATCCTGAGTGGAAGATGCTTAGGAAATTGAGACATTGTACTCCCGAGTTCCGTGAATGTATCAAGGATTTGAAAGTTCTAGGAAAGAAAGATTTTAAATTAATATTGAAATTTAGAAAGGAGGCCAGAGCATTATTGGGGCTTGATGAAGAAGCAGAAGATATGAAGCAAGATATTGAAGTTGAACCCCTTACTGAAGAGGAGCAAATTAGTCGCGAGCTTGAACAGTTGAGCAAAAAGCAAGCGCAGAAGTCGAGAAGAGAGAAGAAGCGTTCAAATGACCAAAAGCAAAAGGAGATCAAGCGTATGCAAATGAGCATGTTGACTGATATGAGTATCGGTATTGAAGCAGCGCAAATGGGTTCAGACTCTTTATTCAACTTGAAGAGCGCTGAAAAGACCGGACAAATCGACGATCTCGCAAACGGAAAGAAAAGAATGGTTTTCACAGATGAGCAGAGAGCATTCGGTGCGGAGATCGATGTGGGCGATGGGCGGTCGGACCTTGACTCTGATGAGGAATTAGATTCATTGGAATCTCAAATGGATGCCATGTACGAGCAATTTAAGCAAAAACGAGCTGAGAAAGATTCCAATTACCGAGCTAAATTGGCAAGAGGAGATCAGGATGATGACGCATGGGATGGGATCACTTCAGACAACGAGAACAGCAATGAAGAATATGAGAAAGACTACGACATGGATGTTGATTCTGATGAAGAATCTGACAACGATGAACAGATTGAAGCGATCATTCAAAACAAGAGAAAGGAAGAACTTTCGAAGAATGCCAAATCGTTTTTTGAATCTAATGTACTTTTTGGGGATCTCGATGAGGAGGACCTCCTAACATCTTTCAGCAAATATCAACCTGAGTCTGTTTCGGTGCAGCCAAACTCATCAGCTGATAAATCAAAAGATACAGAAGATTCGTCGATCACAGATGAAACAGAGTCTGATTTCGAGATCGTCGAGGAAGACCAAGAGATGGATAGTGATTCGGGTTACGACTCTGGTGGGGAAAAATTAAGTACGCAACTCAAGAGGGCCCAGTCTCAGAAAGATAAAGTTGATCTAGCTACAGTTGAAGCGATGACGTTGGCCCATCAAGTTGCATTGGGCAAAATGAACAAAAATGATTTGATCAATGAAGGTGTCAATAAATACTCCTTCAGAGATCGCGATTTACCTGATTGGTTTATGGAGGACGAGAAGAAACACTCCAAGATCATCAAGCCAATCACCAAGGAAGCAGCTACGGCCATCAGGGAAAAACAAAAGGAACTCAATGCCAGACCCATCAAGAAGGTATTGGAAGCTCAAGGAAGAAAAAAGATGCGCGCATTGAGAAGACTTGAGAAACTCAAGAAGAAGAGTGACTTAATCAACGAAGACAGTGCTAAGAGTGAACGAGACAAAGCTGATGAAATCCTGAACTTGATGAGAAAATTGACTAAGAAACAAAAGACCAAACCAAAGGCAACACTTGTTGTGGCCAAAGGACATAATAGAGGCTTGAGTGGTAGACCTAAAGGTGTCAAGGGTAAGTATAAGATGGTCGATGGAGTCATGAAGAACGAGCAGAGAGCGTTGAAGAGAATCGCAAAAAAACATAAATAGGTTTTATATTTCCTCTGATATATGAGACCCTAGGCTCAGTCTGTACTTGTGATTTCAAGTCGTTTCGTTGTTTTTTTTTTTTTTGTTTGTTTTTTTTTCTGCTTTCGTTCATGAACACCCTGGTATGGATTGACAAACCGAAGGGCAATGATTTCTCATCGTGCCAAAAATAGAAACCGGTGTTTGCTGCCTCTCAGTAGAGAAGTAGTTAGACCCTCAAGTAGTTGAATCCAGCTTCTACATTTTTATCAAGATCTGCGAGGTTTTCAGCCAATGGCTTTTAGTCAACTGATGCTATTTTATGATGTTCGAGGTATGTGCTGGTCCACTGGACACCACATGTCATCGATCTAATAAATGAAACTCACGGCAGAAATATTTCTCACTTGCTCTGTCCAAGGAGGCCGTAATATGAATATGATTGATGTCGATCCTGGTTAGGAATAAACTTCGTTTACCACTATTTATCTTGTTAAATGGGTCACTGCCGCGAGTTTGGTGCTTCCATGAGTTAATGTCAGCCTGAAACGACCTGTTCACGTGATGAATGTAGTGCATGATTTATCAAAATTTTAAGGATCTGGTACACCTATCTCACAGCCAAACCAGGGCAACCTTGAAGATACTTTCACACCATTACCGGCAGCATAATCTAGGTGGGTGCCAAGTTGTTTGCTGACCAGTTACCGGCTTTTCTATCCTTGAAGTTTGTGTCCATCCCAACAAAGTTCTCCAGGCTTGGAGCATTGAAACCTAATTGCCATACACGACGTGGATTCAGGTTTTCGGCAACTCTTAAGTTGCTCAACTTCATAAATCCCTGAAGTACTCCTGGATTTCGCTTGTCATTTTCATAGGCGATATACAACAGCAGGGTCAAATCGCAAAAGAAAACTATCACCATTGCTACAAGGCTAGCGTCCATTCCCTTATTGTTCTTTCCATTTGAAATTCAACAGTAGCGAGTTCCGTTAGGAGTTATCAAGGCATTGTTCACTTGATCTCTGATTGCGGTTTGCGTCTGCTAATAGTCCATCCTTCACTTGATATTTATGCTCGTGCTGTCATATCCATGAGTTCTGTTCCCACAACATCTCACTTGTCGGAGTCACCTACCCCGACCCCAGGTGGCCATCGGGTTCATCGCCATAGGAGATCGGCTGCCATATCTGGAGAATTTGATGTAATAGGGCTAGGGCTATTTTCTCCGCCACCTCCTATTTCCAAAACATCCAGGCATTCTGCAGTGTTGTCTGGTTCTCTGAACATGACTCAGCATCGTTCGTCGCATCAAAGACTGTTTCTGAGCTCATTCGTATCTCATCCACAGCCTTCTAACGCCATCGAGTATCCGGACAGCCGTTTTCAATTTTCTAATGACGATGACTTTTTTAATAGACCTGAGCAAGATGCATTCCATTTTCCAGTCAAAAGTTCGGACATTACTCTGCTGTCCTTACCTTGCACTCCTCGATATTTGGCGTCTCCGAGGAAACATGATAGCACTTTAAATTCACCAGTCAGATTCAAGAACAACAAAAATGCATCATCCGCAAACTGTCCACTGACTCCGAAACTATTTTTGACAGAGGAAACAACCTTGAATAGCGAGAATATTCCTGATGCTGTGATCGACTTGGATAAAATACTCAACACAAATACGAACACAAACACAAACAGACACACGTCTGATAATCCAGAACCTGATTTGGAATTCGGATTTCGAGATCACTATGACTTTCTCGCTTCACCATTTGTAAGACTGGGACTGTCACTTTTCTCCTCATCAGCGTACGGTTCTCCGTCATATTTGAAGCAACCAGTTCGCGATCAAACTGCGGACGCAATCGTTGAAGAAGATGATCTAGACGACTTTAGACTGGCCGAAGAGGACATGCACGAAGAACAAAGCGAAGGCACAGCAGTCTTGGACGAGAATGATATCGTCCCATCTGAAGTTGGATCAGACATATTTGCAAATCCCCAAAATACGTTCCACAGTCTCTATCTGACTAATTCTGAAAATTCATCGAATTCGAGTCTTCCCTCAACTGGCGGCGGTCAGAAGCTACCTCTTGCGTCAAATATAGGGAGAACTCCATCCAATTCATCGAAGGATTCCGCTATGTCAACTTTCTTTTCGTTCAGTGGCACTCCCGTTTCTAAACGATCAAGCGCAAAGGCCACTCGTTACCAGTCCTTCTATGATCAGTCACATAAGATTTCAAGTGCATTGAAATACTCCTCCACAGAAAGTATACCGCTAATCGCATCTTGTGGGATAGAAAATACTAAAAGTGTGACGACTGGTGCTTCCGGAAATGAATATAGAACCAAGGGCGATAAACCTTTGGGACATTCGTCAAGTTTACCGAGTTTGAAGTCAAACGTTAAGCGGCCGGTTCCTACAACGTACAACGATTTTCGGGTCAAAAGAGATATCAAAAACGCCAAAGCGGGCTCGCAAATCAGCAAGAGTGCTATTGTTCTGGAGCACCTATCCAAATTCCCAAACACTGCGAATCTTCCCGTTTCGAGTGTTCCACTGTTGTCTTCAAAGCACCAGTCGAGACCCGTTGATCTATACGCTGCTCTAGGCAAGCAAAAGAAGAGTATTCAAACACCAGTGTCGAAAGTGTCTAATAGTCCTTCCAGTCTACTTTCTGAATATTCATCCACTGTGACCTCCGCCGGTGATGCATCAACGGATCGTTCATCAGTCATGTCGCAAGGTGAAGCACATGTTTCAAATTTAAAGACAAGCGCCAGCGAACATTCTAGATGTTCAACTCCCATAATAGTTGTCAGCATGGAACCCGACAACTTTTCATCCTCTAATTCGGCTTCACAGGAAGGAGTTGCCTTGGAGTCTTCGATTGAAGGAAGCCCGGAAAGAAGTGCAGTTACTACATCATATCGACGGCCAATGTCTCCCAGCGAAAAGAAAATATTGAGTTCGACAGTGATACCGCTGTTCGGAAAATTGGGAAAGCAAAATAGTGAGAAAAAGGCATCCGAGGTCGACTTTGTCTGCTCCGAAACTGAACATGTGACGGCCACGATCGGTACTAGATCTGATGAGCCTGTTTGTGCGACCGCGGATCGTACAATATCACTTCGAAAACACACGGGTAGAAAATCGGACAGGTTTTCATCTTGGTTCAAACGCCATAAGTAAAAGATACACAAATTACATAAGGACCTTATCATAAAATAGCATCATTTATGGATACATTGATTAATATGAGAGTGCCCATATCAAATTATTGATCACGTGCAGCACCTTATATTGATGACAAATTTTCTTGAGAATTAACATTCCATTGAGAGTTCCTCCGTAATCGTCCTGGCATTTGCAAGTGAATTTGTTTAATTAGTTGGCAAAAGATCTCCATATTTTGCGAAACATATTTTGACTTTCTCACGAATGAGTGCTCAAGCGATTTATCCTACTAATGAAGAACCATTCGTTGGACCGAATCTTAATATTACCTTAGTTTGTCCAGAATGCAAGATTTATCCTCCAGACTTAATAGAGAGATTTAGTGAAGGAGATATTGTTTGCGGTAGTTGTGGCTTGGTTTTAAGTGACCGAGTTGTTGATACGAGATCTGAATGGAGAACATTCAGCAATGACGATCAAAATGGTGATGATCCAAGCCGTGTGGGAGATGCTGGAAACCCTTTACTAGATACGGAAGACCTCTCGACCATGATTTCCTATGTCCCTGAGAACGTTAAAGCAGGTAGGGAATTGAATAGAGCTCAGTCAAAATCGTTGGTCGATAAGAAAGATAACGCATTATCTGCTGCCTATGCAAAGATATCTCAGATGTGCGATGGATACCAGCTACCAAAGATAGTCCAAGACGGAGCGAAAGAAGTTTATAAATTGGTTCATGATGAGAGGCCACTACGAGGCAAATCCCAGGAATCGATTATGGCAGCTGCTATTTTCATAGGTTGTCGGAAAGCCAATGTAGCCCGAACATTTAAGGAGATTTGGGCTTTGACCAACGTGCCGAAGAAAGAGATAGGAAAGGTTTTCAAGATAATGAGGCTGGTGATCCAAAAGAAAAACGAAACCAATCCGAATGCGTACTCTTTGATAGAGGATAGTGAACAAACTACTCAGACTTCAGCAGAAGATTTGATTCGCCGTTTTTGCTCACATTTAGGGTTGAACAATGAAGTTACGAATGCTGCTGAATTCATTGCTAGAAAGTGCAAAGAATCGGGCATTTTGGCTGGCCGTTCACCCATTACTATTGCTGCCACGGTGATATACATGGCTTCTTTAATTTTTGGAGCAGATGTAACTCCATCAAAGATTGCAGGTAAGACTGGTGTCAGTGACGGTACAATAAAGACTTCTTACAAAGTCATGTACGAGGAGAAAGATAAGCTCATCGACCCTTCTTGGATTGAGAGTAGTAAGGTGAAGTGGGAGAACTTGCCTAGAAACACGAAGGAGTGATGATCTGACCTTTGTCTTCGTGCGTTGAAGACATCACATTCTTTTTTTTTTTTTACTTTTAGTTTTGTTTTTTTTTTTTGCTTTCCTCCATTCTTCTGCAATTTCGTCGTCTCTAATTTTGCTTCTTCGTTATGAATCTTTGCAGAGTATATAATTCCGAAGGGACAATATAACGATCTGTTGGTGACCATCGGTCCTTGTTCGCAAAAGATCAAGTACCTATTGATTTAGGAATCATTTGTATCATATCAAGGACGCCGGGATCATGTCCTCTTGCCTCACAGATTTACTCTTGTATTTCTACATACAATTTGGAATTATTCAATCAAAGCGTCCATTAGAATCTCTTTTCAGCAACAACTTCCACTGCTGTCAGAATGTTAGAAGCGCCACCTATGTCAATTTATGCTCACGTGAACAGGAGTCGCGGTCAACAGAAGTCAAGACCAATATTTCGGAAAATACAAACTGAGAATGACTGAAGACCAAGATAACTTCAGAGACCAATTGTATAAGAAGTTTTCTTCTGCTTATGATGGCAACTACTTGATCTTCAACGGCGAGTCCGCTGCTCACGAAACCATTACATCTAGCTTGGGTAGTTCTAATTATGCTTTTGAGGTGACTAAACTTCAAAGCCTAGAACATCGCCCCGAGGTCGGGACTATCGATGAAAACCCATTCGCAAAACCTGAGCCAGAGTTGACTGTTCTCCCTTCCTTTGGTGATGATAATGAGTTTCGAATTGTGCTCAATAAGTTTCCAGTTGTGCCAGCACATTTCATGATGGTGACCAAACAGTTCAAGTCACAGAACACCCCATTATCTCCAACTGAGCTCACTTCTGTGTATTCGCTTTTGAGTAAATTAAAGTTACAAGATACAGATAAGAAATGGTTTGCTTTTTATAATTGTGGTCCGCAAAGTGGTGCTTCTCAGCCGCATAAGCACGTACAATTTATTCCTCTCCCTGAAAATTATACTCCATTTTCAGAGGCTTTAGCAAACACTAGTGGACACTTCATCCCTAATCAATTCGAAGAACCATTGCAGGATGGTAACTTACCATTTGCCCACTTCCTCGCTCGGTTGCCTGAAAATCCTTCAGAAGTGACAGAAGAGTTGTTAGCGATGACTTTCCTGTCTTTACTTCAACGCACCTTGACTGTCTTGAGAAACAGTGCAGCTGGGCATATTTCTTACAACTGTTTGGTCACGACTAGGTACATTATGTTGATCCCAAGGTCTAGTGGAAAATTTCAAGAATCGTTAGGCATCAATTCTTGCGGATACATGGGACTTATCTTATGCAAAAGTAATACCTTGCTCGATTTAGTCAAGTCAGAAGGACCAGCCACTATTCTTGAATCTGTGGGTTTTCCAAGTACGGCTGGACAAAAGAGTGATGAGTATCACTATTAATTAGAAAGTTATCAGAATATCGATCACCCTTTTTAAGAATTCAGTTAACATCCCAGTATTATCCAGCTCTGGGATAATTTGGTTCTGTTCAGTCCTTATCATGATAGTAGACCAGTAACGGAAATTGCTGGCGGTCAGGATACAGACTAGATGTACTGCGTGTATTTCTTAACTTCAACGTGAGGAAACATTTCCCAATTTGGCAGTCGACACCAGCCAATCACAAGGAGCGTTTCATAACATCCGCGAAGAATTATCTCAGACTTTCTTCATTAGCTCCTCTTCAAGTATGGCTTCCATCACATCTATTGTAAAGACGGCCGATTGGATCTTGTCGAGACCTACTTTGGCAAAGGTTGTCGTTCCAGTTGCAAAAACTTTCTGTGCCTACGCTGGCTACAGAGAAATGGGTTTGAAGTATGTACCTTATTCATTATCAATAATTTCATGGTGAACTGAAACTAACGAAACAGATTCAACGATTTGCTTTTGGAAGAGACTCCCGTTGCTCAAAAAGCACTTTCAAGATTACCTGAAGATGTTATCTATGCTAGAAACTTCAGAATGATTACTGCCCATCAATGCGCTTTGTCCCACCAATTGTTGCCGCCAAGCAAAACTGTTAAGCCAGAAGAAGATACTCATTATTTGATTCCATACCTCTTGGAAGCTGAGAAGGAAGTGTTTGAAAAGGCTGAGTTGGATAACATTGAAGTCTAAAGTGAAACCTCCAAATAACTAAGTATTACATGTTCCTTCAATAAATGCATTAAGATTGAGATGTCTATAACTTCCATAAAAAAATGACTTTACGAATAAGGCAGTGCTTTCACTTAAAACATGCCAATTTCATACTTTCTCAATTGCTCCAACACTAAGAATGTGACGATAGTGTGCGGACCCAATCTGATGAACGAAGGCAACCAACCTCTAAACATAAACCCGATTCCTTCGGTCTTGACTGCGTGGGACAAGATGGAAACTGCACCTCCGCTAGCGCCTTTTGCATTCATAATTCTCGTTTTGACCACATCGGCAGGTGAGCACACGGTCGTCGCAACGAGTCCTGCCAACAAGGATGCTCCAAAGTGAGTTGACTTCTTGTGTGGATCCATTCTCAACGTGTCAACTAATAGCAGCTTCGCAATATCGTAAGTGACGACCTGAGAGGCTGTCATTAAAACGCCTCTGACCAAATTTGGTGTCAAACCTCTAAACAAAGAGGAAATGCCTTCATTCATAGAAATACGGTAAAGTCCATCAAAAGCATTTCTGTAGTTTCTCCTCTGATCCACTGGTAATGTGGAGTCATTCTGCATTCTAATGTTCACAACATCTGAAGGGTTACCAACTAGACCTCCCAATGCACCTGACACCATCGACATTGGCAACAATACTGCGGTGGTGGGCATTTTTTCGTACTTCTCCTGGTATAACTCCTTCATGTACTCATAGACTCCGAATCTAACAGTGGAGTAGGTTGCCTGTCTTAAAAGGGAGGCCGTCAACCCTGAGTAAATTTTGAAAAAGCCTTCGTGTTTGATGATTTGATACACCATGGATGCCAACGACTGGCCCGGAACTGAAGCCGTTTGCAAGCGGACCTTAGCCAAATCTAATGGGTGAGTAACCAAACAAGCAGCCATACTTGAAGCACCTCCATACCAAAAGCTGTCGTCAGTACTAATTTTTTCTGCAAAAGGCAAATGCAAGTGAGAACATACGGGTAGTTGACCTTAGTTTTGTTTCCTGCCATGTTTTCTTCAAAGATTATCTACTGTTCTTGATTTGAAGCGAGAAAGGATTTGACTAAATTGACAAACTCGATCACTTATGAGCTCTGTGAAAGGTTGTCTATATATCGAAAAAAAATCTGATGCAGGAAAGTCAGATATCCGGACTTCAAGACTAGTAACACCACTGTAAAGAACTTACAGAATAAATAAATCGCCAGCATGATAGGAGCCCATTGATTGATGCGAGAGGGTTCATGGACTCTAGGATGAAGTTGCGTGACGACACTCTGGATAGTGTTAACTGCGGTGAAAATTGTTGCTCGGAGAAAACCGGAATCGTCTCATATATTTGAGCGGGGCATCTCCTCTCGTCTTCTTCCCTATCGGGAGCGTTATCACTGCGGTATCCATCAAGACACTTCAATATGTTGGATACTCAAATCTCAATAAAATCACGCTACATGCAATTACAACACTTGTTCTCCTTTTCTGCGTGCGGCAGCTGTATCAAATTTTCAACTTCGACCCTGTGGTTTTTCAAGATTTTGTAAGCGTACTTCATTATGACGCCTTTGGGCATACTTCGCAGAAAACGAGAATAAAAGTTTGCCAATAGCGCTCAGTTCATACAGGGATAAGTACAAATGCAAATAGAAATTAAGTTTCATTCTTTGAGAGTAGCAATGTCAATTTCGCTCTACCACTTCTCATTTCACTATGCGGTTGCATTTTGCAACAAAAATCGACCACCGCGATCTCAACTCTTTGGAATCTAATGAAACGAAAGGCAATATCGAGTACTTGTAATGCTGCGGTAGTTCAACGTCCTTACAAAGGTACTAAAAGCAGGTATATAAAAGATTGCTTCCGTGATTGAATCGTAAAACGAGCGACATTCTAGCCTATTTTGATATCCTCCTTCGTGATGAACAGGGTCCCCTAGGACACTTCGAGAAGCTGTCATATCCAAGGCATTCCCGAGAAAAATAGACTAGGAACCATATTGTGTGAAATTAGCTAAGATTATCCGAATATTTGTGAAAGAGTGTCCCTGGCTTACCTGGAATGATGGGAGATTGCATCTCCTAATTTATTTGGGTTTGTAGACAAAAATCACTGCCAAAGCCAGCAATCAAAATCAAGCGTCGGAGCTAGAATTCTTCACATCAAAACCGTTCAACCAGCCCAAGGGGTCGCCACTGAAGCAAGCCTAGTCAAGATAGATGACACAGTCCATTACTACAGCTTGACTAGCGCTGAACATGATTTGACGAACATGAGTTCATCCGATTGAAAACGGAACCTTGAGGACTCCACTTACATCCTTGCAGACGCTTTTGAACGATCTTATGTGAGTGTTCCCTCTAATGAGATCTTGGCTGACTAATCATAAAAAAAGATGTACTTCACAATGCACGGAATAACCCTTACTTTTGTTTAGCGTGTGAACTGGACATTCTCAAACATAATAAGCACACCTCCCACACCTACGAATGGCCAACCATGAGTCTCCGAATGATAGCCAAATTTCGCGTACTTATATAATTCGAATTTATATTAGGATAACCTCATACTATCCAAAAAACCACTCCTCACTTGATCGCTCCTTTGCTTAATAGAGTCGTTACTCGTCTGGTTCTCCGATCCGATTATCTATCTGCTCGTCCTGCTGCCTTCTGATGCTTCCTGTGTCTTCTTGGCCATTCAATCCTAGATTGAATCTTTTGATGACAGATATCTTTTGTTGACTTGGTGACTAATCTGAGTCTTCGCCTAACCATTATTCTTGACGCCGATGGTCTCTTTGAACAATCCAAGGCAGCACTGGTATAACAATAACTACTATTTTAATATCAACGCTTCGTAGCTCAACTATTACAGCTGTCTTTGAGGCCAAATTTCTTGAAAGTTTACATTTAAATTTCTTGAAAGTTTACACTTCAAGCCCAACCGCTCTTTGAATTGACACCAGAGGCTCTTGATCGCCAATCTTAAAAACATCACGAGCTTTTTGATTCCAAGTCATTCTGTCTTTGTAAACATTTTGAACTTGAAATTACGGAAAACAAAAAGTGATACTGATACCCATCGTGAAGCAAAATTGAGGATCCCTGAGGATGCTTGAGGGAAGATAGATCTGTCTCAAACTCAGCCGAACAGCTCAAAACTTACCATCACAAGAACATTAACCGTTAGCAAAGCTGGCTTGTACCTAGCTGTCGATTCAAACAAAAATTCTAAATCTATGTTAGACAATACGGCCCGACTCTTGAAGAAATTCGTCAGTGTCGAGGTTTCCTGCAGAATGTCACCTTAAGGAGGACAGAATGGGTGAGGGGCGCGGACTATTCGGTCGACAATTACTCACTGTTCTTCGGTTTCTTATCTTCGAATATGAGTCGTGCTGAAGTGGATTTACAGATCAGCGTTCGAAAGGCTTGTAACACCGAGGAAGTGCCACCGAAAAGAAAACATGTTCGTGCGTGTATTGTTTATACTTGGGACCACAAGAATTCGAGGGCTTTTTGGAACGCCGTCAAGATTCAACCGTTACAAAGCAGCGAGGTTCAGTTGTTTAAGGCTTTGATTATGATTCATAAAGTGCTTCAAGAGGGCCATCCAAATACGTTGAAGGATGGATACCGGAATAAAGATTTTTTGTACTCATTATCGACTGTATTTCCCAGTTCAAGCAGTTATGGCAGGTTGATCAATCAGTATGACCGTTTCTTATTGAGAAAGTTAGATTTTCATCGCAATAATCCTGGCTTTAATGGTATTTTTGAGTACGAGGAATACATCTCCTTGAGGACTGTCAATGATCCCAACGAAGGGTACGAGTCTATTCTACAATTGATGGATTTGCAAGATCTGATCAATGACTTGCAAAAGCTCATCTTCGCAACAATTCATCTGACACCGCACAATCTATGCAAAGTCAGTGCATTAGTTCCTTTAATTTCCGAATCATATGGGATATACAAATTTTTGACATCGATGTTGCGCGCAATGCATCAACAATTGGGAGACGATGATATAATGACTGCTCTCTTCGATCGATTTTTCTCTCAGCACTTCATATTGAGAGACTTTTATACTGACTGCCAGTCAATCAAGTTCTTGACAAGCTTGATCACAATCCCGAGATTAGGTGGAAGTCCACCCAATTTGAAGATTTCCGACGATTCTCAACCAACCGCACCGCCAGCGAATGAATCTGCTTCTCAAATTTCCCTGCAGCCTACTTCAACTTTCGAAACAGGTAACGCAGCACTCGCACCAGTTGATCTGGTATATTTGCTGCAAACGGGTTTGTTTGATCAACAACAGCTTCTCCAAGAACAACAACAATTGGAATTGCAGCGCCAGCAACAGATCGAAGAGCAAGAAAGAAGACAACAATTGTTTGAGCAACAGAAGAGAGACCAAGAACAACGGTTGTTCCAGGAACAGGAGTTTTTGAGACAGCAACAAACGCAGGCAAATCAACTGCGTGTTACTGAGCTAGAGCGCGATCTTGTCATGTTCAAAAACCAATTTGATAGCGACCAGACACTTCTCCTGCAATACGATGCCAGAGTGAAAAGCTTGGAGAGTGAATTATCGAACATTAATGATACCGCGACGCAACAGATTGCTTCGAAGGAGGAGCAAGTGAAAAACTTGGAAGACCAGATTAACAATTGGGCTAAGAAATACGAATCTTTGGCAAAATTGTACTCGCAATTGCGCCTGGAACATTTGAATCTCTTGGCTAAGTTCAAGAAGATTCAGCAAAAAGTTAGCAGTGCACAGGAATCCATTATGAAAAAGGAAAAACTTGAGAAAGACCTCAAGTCCAAAAATCTTGAACTAGCAGATTTGATTCGAGAACGTGATCGTGCTCGTCTTGACTTGGACAGAGTCAAGTCATCAAAAGATCAGGAAATCGAGAAGTTGCAAGCAGAAATAAGGGAATTGTCAGCACAAGCACATGACTCGGGACGCTTGCATGACACGAATTTAAGTGCGCTTGTTTCAACACATCGAAATGAACTTGATCGTCTAAACGCAGAATTGACGGAAAAGAATTTGCAGCTTACCTCCTTAGGAGACCTTTCTGGCCTTCAGGAGAAGTTACAAGAGAAAGAAATCGATTTGGAAATCACACAAGAATCTTTGGACACCGCTCTCAGGGAATTAGCAGCCGTGAGAAGCGAAGGTAAGGGAATAGAAAAGCTTATGAGCTTGCTCGATGTTATTTTGTCGAACAATGTCAGAAGAATTCAGGATTCCAAGTATGAGTTAACTTCGCCAATGCAAGCTGGTAACCCAAATGCTACTCCCGAATATTTACTTGCCATTATTGATTTGTGCTCCGATACTGCAACCGACTTTGGACTGGCCTTTAATGATTTCATCGCGGAAGGAAGAAACACAGACAAAGGTATTGATGACAGTTCGTACGCGGCAATTGTGTTGGCAAGTTCAGAACTTACCTCTACTGTTAATGATTTGATGTTAAATGCCAAAGGGCTCAGTAAGGTCGTTCCGACTGCGGATGAGGACAACTTGACAAAGTTCGTATCTGAGGTATTGGAAGGAGCAGAGCTTTATTTTCTGAGTTTAACTACAGATATCATTGATGAGTTAGACACTGAGGATGAAAAAATTGATGTTGTTATTGATTGCAATGTTTCCTTTCAGAAATTGTTGCAAAAATTGACATCTCTAGTTGAAACCTTGAGAAGATCAACTGCGGGGATTTCTTTAGAAGGTGATATCGAAGATGCCGTTGACAATGAGTTAGATGAAACTGCCAATGCCGTTAGATCAGCTGCTGAGTTTTTGAACAAGCTTATGTTGACTGCGGCAAGTGGTTCCAATGTGGAAATTGACGAGGCCATTTTGGCTGCAGCCTTGGCTATCACTGAAGCAATCACAAAACTAATCTTGGATGCAGCAGAGTCGCAACGTGAAATTGTCAATCGGAATAAGGGGACAAGTTCAAGGAGAGAATTTTACAAGAAAAACAATAGATGGACTGAGGGTTTGATCAGTGCCTCCAAAGCAGTTGCTGGCGCCACAAATGTCCTTATTCAGACAGCGGATGGGGTGCTCAAAACAATTAATTCTCATGAGCAGCTTATTGTCGCATGTAACGAAGTTGCCGCTTCCACAGCCCAACTAGTTGCTGCATCTAGGGTAAAGGCTAATTTCATGTCCAGAACCCAAGAAAGTTTGGAAAATTCTTCAAAACAGGTCAACAAAAACTGCAAAGCACTTGTTTCGAAAGTTCAGGAACTAATTTCTCGTGATGACAACAACGATAAAGGTGTCGATTTGAGCCACCTAACAATTTACGAAGGCAAAACACTTGAGATGGAGCAGCAAGTGCAAATCCTCAAACTTGAAAATGCTCTTTATTCAGCAAGAAAAAAACTTGCCGAAATTAGAAAAATAGGGTATCAGGACGACATTACTGTCGAAGGTATCCCAGACAAAAAGTAAGAATACCACGTTTGTTTCATTTTTTTCGAGTCCGATTAGACCAAGCACGTATGCACGCTATAGGAAATTTCACGCTATAGGAAGTCGAATAATGTTGACACATGACATTCTCAGAGCCGTCCGGAACAGGTAGCAATGAAGGCCATAGATACACGATTCAGGTTAAAAGTCGCGATGCATGTCAATACAGTAAAGGAAAGCTTACTTAACGACTTTTCACAATAATCTTTATTCGTAAAAAACATCATCCTCCCAAAAAATAATCTTGTAACCCTTATCCTTATGAATCAACTTGATTGCTTCGTCGATAGCAATGAAAAAATAATGATCAAGATTGACCACCAAAAGAATAAAGAAGAGACCAGTAACAAAAGAAACTGAAAAGGGTTGAAACTTCTAGAAATTAGTGATAAGATACTTTCCTCACTGAAAAATTCATTCGTTAACTGTAGCTTGATCGTAATAAAGAATAAGAACAAATGTGAGAAAGGAAGAAATTAGTTACGGGAAACTATCAAAAGCTTAATAACAAATAAATTGACTATCTTCAATATTAAAAAAAGTCTCATAATGAATCCCCTTTCTTTGTCTTGGGACCAATCAGATAAAGTGAAAGTCATCCAATCTATTTTGTGCTTGCTCCACCATCCTTTATAAGGAATAACGTCAAAGCGATAAGATTGTGGGATAAGTCCTGTTGATACGAAACATTTGCCGATCGTTTGTCGTCAAGGTGAATGCAGAAAATACATGATAAAGGTCACACCCTTTATCAAAATTCTCCTCAATAACAGTCGCACATAGTTTTTACTTTGTCTGTAGACTCCAAATTAACTTGATACTTAAAAAAAATCGCATAATACTAGCAATCAAATATACGTAGATGGTCAAAAAGCGAGTACTCTCTGACATGTTCATCCCACCTGACGGAGAATAGATTGCAACATCTGCATTTCACGTTGTTATATAGAGATTTGAAGAATTTAGGGAAACCCCACTCAACGGACGACGCAGTTGTGGAACAGATGCTGCGGATCACATTAATTGATCACTTGATCATTTCGAGCTCTTAAGTTGGGCGAAGTAGGGCCCATTGTCTGCTTGAGGACTATCGATGAAGCCCCAATCGCGCAGGCACACACTCTGAGATTAGAAGAGTGGTATTGAGCATAATTTTAGTATATAGCTTAGCTGAGGAGGAAATTCCGAACATCCCCCAATTGTAGAAATTGAAAGAATAGAATTCAGAAAATCCAAAGAAAATGAGTAAGAGTCTCCCACAGCTAATCAAAAGCTAGTGAATATCTATACTACAGCAAATAACGAAGTATACAACGCTACATCTCAGGCATGTCCATCTCGAGGAGGCTCTCCAGAGGGTAGGCATCTCATCATGTTCTGTGAGCGTAGTTAAAATTCTGAACAGTCAATGGATACTCATCGAGCTGACGGTTATTTAAAGAATCAGAAAAAGTGAAACTGTAGCGAACGGCCACAGTATTCGCGCAACATAGCACTCTCTTCATGTTTTATGTAATTTTAGCACAACAAACCCCTGAGGTGATACAGAGTAATTGTGAACCAGGTTTTGTACCCATCTCTCACTTATTGCTATTTTATTTATTTTTATTATTTTACTAGCTTTATTGACCTTTTCTATATTCGTTTTCAATATCTGTTTTCAAAGGTGGATATTAGAATGATTTTTTTACATAACTAATGTTCAAATATTCTAATTAACTATGTTATTTAAAACTATTGGGGCGATGAAACCTCAATGTAGTGGGATCTTGAATACGTAAAAAGCAAAAAAAGAGAGAACTCTACTGACTTTTCTAATGTCTTCGTAATGCCTATTGGTCAATTTCTGTTTCATGTTTCGAGTAGCAGTCTATGGTACGAACAGGAATTGAGAATGGAAGCTTTTGTCATTCTCTTGGTTGCGGATCAGGCTATGGGTTCTTCGCTTCTTTGCTTAAGAACTTCCACTCTAGGGTAATCATGTGGCTGAGTATCGAGGAGTTTTCAGTGGGATATTACAGAGCTAAGTTCTCCTAAACAATTACCTATTTATCTTTTCGAAGAGGATGTGGATAAGTAATTGTATACACTTGGCCAAGAATAGGATCGATGGATTTCGAATAGTAATTTGCTATTCATACTTAATCTAGGATAGAGAAGTAATGCTTTCATTGCAACATTTAATGAAAGGGATGTTCTGTATATGCTGCTGGTATCTTGTTTTGCCTATAGTATGTGATCGATTCCCTCATATTAATGGGAATTAAGAATGAGTTCTTTCAATTGATTTTCGACGAATTTATTTTTTTTCTTTTGAGAATTAAGATATATTTTAGTTAACGAGACTATATAACTAGACTTAGGAGGATATTAATTAATGGAAAAATGGATTTTCTTTCTCAGACTTAATGGTTCTATCATTCTCGTCGTTGCCTCCGCATTGCATTAGATTGTTGAAAGACTCGATTGTATTATATCATATTTGATTTCAGTAATCTTCCCTGAACAGTGTGCTAACAGCTCGGTAGCTAGTTAATTATTTAATTTTTGGACACTTGATAGATCTAGTGCTTTTTCTTTCGGTATTTCATTCAAATCTCTATGGTGGTAAAAGGTTTTATTTCTTTTCCTTTTTGGTTGTCTACTTTCCTTGCTTTGACATAAACTTAAGGTTGTGTTAGTAGTAGTATGCGCACCTTTCAACATACGATGTATTGATACTGTCTTCTTTTAGCAGTTGGTGTTTCTTTTTTGCTAACATTTTGGGCGGGCCTAATTTGAAATAAAACTAATTTGTAAAAAACACATAAAGAAGAGTGAAGACTACAATAGCTTGCTATTTGTTTGTCGTTCCCTTTGATAAGATGGTGACGGTGCATTTTCATTAGTCCCTGAACTGGGCAGACTTGATGACTTTATTATCTTCAAACTTACATTTGTCTCAGTTAAGGGTGTTTGTAAACTAACGATATGGTATTCAGAATTCGTCAATAATCGAAGAAGACTTCGTTTTGCTCCGATTTTGAAGCGAGACTTACGTGCTTGCTTTACTCGTTCTTGGGTTTATAATCCTTTTGTTGTCATGTGGCCATGCGTCCCTGAGATAGACATGCCTGAGTTGAAGCGTTGGATACTTTGTTATATGCTGTAGTATTGATAGTCACTAGCTATTGATTAGTAGCGGCAGACATTCAGCCTTTTCCATTGCAACGATTCTGAATTTTCGCTGGGATTTTTTGGATTTCCTTTTTGATTCATTAGGGGGCATTTGCAGTTTGCAGTTTCCTCTTGCTTACGGTTACGTAGATAGAATACATATTGATTCGCAAAAAATAAAATGAATAAAAGCATTTTCATATATATCATTCTGGCTCAAATGAGGCTGTTAGAGATAGGCGAGAGCCACAGAATATAACCAGCAGGACAG